>CANSZD010001349.1:690000-1039213 GCA_947648045.1 Beta corolliflora
GTGGGGGGAGGAGAGAGAACGGTGAAGAAGTTGAGGTTGTCAAAGGCGTTAACGATCCCAGAGGGAACTTCGGTGTCGGATGCGTGTCGAAGGATGGCGGCTCGTCGTGTCGATGCAGTTTTGTTTTGTTCCAAGGTGTTGTGCGCAGGGGGTGATGGGGTGTTATGCAAGGGATGGGGGAGGGGGTGGCAGGGGTGAGGGAGTGTTGTCTGCAGGGGTTGTGCGTAGGGGGTGGGCATGGGGTTGTGCGTATGGGGTGGGGTGGCAGGGCGTTTTGCGCAGGGGATAGGGAGGGTGGTGGTTGAGCGCAGGGGGTGGGGTAAGGGGGAGGCAGAGAGAAAGGGAGGTAAGAGATAGAAAGAAAGGGTTAGAGAAGAAAAGAGAATAATGAAAAAAAAAACAAAAGATAATTTTACAACTTCAACAGGTTACCGGTCTCCCGGTTCAAAATGAACAGATGATGCTAAAAGGTTGGATTATTAAAAAATAATCAAAAGGTGGGATTATTTTGAGTGAACGGCCCAAAGGTTGGATTATTAGAATCAATTTATTATATCACTTATCACATATGAAATTCTGACATAACATCTCAGATTACAGATTCCATGAAATAAAACTGAAAACACAAGCAGCTTTCAATTGCCAGAGAAAAGGATGCCAATGTAATTTGACACTGGTTTGAGGTAATGCTCATTCGATAAAATAGTCATCAGGAAAGATGGAGGAGATATTATTTACTGCCTGTTTTCAGTCAGAAGCTCAGAATATTCAGTTTTACTGATCTCAGATAAAAAAAACTCCCCAGTACTGAAACTTTTGCATGCTAACTTATTCAGCAAGAAGTGTATCTCAAATGAAATCTTATCATTCTGTACAAGTGTCACCTAATTGGCTGAACACGAATCGGTACAAGAACACAAATCGTTCGGTTAGACTAGCCCACATATACCGTGTGCGTTTACTGGCATTTCATATTGCAGTTCGCAGAGTTACATTGTTCTGTACTGTAATAACATCACAAAATACAGGGAAACCTAACACGATCGACAGGTAAAAAAACAAGCAGAAAAACAAAAACACATATAGCTTGTGTTCGAATATAAATAAATCCTTCAATATTATTCTTGCCACAGTATGTCCATCAGATATATTGCACCGCCTTGAAAGAAAAAAAAAGGGACTCGTAAATCTTTACCTTATTCTAGTTAGTGACATAACTTTTGCATCATTCTTCTAATATCAGCTGCCTATTTTCCTACTTCTTTATTAGAACAGACAAAACAACATTACAACAATACAACTAAGCTGGTATAACACCATTGCATCAAAAGAGAAGCAGATGGTACCCTCTGGCCTCTTATAATTAAATTGGTAAACCAGGAACATCTCATTACTCACAGAGATACTTCAAAGACAAAATTTACTTCCATTAATACGTGTGTTGTAGCAGACTTTCACGCTCTAGCATATTTGAATCCCAACAAACCCCATTGGCCCAAATCGAAATACGAGGCAGAAAGTGGTGGATATTGAGCTCTTTTTAGCTCTTCAGTATACCAGAAGTTGACTGAACATCTAGCACCACCATAAAGAGTATTTCCATCTTCAAATTACCTTTCACAGGACCTCCACAGTCCACAGAACTATCAGCCATCTATATACATTTGCCCGCATGCTGCATTTTTATACCAACATCAGCCATATCCTTCTTCAATTTCCATACATGGACAATATACTATTGAAAACCTTTTACGACCGCGATTCTTGGACAATCCCAAACAACAGAAAAGTAATCTACAAGCTCAACCGTCAACCCATATATTAAGATTTGAAAGTGAAAAAAGAACAATTTTGCGAGCAAGCTAATGCCTAATGGCACCCAGAGCCACAGCTTCAAAAGTGATGCTTCACTACAAGTAATATACAATACTAGAACATAACTAAATTAATGGAGCACTGCACCACAAATTCTTCAAGCAAAACCCGAGTCAACACATAAAACAACACCCCAAGTATGACAGACACAGGCAAAGCAGGCAAAGCTTTCTGATAAACGGCCAGTAGCATCAATGTAATTCCAAGACCGGCTATTATAGCCAAATAACAAGCATACACCGTCATATAATCATACATTGCTGCCCTACCAACCAAGACACTGTAAAAGATAAAATCCCCGAGTCCTAGCTTAATTGCACCAGAAGATCCCAAACCAATCCCTTCAAAAGCCATACTATCATCTGAAACTACTCCTTGGTGTACATTGCCTTCAGCATTCATTATGTGCTCAAGCAATGGCACAGAAGTATCCTGATCATTATTTGGCACCCGTCCCTCTTCAGTACTCACTAAATCTCTCTCAGCAGGACCACTTCCAACAGTTGATACCCCAATATTTGTATTTTCTTGCTGATCATTACTCCTTCTCTCTCTCCACAGCCTCCTCTGACCAACACCATCCAACTCATCGACATTAACAGGCCGAGCTTCATAGACTAAGGCCGGTATATCTTCGTCCCTAGACACTGCAAGGTCCACCAAAAGCCGAAGCGGGCCAATGGGCAACAACACAGCAGCTAAATCATAGAGTGACATGGCAACCAAAAGCACCCAAGTAGTCCACTCAGGTAACATAGTAAACCAATAAGCAACCAGCACTCCAATAACAACCAAATAAGCTTGAGTAACTAAAATTGCCATCTTTGACAAAAATACAGCCAAAACTCCCACAATAGCAAAATTGAACATAATCACAACAAATGTGATAGGATCAATTAGCAAATTCAATTTCGCAATTAACAAAATAGCAACTTGAGCACCCATAAACCCCAACACCATAAAAGCAGAAAAACCCATATAATATTTCAAGAATTTGGTGCATCTAATATAGAATAAAAACACCAAAAAGAAGGTGATAACAGTTACAATAACCACAAAAACAAGTGAATTCAAAAGGGCACCTTCAAATTTGTCCCAAATTGAATCTGAATTGCTCTCATCATAAGCTAAATTGGCTATGGTAGTGATTGAATCTAAAGATGAAGATGAAGAATCAGAGTTGAGGATTGAAACTAGAATAACTACCAAGAACATGCAAATTGAAACTGGGGTTATGATTCTGACTAGTTCTTCACCTAATGTGTCAATTATGCTTGAGGGTCTTTCGTTTCTGTCCATTTTTTTGGGTTTGTTTGAAGGTGATTCAATCTTGCAGATTGATGAGAAGGGCAACGGTAAGATTTGATTTAGGGTTGTTTTGCTTTCTGTGATAAAATTGACCTTCCAGTCCCAGAAACGAGGGTATGTGTTTGGGTGCGAACTAGATCCAATATTAGCTTGTCAATCTTGTCCAAAACTCCAAACTCCCAAGTGCCACGAGAAAACTGCTTAAGGTAAGTTTTAGCGAAAATAAGTTTTACGAATATTAAGGGTTCGTTCGTTATCGTTTTTTTTTTCAGTTTTCAGTTTTTTTTTAAACTAAAAATAAAAAATAGGAAACTAGAAAAAGTGATTTATACTTTTTAGTTGTCATTTTTCAAAATCATGTTTCTAATAAGTTTGACTAATTTTTTTTCCATTATGAAATATATATCATATGACTTTTAAAAACAAAAAACTTAAAACCACAGCGATACCGAACGAGCCTTAAGTTAATGTAAGTTGTGATGATTTTAGATAGGTTTTAAAATCTAGCAAGTTTAGAGAAGTTTCAATAAATTATAAAAATCAGTTTCGATAAGTTTAGTTCAAACAAATTTCGCAAAATTCAGGTGAAAAGAATGCACCATAATTAATTATTTCTAACCCTGCGTGTTACGTTAAGTAGAATATCATGGGCTTTTACAAATTTGCCGAACAAATAATTCATCTACCCATCTAATATCCAATTTTTCTCCAACATGATACATGAATTACCTAACAAAAAAATAAATCAACAAATAGTACATTATATATCAAATAAAAAAGTATGAGTAAAAATAGAAAACTTGAAAATGCATTTTTCTGTAATCACCTAGTGGAAACGCCTCAACCTCTTTTATTAACACTTGTGTGTATTAGATATTTTTTTGAGCTTCTAAGTTTGATCAAAATTGGTCCGTTCTCAGTCTTCTCCATCTCAAGTGATCTCCTTATTGATTTCGATACTAACATAGTTGCCTTTGGTATATAGGAGATGATTAAGGCCCAATTCTTCTGGGCACAGATTCAGATCAGTTCAAATTCAGTTAATTAAGTAAAGTAAAGTTTAGCTTACTTCAATTTAGTTCATCTAGTTTCCTCTCACAATTTCAGTTCAATTCAGTTAAGCTCAAAAGAACAAGGCCTAAGATAAGTATAATTTGGTATTGTACTTGGTTTATATGAATTAGTGTTATTTTTCAGAAGCAAAACTTCACAATTGACAAAACACGCGTCTTTTTTAATAAAAAAAAAACATGTGATTTAAAAAATGAATTTTATCTTCTTGTTCAGATTTTCATAAAGCCTCCCCTCAACTAAATGCGTATTTGCTCTCCCTTCAATGAGATTGAAGTTCGTTGGTCACCTTCACCTCAAAACATCGGCAAACTCAAATTCTAATTTGTAGGTAAAAACTTGAGGAATGATATTGCATCGTATATCTTAATTAACAAAGACCATTGGAAAATCTTCGTCTACAAGGTTTTTAAGCCTGGATTAATGTTGCAACATTCTTTAATCGGAGCCTCCAAAACAAATTGTAAACAAGCTTGATTTTAATTAGTGAGTTTTGCAACTTCACACGCTTTTTTTAAGAGTGCAGGAACAATTCAAAATATTTACCAAAAAAAAGATAAATAACGAATTCAAGTAATCCTGGTAAAGTATAGTACCATGACTGCCAATATGTACAGATGTCATCAACTCAATAAGAAAATGAAAACCAATCCATCAGTGAATTATTGTGAATTTTCAATTACTAAATGAGTTTAATTTTTTATTTAAGCCTATTTCTTTCCAAAGTTTTTGACCATAAGCTCATTTGTAGCCCTAAATTCACAATCTACATGAGATGAAAACGGATATCGTTTGAAATAATAAAGAAAGATTATAAACTGACTGACCGTCACATTTAACAAAGCACGAACGAAGCATAACTCACCACGTCTTCCCACAAAAACCATCACATCACCATATCAAAACAATCAAACGGCTGAAAATGACTCACAACTCATCCAACGATCACTATATCATCTCTCAGTTCTCTTTATATTACACCTTCCTTCACTGAATAATAATCTCTCTCTATTTCCCGATCAAAAACCCTGTTTAGGGTTTATACACCATCGCACTTTCTCAACATTTCAAGGTTTATCTCTCCTCTTTCTCTCTCTAAATTCTCTCTTTAATTTGAGTTGTTCTTTCATTTTTAGGTTATCTGTTTGCGCAATTGATTTTAGGTTGGTTGATTTTTACTGATTATTGTTCTTCATTTCTCGGCGAAGTAGTTGATTTTTTTTTTGATGAATTTGATCGTTTGCTTCTGATTTAATTATATCTTGTCTTTTTTAATGTTTGAAATGTGTTGGTTTTTGGTGAAGAAATGTGATTTTGTATAAATGTTCTGGTTTTGATTGGTAGGAAAAGTGCGATGTTGCGTTTACTATCGGTAGTGTTTGATTGGTTCTGTAAATGCATATGTTTAATGTATTGTATTATTGTTTCGGAGATTAGTTCAAATATGAGTTTAATAAGGGATTAATTTGTTTTTTAATCACCTATATAGCTTCAGTGTTAAGAGGGTAGATATTTTGCGCATTGATGGTTAAATTTAGGTTTTCTTGTACAAATTTTGTTGGTTGTTAATATCAAGGACCTGCTTAGTGTGTTGTCGATTTGCTAGGTTTTGGGAGTTGGCCCATCTGTCAGAATGGTGAAAATCATGGGTGTGGTATTGGTTTCGAAAGAAGTTGTTGTTAGTGGCTGGGATGGAGTCGAAGGTGTGCATGCCGTAATTTCTTTTTTTAAAAATGGAAAAGAAATAGTCTCTGTTGAGACTTGAGTGATAGCCTGATAGGTGAAATAGCTTGTTGATAATGTCTTGTATGAGGAAGGTGAAGTTTTGTTGTGGCTAGTTCATGGGCTGTAATAGCGAGATTGCTATACCAACCACACTTCTGGGTACAATTGGTGCTTGGTGTGATTCGAATCGTAGATGTGTGATTTGTCTTGTTAGTTCACACATAAGTAAGATATGTTGGATAATGTTAATTGATTGAAGCTTGAAGGTGGTAGTGTTGTGGAGTAATTGGAACTTGTTTTTCACATCCCTTTCCTTTTTGACTTCCTTTTGTAGGCTGCAGCTATGGCGTTCTTCAGTAAAGTTGGGAATATACTCAAACAGAGCGTGAGCAAGCAGATTACCTCGCAAATTACAGTATCTAACCCCTCTATTTATCAGGCTCTAAGATGCATGTCATCTTCAAAAGTCTTTGTTGGAGGTATGATTACAATTTATTCAGCATTTTTGTGTGTGTTTTGTCTAGTGACCTTGTCTAACGTCTTTTCATTTAATGCAGGTCTCTCGTATGCTGTAGATGACACATCCTTAAGGGAACATTTTTCTCAATATGGTGAAGTTGTTGAAGGTATGTATCATTGTGTGTGTCTACATTCTAAAAAATTTACTGTCCCCAGTCGTAGTAATGGATCTATCTGGTGGACCCTTCCTAGTGGAAAACCCATGGTTTATTGTCTTTTGATTGAAATTTTATACTTCCTCCGTTCTGTTTTAAATGAAACGTTTGCTTTTTCACGCAACCCAACGCGCTTCTTTAATCATTAATATCTTTAGTTGTGCACACGTAAAAATATAAAAAAGTTATAATTTGATAGTATGCATCGAGACGAATCTAACAAGATCCCACTTGAATATATTTTTATGTATATAATGGCGATAAATTGGAGTCAAAATTGATCAATGAATAGTGTCATTTCACCCAATGTTTCATTTAAAACAGAACGGAGGAAGTATAAAATCTGGATAGAATAGCTTCAGTCAAGACTTCAGAAATGCTTGCAATGCATTGAATAAAATACCATTTTATTACTCAGTTTGTCATTTGATATCGTCTGTTGTAACAGTCATGTGTTTGCCAATTTGAAAGCACTGCCAGGTGAACTACTGAATGTAGCTTTAGTTCTTCCCTTGTGTATTACATTCCTGACCTGTACAATCAAACTTAAATTGATTTCTTAAATATCAAATTTTATTATAATGATAAATAGTATATGGAGGATGTAACTTGATAGCGGCTGGGGGCTGCTACATGATGTAAGAAGTGTCATGACTGTAACTTTGATTTGTTGTTTTACAATCTGCCATAGTCTACTGGACTTGTGAAATATTGTAAAATGTTCAATACTGGTATTTTATTAAAGCTATAAGATGTATAACCTCTTTCTTATTCCACGTGGAGAATTTCTTTGATTCAATATTCGGTTTTATAACAGTGTTTGAGCATAATGGCGAGTATGACTTTTAAGTGATGTTACTAAGGATGGTAGGACCTCCTAAATTGATGTTGAAGTTGAATATTTGGATCATTGTTATTAGCTAGATATCGTAGCATGTCATGGGTAATAAAATATTTTGAACATTTTACTATATAGACCTTTTGCTGTGCCAGCAACTTTGCTTTATAAAGTGATGTTTTGATCTATTTCCTTCCCCTCGCCTCACACGTATACAAGTGCATGCATATGTTATATAATTGAATATTTGCACGCTCCCTCCCTCTCATCCCCTCATATTTTATGAAGGTACAAGGCAGTAGAATTATTTGACAATTTCTATATTCTTTTGCAGCTAGAGTCATTGTTGATCGTGAGCAGAATAGATCAAGGGGTTTTGGTTTTGTTACATTTACTTCTAGCGAAGAGGCTTCCAGTGCTATCCAGGCTTTGGACGGACAGGTAATTATCAATACTGGTTTCTCTTTCCATGAGTTGTTGATGGAACAGAATATGTGAAGGCGTTGGTCATTGCTTCTTAAAGGATGAAACTTTAACTAAGATCTTCTCTTGCATAAAGGTTGTGCTGTAATGATTTTTGAACTTGCCATTTCGCGTGATGGCATAGTGTAGCGCGTGAAACGAAAATCACGCTGCAATATTTGTTAAACTGTTGCTTTACCGTATAACACAAAATGGCACGATAAGATTTTGAAAAGTACTCCCTCCGTCCCTAAATAGAGTGCCCATTTCTTTTGGGCACAAGTATTAAGAAGAAATCATGTGTAAGACCTTAGTTGTATTAAATCATAATTAAATAGAGAAGTTGGTACACTTCTTATGAATTGTTTATTATGGAGAGAGAATGTGGGCCATATGGGGAAGTGGGTGATATTATAAAAATTGAAAGCAAAATAATATTTTAATTGGTGGACCCATACCAAATAAGGAAATGGAAAATCTATTTGGGACAACATAAATGGAAAAATGGGCACTCTATTTAGGGACGGAGGGAGTAATTCTCTATAATTGTAGAACAACTTTAAAAGAGTACTTTCCAAACCTGTTGAATTACTATGATAAAGTGGATCTTTGAATCTTCATCATTATGCAAGGCTGCAAAGTGCATTATTACACCCGCGAGATGCCACCCATAATACCACGGCTATTTTTTGTTCTATGCTCCAAAGTATTTTATCTGTTCAGTCCAAAAATTTGTGTTGCCTATGTTTTCACGTGATGAAATGAATAAAAGCATGTAGATGATTTCAGTATCGACTTTTTTTCCTTGCAGGTTTAGCGCGATTATATTTACTTGAATGCATGTGAAGTTCACCATTCTTTCTTAAGTTTTAAGATACTTCACTCAAATCTGTGTGAGAGTACCCCGAGAACCTTTATGTTTTTATACTAAGTTGGATCATCTATGATCCGGGGTCTTGAGTGTTCTCTGAAAGTCATTGTCTGTAGTAGTTGCATGAGTCTATCCATGGTTGATATGATTCTTGTTTTACTTACGCGACACTTTGTTTGTCATTTTTGCAGGATATGCATGGCCGTAGGGTGAGGGTCAACTATGCAACTGATAGAGCACCTAGACCATTTGGTGGGGGTGGCGGCTACGGTGGCGGTGGCTATGGTGGCGGAGGTGGTTATGGTGGTGGCGGCGGCTATGGCGGAGGGCAAAATTACGGTGGTGGCGGTTATGGTGGAGGGCAAAATTATGGTGGGGGTGGTTATGGTGGAGGGCAAAACTATGGAGGAGGCAACGCTGGGGGTTATGCTCCAAGTGGACAGTACGGTGGTAGTGGTGGAGGCAGTGGAAGCCCTAGCTTTGGTGGTGGAAGTTATGGTGTTGCTGGTGGAGTTGGTGGAAGTGATTCCTACTTGGGTGGTGGTGCTGCTGGTGGTAATGTCACCGCTGAGACTGGCTTCGGTAGCAGTGGACTTGAAAATGGTTCAGCAGACCAATTTGACAGCAACTCAAACAGTGGCGTCGGTGGTGATGTTGGTGACTTTGAGTCTAAGGGTCCCCTGGAAGAAAACTTTAGGGATGATGAGCCTGATGATTTCGCGAAGAGGGCTTGATCTTTTCTTAGGTTACAACAAGTCTGAGTGCTGGCAACATGTGAAGAACATAAATTTGATTCCTGCAACAAATATGCTGTCAGACATTCGTTTTACTGCTAGGACGGACTATCTGAGTATAATTTATTTTTCTATCATCTACTCGTTTATCTTTGTCATCGTTGAAGACTTTTAGTTTTTGGTCGCTTGAAGTTGGAGCTGGGGAACTTGTTGAACTCTTTGCAATGATAATTTTAATGTTAGTTTTCCCTAACTGCGTAGCTCGACATGGGAACTTCTATACCCCTAAAACCTTGTAGCGATGTCCTGTGGCGTGCTCATAGTTGTATTTGGGTCTCTTATTTTGTTACATCAACCATTATTTATAATAGCTGTATTCCAAATAAGTGTGGATTGTGCTACCCGCTTTAGCAGCATTCTTTACGTGCCTTAGTAATCTGCTTCAAATTGCCCAATTTCTTAAGATAAAATGCCTTCTGTGTTCAGTGAGTCTTATCAACTCGAGCCAACTTTTCTCAGGGATCTTGAGATTGTAATTATCTAGCAGGGTTTTGGAATTTTATGGATCTTTATAGTTTCTTTCGAATAACAGGTTAAAAAATTGATATAGGATCAAATGCGAAGATGCGTATTCCTGATTTAATACTACCCATTTGAAAGGCCAAAGCAGAGGGTTTTTTAGGAGATCTTCCATCTTGATAAATTGCTCGACAATCACAATTATTTTTGTTTATTTTATAATTTTTTATTTTGAAGGGAACACCTGCTAGATAAAGTGTGATTTATTCTACTTTGAAAAAATTAAATTTATGCTACCTCTAATTTGAGAATGTCTTACTCGAACAACTTTTTACCTTTTTTTTTTTTCATTTTTAAGTACTTTTGTATAACTTTTTCGCATGTACAATGATGGACAACTTTAGACCAAGTCTTTACTTATCTCTTCTTTCCTATTTACACCTCATGTTCCACAAAGGATCAATATTTACCTGATCTTTCTTCCCCTCCCCCCCACCCCCAACGGTGAGCTTGGTTCACCTATCTGTCTCCATCTTTTACTATACCTCACCATGTATTCTCACTCATACCCAATAATTTTCAATTTACAAACTTATATATAATGTTTTTTTAACGCAAAGATAAATGGTAGGGACATGGGGTTAATCTTATTTCTAGCACCAACCTCATCTTTCCCATTGATGCACTAACTCCCCCACACAATGACTGGACTAGCTAAGTCTTAGTCTTTATACTCTTAAGCCAAGCAAAGACCACCACATTATGTGCAACTTTTACCATGATTTTTAGCTAATAGTGGTCTAACACACTGTTGAATTTTCAAGTATAGGAATTTGCGTCTAATTTATCTCCGAAATTAAGATAGCAGAAGTTCTAACACTGATTATTGTAATCCACTTCTTTGGAGTTAGTGGTCAAGACTCAAGAGTGGAGACGAGACACGAGTATCAAAAGAATTTACTACTCTACAAGGAAAAAAGTGTGATTTTTTTTTACAATGTACCAAAAATTTATATTCCAATGTTCCAAGTTTACTACTCTAATTCTCATCAATGTTCAACCATACCATGCCTTTTGAGCCCTTAAAATTGCCGGAGAACCTTGTCTAGCTTTCTCAACAATCTGCTTTATCAGTAATAAATCATCATCACTATCATCTCTATTGTCATAGTCATTTGGGCTACCCTCATATGGTGGTATTCTATTTCCACCATTTTGAATGCCATTTAGCTTTTCACCCATCCCCTGATTAATTGAGAGTAGAATATCTTGCTGATCGTCGCCCTGTATCCCTAGATCTCCAATTCTTGCCGCACTTAGCTTGTTAAGTTCACCATAAGCTTCATTATAGGCATCAAGGGCATCCCCTGACAAATTCATTACAAGAGGCTGTGCCACGGGGCTGCCCAAGGTAGAGGAAGACTCGCTTTGAGATATCTCTTTCCAAGAGTGTTTCTCAAGTTCTAAGTGTTGTACCTTTTTCTGGCTTTTTGCAAGTTCTGTCTCAAGCTCCATGATGCGCTCTTGTAATCTTGATTGAACGACCTCATGCAAGCGCAAGCTCAGTTCACGAGGTGAGACACCGTCTTTCATTGATGGAGGGGTTGAGCCTTGATCAGGAGTCGGTTCTGAGCTGGACTTCCCTGGGAATATATCAGCATTTAGTTCACCATGTACCAGTTCTGAAGCAATATCCTGGTCGAATTCCTGGTCAAACTGCATCGATATTGTAATCATATAAGTACAATAGAATTAAAATGCAGTTTAAAGGCTCGAAGGTCATAGTTTCAGGACAATTGCATTTGAGGAAAATTCGAGACAGTTCATGAGGCAATATAACGTGCTAGGTTGCACAATATATATAATACAGTTTTGGTATTACCTGTAAACCCCATCATCACCTGAATGAGAGGGATCATTAAAGCAAGTACAAACAATACGCAATCAGTTACATGATGGCGACAAACCCACATGACTTTAAGGAGGGTCCGAGTCCAGGAAGCAGAAGAAAAGACACAAGGTACATGATACTTTAAGAATGTTACCAATAACTGAAAAAGCATAGCCACAGGATCTCCCTTGTTTATATTAACCCGAAACGTGTACAGAAAAGGAGAATCAAAGCACCGAAATCCATTCATATGATGCTAGAAACATCTCGTAGAATTTCATGCAACTATGCAAGTGGCTTAATCCTAAAAGCTGTTTAGGCCAAAACATCGATTCCAGGAACATTTGCTACTAATTGGCACCATGATCCAACAACCAAAAGGATGAAGATAGCTCAACCTATGATAAGTTACATTTCATTAGCTAATAGGTTTCAGATGATAGAACACTGAGGAGCAGACAAGCAGTATATTCTGGCAAATTATGGGACCGGCAACTTTTGTGTTGCCAGCTCATAGGTGCACCTTTTGGAGAAGCTAGAGTTTTCATTCAGGGTTAGAAAAGTGTATTGAGCTCACCCTGCAACTGTTAATAAAAAAATCTTAATGCAACTGACTAATAAACCAAACATTTCAGAGTAGGTGGCAATACCTAATATATAACACACTAAAAAACATTACAAAATCTGCCACTTTGAGAGTCACTTACCTTAGTAGCAAACCCCTATAAAAGATTGAGACGTGGTGGTGGTTAATAGCTATTCTAAATACACTACATATTTGGCGAAGAGTTGACACAAACCCCACGTAAGGGGTTCAGATTTTGTTCCTGGTTAATAAAGTTGACCAACGGGCTGGTCCAGGCCGGTCCACCTGGAACTTAAGGCCTGTTCAGACCTGGTCCAGTAGAGGCAAACTGGCGTTGAAAGATTCTAAATTGAGTGGGCTAACGGTCAGTTCAAATTAATTATCTATACCCAGAACGAAAGGAAAGGAAACGAGAAAGAGAAACAAAAGAAATTGAATCAAAGACCCTGCAAGGCTGCAACTACCAATCCTGTTTCGTTGGAGAAGGAAAAGGGACTGAAATCATTTTCAAGTGTTCAGTGAAGCTATAAACAAAGAAACCAAAAGGAAAGGAAACAGTAGAAGCTACAACCACTCTCTAAATCCTCCACCGACGCTAGGGGGCCATTTTCTGGTGTTGTTGCTGGTGCTTGGGTTGTGGTGGTCTCATTTGTGGTGACTGCGGCTAGGGTATTCTGTGCTCTTATGGAGGTTGATTGTGGTTTGCGGCAGCCTACCTAATGGTGGTTATAGTTAGCAGCTAGGGTTCACGATGGTTGTCGATTGGGACTTTGGGAGTAATGGGTCCGCTGGAGAGCGCAATTATTGTCAGATGGGCAATGTTGGCTGCGAGGAGGGATGGTCGGCTGGAAAGGAGGGATGGGTGTGGGATGGATAAAGATGAATCAGTTGTGGAGGGGATGACTTCTGCTGATTCATCGTTGGCAAGCAGTGATGACAGTTTTAGGAACTGATGTTTAGGGTGGATGGATGAAAGGAGTTTGGGGGAATTCTAAACCCCAGGGATTTTTTTTTTTTGGGGGGGTGTGTGACCGGTGGGAATCAGATTCACTCACTCTGGGGTGAATCTAATAAGGAGAAAAGGCTAGCGAAAATTGTATAAAACCCAACTACACATCATAAAAGGAAAACAAGGGTACCCATTCCCTTTTCTTTTCTTGTAACACCCTAAGGAAAATAGCAAACACTCTTCTTACTACTCACATTTCAGTATTTAACATGATTTTAATCAAATTTAATTATTTTTGGGGCAATCAGTAATAAAAAATTTTTCCTAACTTTATACGACCGAGGGAGAATCAAATTTACCCAATAAAGCATCATGCATGAGATATTATTGGCTCACAATGAAGGACGCAAAGAAAAATTTGCAAAGCAATGAGAGTTTGTGACGTGTTCATTAGCAACGCAGTAATTCGATATAGGGGACGTAACATATAGAAGGGAAGGTGTAAAATGAGAGATGACGCAAGTAAATCAATGCCCACAGGTGCAATGAAGGGCCCAAGCTTGCTAATAATGCACCTTCCAAACCTAATTTATATGCACCACCGTCCCTTCTCTCCTCCAAGGCTCCAACAGTCACAACCATTCAACATTCCACCTCAATTCCCAAAGCAATTGCTAATCTGCAGCGACCATCAGAAACCAAATCCAACGCTTGTTTTAATAGATATTGTCACCAATCTCAAGAATATATGGCCACAGAATGATAGGTGAATGGCATAGGGCTGCCACAGAAGAGGAGATGCATCTGTCATGATGAAAGGTAGGGAAAATGCTGGGGACGAGGGAAGCATCAATCAAGAGAGGAGAGGAAAAATGATAAAGGTGGGCTGTTATAGAGGCGTATTAGAACAACAACCAACCTGTGGAAATAGATAACGAGGGGATGGGAGAGAACTGAGAGCTGGTGATAGAAGTGGGAGAGGAGGGGGCTGGTATCGAGGGGGAGTAAGAGCAGGGAGTGTCAAAGGAGGTGGATAATGGCTCGACTAATAGCTGCCAGGTAGCACTTTTTCTCATGTCTCATCTAAAAAGCCCAACATCACTTAAAACAACCCCTAGAAACAAAACGCCATAAACTCAGGAGTACCCTAACAACAAATTTATGGGCAGATCTAGCATGAATAGAATTAATACATATAAGCCTTCGAGAAAGACGTCCTAATAAATTCAGGACTATCAACTAATTCATGAGAATATCTAACAGGAAAAGAACTTTTTACTATTGCTACAAGAGTCGTAAAAAACAAAGACTGCATTATTGTTTATAAAAGAAAGGGTACTAATTTCTGCGGAGTTTCAATCATGACTCAGCACATAAAAATATATATATGGCACCAACAAAACTACAAACATTCTGATCATCTTTCTCTTTAGACATGAGCATAGCTCCTTTGTCCTCTAGCTACAGGGTTAGCACTTACTTTCAGTGTGTACTCACATACCAATAATTAGAGTATCGGGTAAAGAAACTGTATGTACCTCAATAGCATCTGATGATCTTCCTTGCAAAATTGAACCTTTCATGCTTAGCTCCAATCTCTCCAGTTCAGCTTCAAGCTCTGCTTCAATTTTACTCATTGACTCAGTTTTCTCCAGACTTACTGATTCTTCATCAGCAAATTTCATTGTCACATCTGTGTCTACTTGGTCAGAGAACAAATTTAATTGCTCATGACTGCGAGAACTTTCATGTATATCCTGTGAGTCATCATCATTAATGAGTTCTTTAACAGTTAATGAATCTTTCATCTCCAGCTCTTCCTGAAGATCTTCAACCAAATTTTCAGTTTGCTTCAAGCTCAACTTCAACTTTTCCACTTCCCCGTTGTTAGCTATCAAAGACGACATTACACCGATGGAGATCCCGAGACAGAAAAGAACTTGCCCACTTAAGAATCCTGATAGATGTCACAACTTTGGAATAAGAAACTGAACAAAGAATAACAAGTCATAATCAAAAGGGACAACAAGAACAGCAGAAAAATTCATAACAATGTAGGTCAATGCCAAGGGATGTATATAACTATTAAACATATACTGACAGCAACATACCGCCTGACATTATATATCATCAGACATATGGGCCAGAGAATTTAATGAGGACAAACAGAGAAGACAATTTTAAGCTGGAGTATTACGTTTGTCCAAAGCACAATCACCATATGCTGATAACAGTGCCGTCAGGTAAGCGTCTAAAATTCATTTGGAACACACATCTTATCAATGATTCTTCGTATACTTCTTATAGATATTTTCTATCAAATTCTAGCCTACTTCCAGATTGATTAACCCACCTTGAATCTTTTGTGTCCCTTGAGGCAAATCTCTCAGTGGCCAGTATTGCTTGTTCACTCAATCCAAGTCTTCACTATGTACCCCCTCTATGATAAACAACCCCACCCTCATTCCTAATGGGGCTAGGTCACAATATCCTCTCAAAATTGTCTTGTATCTGAAAACACAAATTTGTGCTGATTTCATACTTGTGCAACTAAAACAAAAACTTGTTTCCTCCATTCAAATTAAACACAAATTTGTGCTGATTTCATACTTGTGCAACTAAAACAAAAACTTGTTTCCTCCATTCAAATTGCCAATAAGTAGCCTTTGAAGAACTTGAAAATATTTGACCAAAATTACAATATATATTTGATACGCAGAAAAGTTGCCACAGAAACAAATGCATCTTGGTCTTAAATTGTGTATTGATTTTTGGTGGGGCATGCAACAAGCCCATTTATGACAATTATAATGGAAAGGAGTTCAACTTATTTGGAGACTTGGACACTCTGTAGAACAAGGATGTCCCCTATCTATGAATTACAAGATTCAAATTACGAAAGAGCTACTAAATTAGGGCAACGCAAAGTCGCAAACTCAAAAAATGCCAGAAGTTTAATGCCGATCCCAATTTGTATGCGAGATAACCAGCAGAAACTTGTAGAGAGAAATTTCCAAACAAAAAAAAAACACTAGGACTTAAACTTTACAGTTGTGATTAGACTTCATCTTCGATGATCCATATCAAAATATTCAGAGGTCATAGATAAAAAATTTATAACCAATGTAGAAAAAGGCTCATAACACTCTTGCAAATTCAATTTCAATATTTTCAAAGCTAGATAATCTCCAAGTAGCAATGTATAAATGAGTCAGCGAAAGAAAAAAAAAGTACCATCTCTTATATCAAGTTGAATTGACTTGCTGCTGAATTTTCCCATGTGACTCTTGCCTTTGCTAAGCTTCTGTTTTGTGTTACCATTTGTGGTGATTTGTGGCAGATGAGGAACCCCAAATACTTCATCATCTGCTTTCGGGTGTACTTCCTTGTACAACTCATTTCTGAAGTCACCACTTGCTTTACTAATTACCTGTCTTCCATCAGTAACAAGAAATGGCCTCATAGCAGGAGCACAAGGTGAAGAAAGGGGGGTACGAAGATACTCCTCCATTTCTGCATGCTCCCTTTGCATCTGAGCCATAAGGCAACTATCTAGAGAAGTACGAGGCTTAACATACTGCAAAGGGAGACGTTGAAGACGTCTACCTCTCAGAGATTTCCTACTTTTTCCGGAGCTATGTGAAGCCCCCATTTCCCAAGTATGGTATTCAGGTATATCAGAAATGTCAGAACCTAACCTATAACCATCCCTGTATTCCTCATGCCCAATCTGTTTCTCATGATCCAATTCATTAGTACAAGTCGAGCACGGATCATCTCTCCTAGACGATTCTGTGAACAATCTATCTAAATGTTTACCCTTTTCCTTTTCAGCTTCACTGAAATGCTGCCCTGTTGTTTCTCTTTGAGAAAATTGGTGGCTTGAACTCTGTTGGATGGATGACGAGGATTCGGGACTATCAGGAAAAGAACTTCCAGAAGGAAATCCTGACGAGCCTTCTTTATCCCCTACAACATTCTTCCAGTACTTAGCTAAGTATCCAGCACCAGTTGCAGCTGCTACAACCCACAAATCCATTTGCATTCTGTATTCCTTCTCCAAACACACAGTTTGCTACCCGAATTCGACAACACCAACTTCCAATTTCACTCCAATGCTCAGTGTCCAAGTACCATAACATATTAACATACATATTTCATGAATCCCATACTCCCAATTAATCAAACGCCATATGTTCTAAGCAATATATAAACAGCAAAATCCTTCAAATAAAGCACCAAATTTTTTATCTAACCAAAAGAACACGCCCTTCAATTAATTCAAGTCATAAAAGTAATTTGTTTTGTCTTTGTTATATAAACCCAGAAAACAAAAACCCTATAATGTTTCAAACAATCAGTTGCAACCCCAAAATCCAATCAAATTGGTCAACCAAAACACAACAATGTGAACAACACAATCTCAACAACAATACTTATCAACCCTAGTTCCTCAACAATCAGAATCTGAAGAGAGACTTAATTCTCACCTTGCAACCTTAAAATGAGGAAAACCCGTTGCTAGAAACAGAAAAAGAAAACAACCCACCAAATTGTTTTTGAAGAGGTATCAAAGAAATGAAAGATACCCACTTGAAAATAACGCAAAACCCATTAATGGAGACAACAATAGCTTGATGTTGATGAACTCATAAACAAATTGAAGTTCCTACAATGGCTCCTTTTCAACAATTAATGCTCAGAGATAAAAGAGAGAAAGGCTTACTTTATTGCAGTAGTTTGGTGAGCCAAATCTATGATATTGAAACTTTCAGAAAACAGGGGGAAAAAAATAATAGACGTTCTGACTGGGAAGATATTATTTTTCAATTATTTGGACAAAAATTAATACCCTTTTTTCCCTCTCTGTTTATTTGGAGGGTGAATGATAATGTATTGATGGTTGAGCTTAAAAAGAATGGAAACGTCAAAAATGAAAATACTAAAAAGTTATTCAGGAAAAAAACAAGATGGCGTCGGTTTTTCTGTGGATTATGTGTGGGTGAACTTTTTCAAAGTTTTTAAAATAAAAATTATTTAGGGCTACTTTCATTTTATTAGTCTCAGTCTCTCACCGTTTCTTTAAAATTTACTCACTTTATTTTAATGGACAACCAAAGTAGTAGGAAGTCAAAGTATGTATGAGAAGCGTTATTTGTGTTTGAAATCTTGTGAGATGGCGTAAAGTCGACTTTGAATACACATATCTCTCAATCTATAAATGGTTTTGATGTGATTCAAATTGGAGGTGAAAGCTTGTTCCAAGAGCTTTCCAACGATAGATCATATGCCCAATTCCGCTGAGAAACGAGAAAGTTATGGTCGTTCTACTGAGCGCCTGTCGGAGTGGAATTTCGCCCGGACCGGGTCGGGCGGATTCCGCCCCGATCGGGCGCCCTAGCGAATCACGATCGGGCGGGTGTCGCCCGATCGAGCGCGAAACGTCGCCCGGTTTAATTTTAATGACCGCCGTCAGGGCGATGTCGCTCGACCCGTCGGGCGGCGGGTTTTGACGCGGTTTTGCAATTTTCCAAATTTGATTCTTTTTAGGGTTTTATATGGAGTATTTTCTAGGGGTTTTTTACGGGGTTCCTTATGTTATAAATAGGGCCTCTTAGTCTTCATTATTATAGACACAACTTATGAAACACTTTTAGCCTCTACAATTTAGGACTCCTTGTATTATTCTCTCTGTTTTTCTCCATCATAGTGAAGAAGCTCGAATCCCCCATCTGTGGACGTAGTTCTATTTTGACCGAACCACGTAAATCCTTGTGTTTTTTTGTTTCTCTTCTTTATTGCTTTTCTCATCCTTATTATTTCATTGATTTTGTTCCGCATTAATCAAACTACAACACCCCGATTCCTAACAAACTGGTATCTAGAGCTTGGTTGTTTAAGATCTTAGGTGTTTATAGAACGAGTTTGATTCAATTATGTCAATGAAATTCAATATAAAAAAATTTGATAGGCAAGTAAATTTTGGCCTATGGCAATTGAAGATGAAAGCCATCTTGGTTCAAAGTGGCTGTCACAAGACTCTTGAAGGTTCATCCAAAAAGCCTTCGGGTATGACGGATGATCAGTGGGAGGAGATCGATTTGAAGGCACTCTCGGCGATTCATTTAAGTCTATCTAATGAAGTTTTGAGAGAGGTTGCCAAGGAGACAACTGCTGCGGGTTTGTGGTTGAAGTTGGAGTCACTTTATATGACAAAGAGCGTGACCAACCGTCTACTACTCAAATCTAGACTTCATGATCTCAGTCTAGAAGAAGGTAAACCGCTTGAGTCTCATTTAGATGAATTCTTCTCTATTATTATGGATTTGCAAAACATCGATGTTGAGATCGATGATGAGGATATGGCTATTAGGTTGTTGTGTTCTTTACCGCCTTCGTATAAGCATTTTCGAGATACTTTATTGTATGGTAGAGATGATTTGAGTTTGCAGGATGTTAAGGATGCCTTAACTCAAAGAGATTTAATTGACAATAAGTTGGTTAATAAATATGCTCAAACTAATGCTTTGGTTGCTCATGGTGGAAAGAATTTTGGTAAGAATAAAATCTGTAACTATTGTCATGTGAAGGGTCATATCAAAGTTGAGCGTTGGAAATTAAAGAAGAAGAATGGGGAAAAGTCCAATGAGGACCAATCCGCAAATATCGCCAACAATGTTCTTGATGATGATCTTGTACTTTAGGGTTACAAGTTTTTGGGCTGCGGTTTCTACGATCTCTTTATGATTGGTGCCCTTTGAAATCTCTTGATGAAACGAGAAACCGTGTGGATTTTGCTATGGAGTCTATGATAGATTGTTTTTGAGTTTTTTGTAACAATCTTGGTTAAGCATTAGATTTTGTTCTAGTTATGCTATTTCTTATCTCAAATTTGGTACTTTTGTGTTTTGTTAAGTACAATTGCAATTTAGAAGTTATTGATGTAAATTGGTTTTCTAGAATTGCTTGAGTTTGTTGTTGAGATGAAGAAGTGTTTGAAGAGAGTTTGGTCAGTTTGAGTAAACATGTTTGGCGTTGGTGACTTTATACTCTCAATCTAGGCCATGTGATGGTTTCGTATACGGAGTTTTTGTGTTTGAAGACGCATCGGTACACAATTATAGAAGATGTCCGTTTTCTAGATTGCCTAAAGTGAGTAGGCTTATGAAATTTTGTTTAAGGTGGAGGTTTTATGTTTTTTTTTTGGGTGAGCATCACTTTTGGTTTAAGGTGGAGGTATCTTGATTGATTGGTTTCAAGTCAAGGTGGAGATTGTTATTTGTGACTTGAAATCTTGTGAATGGCATAAGACTGACTTTGAATGCACATATCTCTCAATATATAAATGGTTTTGATGTGATTCAAATTGGAGATGAAAGCTTGTTCCAAGAGCTTTCCAACGATAGGTCATATGCCCAATTCCGCTGAGAAACGAGAAAGTTATGGCTGTTCTACGAAGCGCTGTCGTACTGGAATTTCGCCCGACCGGGTCGGGCGGATTCCGCCCGATCGGGCGCCCTAGCGAATCACGTCGCTCGACCCGATCGGGCGGCTGGGTTTTGACACGGTTTTGCGATTTTCTGAATTTGATTCTTTTTAGGGTTTTATATGGAGTATTTTCTAGGGTTTTTTGTACGGGGTTCCTTATGTTATAAATAGGACCTCTTAGTGCTCATTATTATAGACACAACTTATGAAACACTTTTAGCCTCTAGAATTTAGGACTCCTTGTATTATTCTCTCTGTTTTTCTCCATCATAGTGAAGAAGCTCGAATCCCCCATATGTGGACGTAGGTCTATTTTGACCGAAGCACGTAAATCCTTGTGTTCTTTTGTTTATCTTCTTTATTGCTTTTCTCATCCTTATTATTTCATTAATTTTGTTCCGCATTAATCAAACTACAACACCCCGAAAGGTGGTTTAAAATATTAAAAAGTAGATGACATAAAAGAGAAGAAAGTAGATGGGACATGTTACGAATAATAGAAAAAGTAACCGTGTGTATGTACATTAAAAAGAAACGGACCAAAAAGAAAAGTGTGTAGATTAAAAACAAACAAGGGAGTACCATTATGTTCACTTAGGCTTGGAGATATGGAATAAACGAACAATCCTCACTCTTCCTTTTAATCCCCACTAAATTCAAATGCACGCTTAATTCAAGTTATAAAATAATGTACAATAGTTGTAATATATTAACATTAAATTTTAAAATATAAAAAGGACACTTTAGATAATTTAGGTTGATGATGGAGGACCGGAGGGGAGGGTAACTCCTTTACTTTTAAAGGCCACAGGGCACAGACACAGTGTTGTTGAGCTGACTCTGAAATTGGAGGAAGAGACAGACCTTGAAGATATTATAGTATGCACGCGTAGGCGTAGCCCTCTGAAATCTGAATGGGAGGTTGTATCCTCTACGCTTGCAACCATGCACATTGTTGTGGTTCTGTTCCGTCTACTTCTAGATGTATGTGTTTCTTTTCTACCTCGTTAATACTTTTATGGTTATAAGTTTTGCGTTGCTGATTACCTACATGTCACCTTAGCTTACACCCCTTGTCCACCTTCTGTGTTGATGCTATCAACTAACTATTGGTAGACATGATATTGATTGGGAGCTCAATGGTACAGCTCCCACCTCAACCTTGAGGTTACGTTGGTGGTTCGGTATTCATCACTCTGCCCCTAGCCCCCTAGCCCCCTAGCCCCTAGGACTAGGTTGGGGTATCGTCGTGGTTTCCTTAGCTTGTGAGTGAAACTCGTAATTATTGGCTTAGTTGGCTGAGTTTTCCTTGTAGTTGTGGGCTGAGATCCCATTATCTCCCTTCACCTTACTTGTGGCCAGTTGTTTTCTGCTTTTCATTTCTTATAGAAACTACTGCATCGTTTAAAAGACAACATCGAAGATCTTAGAGATCAGTTTGGTGACTTCATGACAGTCATTGCAGACACGAATGTTCTTGAATACGCGAATGGGAACACCGGGTTTTAGATTAAGAAGTCCATAAGCAATGGCCAGTCTTTAACTATGTAGCTTAAGAGCATCTTGCTTTTGATCCTCATATTCACCATCCACCAAGGGTGCTTGTGATATGTCTGCCCGATATCCTGCTGAGTACAGTCTCTTATTTATCACATCTAGAACTCGATATATATCCTTTGATTGAGAGTGTGAAGTATCCCCCGCGAAAAATTCATGGTTGACGCCATTGATTTCCAAGGAACTGCAACCGGATTCTTTTCTTATGCCTTTCTCTGTCATCAACTTTCTTATTACACCAACTTCATTCCATCGAGTAGCCGAGGCATAAACTCTGGACAGAAGCACATATAATAAACACCACTGGAGGCAACTCCCTCTGATTCAAGGATCTTCTTAGCAACTTGTTCACTCAGTTTGATACCTATATTTTTCTTGCAACAAGCATCAATAAGACTTCTCCATATTACCACATCGGGTTTCATGGTCATGTTTGACACGAGATGCAATGCTTCATTAATCAATCCAGCACGAGCAAGAAGATCAACCAAACATCCTCGATATGTATTATGTATACCCATCTGGCACAAACAAACAACCTCAACGCCATATCATACTCCCCAGACTGAACCAAACCATCAATGATCGTATTCCACGATACAAGACTTCTTTTAGGCATTTCAGTCCAACAACCCACAAGAAGCATAGAAATGTTATTAACATAAACATCAGCATCAAACCCAAGTTTCAAAATATGGGCATGAGCTTGCTGTTTGGCCCAATATTTTATGCATTGGTGGCAAAAAGGAATTTGCAATATTGGATATAAGAAGGCAGTTATCAAATGGCTGATAAGTGGCGAGGAGTGTGGGCCCACGTGCGGTTTAGTTGAGATAAACAAGGAAGCAGTTGAGAATAAAGGGGAGATACAATCTACCGGCTCTTTGGGAGGATATATAAGTATGTTGTAACCTAATTTTTATGAACAATAGCTACTACTGATCATTAGCACACAATAGCTCTCTCTCCATTAATATTCTACAAAGCTATTGTATTGATTATTGTATTCAAACATTTGTACCGACGGCGACATCATCATAGTGGATTGGTGATCAAGAGTGTCACCCACGGTTTTTCCCATTCCTTGGGTTTTCCGCGTCAACAATTGTTTGCGTTCTTAATCTTTTATTTACGTTCCTGTTATTCATTATTTATATAGTATTAAATTAGTATATTGTTCTTGTTGTTGGCTCCCCAATACCTTTTGCGTACTTAGTACAAAATCGACATAAACATTTGCTTGCATGCAAATTCCATTAAACAAGTAAGCACAAGCTTTAAGAACAAAGTCCTTCACTCAACATGTCATAGTAAAGTTGAAACGCGAGTTTTTCTAATGAGGGTGTTCCAAATGAAGGAATGTGGGTGTTGAATATGGGAGAAAAGTTTAAGAGAATAGTGAATGTCAAAAGAAGATGTGAAATGGAGGAGTCTGCTGACGGCTGTAAAGAAAATGAAGAGCGTGTATTTGCTTGAGTTCTGTCATGGAGGAGCAGTGGTTGAGGAGAGAGAGAAGATGGGCATGATTATGGTTGTTGATGGCAGTGGTAATGGCGGAGGAAGAGAGAGAGTGGGCGGTCGGCGGCCTGGTTGTGGAGGCTATCAGCATTGCAAAATCTGGTGTTGGGCACTACATTGTTATGTTATGTAATAACTATAGGAATTAAAAAAAAATGAGCGATAAGCAAAGCCATCTAGCTTAAAAAATTGTCCTTAAGACCAAAAAAGGAGAAGCTCCCCAACAAGGCAAACATCATTTCTCCACTTTAAGAGTACGTTTAGTTCAACATTTTAGGTGTCGAGAAACGAAATCAATTACTTCATTTCTTCTTCTTTGGTATGAACCCTCCTCAATCTATTACCATTACTTGGTGGTAATGGACTCCCTCAATTTGTTACCTTCCCTTCCCCTCGAATAATGGAATCCACTAGAAATGGAATTCATTTTTCGGTGGTAGACTGGTAATAATTAAGTTTTCACTATGAAACTATTCCCCTCTTCTGTTTGTAATTATGTAATTTGCCAACTCCTAACAGGATTCAGAATTCTTAGTTACCATAAAAGCATCTGTTGAGTAAAATTCTAAGATGCTAATAAAAATTAGATAATTGAAATGATTGTGCTTTATGCAGGCTGCATCATAGAATAAAAAAGGTTGTATAACAATCAATCTCGGAGGGAAGCTAATGGAAAGGAACAAAAAACACTTAAAGGCCATCACTAAACTGGCTTCCTTGTTTTAAGTTTCTTCCAGGCATATAATCTGCAAACAAACTGAGATAAAAACGGTGTGGAGCATGCTAAAACAAGGACTATAACATAACATGAGAGTTTACAAATTGTTGAATGTTAAAAGTAAGGTAATCTAATCTTAAGCTGCAGTGTTCAGTTGAGGGTTCTGCACGCCAGCATAAACAGGATGAAGCACATGTCCATGCTTGGGCTCAACATGTACCCACTTACGACCACTCAACTTATGAGTCTCGAACTTGACATTCCCTTCTTTCAGTGCATATAGAGTGTGGTCCTTTCCAATCCCAACATAATTTCCAGGATGAAATCGGGTTCCCCTCTGCCGAACAATGATGTTACCAGGTATAACTCTCTGCAGGCAAACACCACAAGACATATCAGTTCAGGGGAGCTAGAGTTGGCAATTTGGATCAAAAGATCACGTTTGGCTTTGGTTTCCGGTCAAGTTCAGTGCTCAAATTATATCATATATAAAGTTGAACTTAATATGATTACAAATAATGACATATGGGTCGAACTTAAGTTGGTTGTGTTCGTAATTCTCTCAATAACTACAGGTCGGTAAGGATATTGAGTTGGTTCAAAGATTGCCAACTCTACATGGAGCTAAAGGTCACTCCCAATGTTCTTAAAGATCATTTTCAGTGATCCATTTTCTTGCAGCACCCAAATGTACATTTCTTCAGCAATAATATCTATTGTTTGGTTCAGAAGTCTTCACTAGTTGATAAACTATTTTGTCAATTTTGCATCAAATTAAGAGGTACTCCCTCCGTTTTCTTTTGTTGTTCTTGTATTCCCCATTTGGAAATTTCAATTTGTTGTTCCTATATTGAATTTTTCCCTTAATATAATGTAACTTTATGACTTAAATTCCCATTGGTTTCACACTATTCAATAGGCATCTTTTACTCTTTTACCCTTCAAGCTTTTGTATTATTGGTTGCCTTAGAATCATTATTTTTAATCAATTTAAATTTATTCAAAATAGTGGAATCTTGTCCATTTTTTAAGTTGCATTGGTTTCTTCCTCTATTCTAAATAGGAACAACAAACGAAAATGGAGTGAGTATTAAAAACACCACGCCAAATTGAGTAAAGTACGTCACTGAAGGCTGAAGCAACCCAATTCAAGAAGAAAAAGAAATTGAGAAAGGAGGGAGGGGGAAGCAACCAAAAGATATGATAACAAAACACAACGTGAAGGCAATTAAGAGAAGCCCACAAGTACAAAGATAATGTTGCCATTAGTGCTCATAATATGAGATATACCAACTACCAAGTACCAAATTGTCTTTTTTATCTTTTTTTTTAGAAGGAAATATGTACCTAGTTACCTACTAATCATACGACTGAGCAAGCAAAGAAAAGTACTCATCAGATGCACACACTTGTGTTGCCAAAAAGATTCACTCTCAATAACAGGTATACCCACATGGAGGAGTGCAAAAGTTAACATAGCACACATTAAACCAGAAAATTCATTATCTAGCATAAAACTTATCCAAGAAAAATGATATCCGATGATCGAAACAAGCGAAACTAACAAAAACACGAATATTATTTAACTAAAATATGTATATGAAATTGGTTTAAATAGATCTTCTGCAGTAGTAAGAGTAATATATAAGGGAACAACATAACAAGAGTGCCCTTAAAGCAAGAAAAAAAAAGTGCTTCATCTGCTACTTTTACAATAGTAAGCCCTGCATGCTCTTTCCATACAGTTCATTATTAATTACCAATACTTAACAGCAGTTCCTATATAGAAGTATATGGGGATATATGACACAGAGATACTACATCAAAGAAATGCACCAAATTATTAATTTTATTAGATGGGAAGATGTGTTATACCTCGCCTCCAAATTTCTTCACTCCAAGATTTTTAGGCTTGGAATCTCTTCCATTTTTTGATGATCCAGCTGACTTCTTAGTGGCCCACCTTCTAAATACTAAAGCCAAGCCTGCCCCAGAAGCATCTACACCCATAATCACCAAAAACCGACATTAAAAGCCAAATACTTCAATCCGCAAAAAACAGAGAAGAACAGGTGATCGCTTAACTACATTAAAAGGGCAGTACCAGTAGCATTAGCATAAACAGGAACATTTGAGATCAGCTCCCTGAGGTTTACTCTTTTGCACAATGATGCAGCAAAATTCATTATGTATTGTGATTGACAAGCTTAGATAACAAGAATGAACCAAAAAGTTTCCTGCACCAAGGTATCGAAACATCTCAGATCCAATACGATCTCAAAATTATGCAAATATAAGCATTGAAACAAAATCTTGTATAAAGTCACAGTTTATAGCATTCTATTGATTTTTTCCATCTACCCACATATCCACCTCTACTCAATCAGGCCCGTCCGGGCAGGAGGGGCGGCCGCCCTGGGCCCAGGGATGACAGGTCATTCAACCCTGATTTCCAGCCACAACACTTGAAAAACTGATCTAATGAAATAAACAAGAACAAGTGAACAATCGCATGAAAATGGTAGCAGCTACAAATTGTAACATAAATTTTCTTATCATTTAGTTCCATGAAACAAACATGAATTAAGAAGTTATACCAGAAATTCGAATCATAAGTTTATAACATGTTAATTATCCCTAAAAACATGAAATAATATATATGAGATAAAGAAAAAATAAGTTGAATTCATGAATCAAACAATAACAACCGCATAAAACCAATCGCATGAATAATCACATGAAGTAGATCTTAAAAATCGCAATTTCACACCAAAATTCGCAACAAAAATCGTCTAAACAAATAGATTCATCTAAGGAGCACAACAAGAACATGGAGCGAGCTTCTGCAATTCGAGCCTCAAATTTGCGTATGAGTTAGGGAAGCTGAGAGGTTCTAAAGGTGTAGGTTGGGCACCATTAGGGTGTTGTATAACTACACCTGTATACCTAATTACCTATGTAGTTTAAGATTTTTTTGATGCAAAAGACCCCAAAATGTAACACTCTAAGAGGGCATTTGGTTCGCGCATGGGTAAGGGAAAGGAATCCAGAAAGGTTACAAGGAGAAAGGAAAAGAATGACTCTGAATTTCCCTGTCTGTTTGGTTCCAACCCCGAAAGGGAATGGTATACTCCCTGATTCCCTTTGTGACTGTTTGGATTTTAAAGAAAGGGAATCAACCAGTTTATTAGATTATAGTTGTTTTGACCTATGATTGTACTAATTGAACCTGTTTTACAACCTAAAGTTCAAAATACCATTTGAACAATACCTAATGTTAGATGTTGAGAATCATGTATGCTTTTCCTAATTGTGTACAACATTAAATGTAGCAATACAACACAATTAATTAAAATAATGATGAATCGAATAAAGTCCAAATCTATTCTCCTTCTCAAAGAAAGACCAATACAAGCCATTTCTGTAGAAAAGAACATACACAACACCATATCATTTGCCTATTTCATGTAATATAATTCACAAGTTTATATAATTCTCTTCCTTAACTTCATCTCCTAAATAAATGCAATGTACTACACATGGAACTAAAAAATCTAATGGAATATACAACAACAATTGAAGCCAAAGATATATAATATAGATAGTGGGCAACCCTTATTTTTACACCAAACTTTGCCTACTGTACTAATCATGTTTGTTGAGTAAGCAACAAGATGATATATGCTTTCATGTGTCAACATATATTCACTATGCAGGCAAAAATTGTAAATCTTGCATGTGTCAACATATCCACCTCAATCGTTCAAGCTAGCAAAGATTGTAAATCACGAATAACAGTGCTTACCATAAAAACAGTGCAAAAATATATGCTTTCAAATCGTTCATTGCAAATTTTTTTTTTTTTTTAAAATTGAAGTGCAGCAAAATTACAGTGCTCGCCGGAGAAGAAATGCAAAATTACAGATCTGTTGTTAATCGGAGAAGAGGAGAAAAGTCGGCGCGGTGGTCCGATATCGGCGGTGGCGGGGCAGCAATCGTCGGTCCAGGCAAGTCGGCGGGGATGAGTTGTTGAAGGGGGCAGCAGTCCACAAGAGGGGGGAGAGAGAGATGGGTAATCAGCTGGAAACTAGAGGACTTTAGGGGTTAAGCTAATAGGAAAAATAGGTAAAGGGTTTCATTAAAGCGGTGAAACAAACAACATAAAATTATAATTCAAAAATGATATTACTAAAGGGAGAGGTGGTAGCTCAGTGGAGTACCACCCCGGATTTCAGTGTATTGCCCAGGGTTCGAATCCTCATCCCAACAATATGTTGGGGCATTACTTCTGGGTTGTTTAGCCTTGTACCCAAACTCTGAGCTGGTGTACCCTGCAGGCTAGAAGCCCAGCAGGGATGGTCTTCGGACCAATTATCTTTCCTAATAAAAAAAGGATATCACTATATTGTTAGAGACTAATATTATTGAACAATTATGATAATCTCAATGTTGGAGGTGGCATGATAAATGACCTTAAATAAGGATGTCAAATTAATATCACGATTTTGTGAAGTAGCTTATGAATTATGTTGTATATATTAGTTACTACATGATAATAAAATTTAACTATTTTTCGATGCTCTGAGAATTAGTACTAATGAAGCCAACGAAGGTTTTTGAAGTTCATAGATAACTCCTATCATAAAGGGATAACCAGGTAGTGATGGCCACTGGTGCGGGATCACCGGGATGGGCGGGCTGCTGGTCCGCGAGATAAAATTTTTGGCCCACACCGGTTTTCACGATTCGAGAAGCAATTATGGCGATTCGTGGGCCTAGTGGGCTGGACCGGCTGGCGGGGTGACATGAGAATTATTATTTTTTTTTCAAAATAATTAAATAATTGGAATTATTCATTATTGTTACATAAAACCTTTAAAATGAACTAAAATATATACAATTATTTATATTAATGAATAATTTCATTATTTTTGAATTTGATTGAATTATAGTATATGCAATTTGATTAAAATATATACAATTTGATTAAAATATACACAATTTGGTTGAATATTACTTGGGTTGGGCTGGTCCGATACATGGGCTGTGTTGAACGAGTTTTGTGGTCCGGGTTGGGCGGTTTTAGTAGCGGGCTTTAGTGGGTTTGGCTCAAGAAATCCGGCCCACGGCCTACCCACCAAATTCACGGTTCGAGTCAGGCTGGACCGGACTTTTTGCGGGCTCGACCCACATGGCCCACGAGGTGGGCTGGGCTGTATTGGCCCGCACTGTTGGCCATCTCTATAACTGGGTAATTAAGTAATTTGATGATAAGTCATTTTTATATATAGTTTTTACGTGCATTTAGGTTGCATTTTAGAGCATTTAGATTCATATTTAGGTTCATTATTGCATTATATTCTTAAGTTATGTTATTCTACTCCTATTCGGTATGTTTTCTTGTTTTTGATGAATTTCAGGTATTGAGAACGTATTTGGAGCATGATTAGCTAAGCTTAAGGATTAGGAGCATTTGGAATGAAGGTGTAATGCATAAGGAACATTTGGATATGTCATAGTACGAGTTTGAGCGAAAACAAAGTGGAAAATCATTAGAAGAAATGTGAAAAAGGAGTCATGTCTACTCTTCTGATCATAACTTTTGATGTGCTTCTTAGAATCGAATAATTCCAGCAGATTGGGAAACTAGACTCGAAGAGCTTTCCAACGATAGGTGGCACGCCCCGAGGAGACTTCTAGTCAAGGAGTTATGCCTTTCGGAAGATTGCACTGTTTCCTTTGTAGATGTAATTTTTATTATTTATTTCATGATAGAGTAGTTTTTATTTCTAGGGTTTGAGACTCCATGTTTATATACTATGAATCTTGATTGATGTTTATTGATGGTTTGATTAGTCATTGTTATTTCTAATTGATTAGTGTTTTCATTGTTAATCTTGCAACCTGATCAATTGTCTGATTAAATATTGCTAATAATGAGCCATATATCGAGAGATATTACTTTTTAGAGGCTTACCTACAATTAGCAAATCTGATTATGTTAGCGACCGTACTGCATATGTTGATTTGAGAGCGTTAAGACCCCACCGTAGGATTAACATGTACTCTAGATATCTGATTGATTGAACTATTGATGAGATTTTGATAGATTATAGTTATAAACATGGTGAACCATTGCCCTAGATCCTTTTAGTTTGATTTTCATAGTTTAGAATTAATTATCATATTCCTGATTTTGTTTAGTTTTCCTATACTTTAGAAGCTAGATTAAAACGACCATCTCTCTGTGGATTCGACCCTACCTACCCTACTACATTGTTAGAAGGTTTTGCAGGAATTATTTTTGACAGGTGTACGACAGCCTATCAAATTTTGGCGCCGTTGCCGGGGAGACGGTATTGTTTTATTTAGTTTTTATTGTTGGTGATACTAAACTGTATATATTTTTTTTCTTCCCTTTTGTGAATAGTTTTTTTCCCTCTCTATAGTGTGTTGCCATGGAGTTATATAATTTTAGTTCATAGGGGGATGTTTTTTCTAATTATCACGAGCAATATGATTATTGTGGGTATTATAATGCGAATGATTATGTTTATGATGCATCATATGATTGTCAAAATTCACAAAATCTGTGCATGAATTCCTATAAATATTCCCATTACCCTAATGAGTCTTATGTGCCTGATTATACCCAATGTTATCAACCTGAAGTGAATAATTATTTTCAACCTGAAACATCAGAGCGTCAGGAACTTTTTAACATGATGAAAGAGTATATTGTTAAACAGCATGAAGATTTAAATGAATTAGCTCATGATTACCAAAACATGACTAAATCTATTGAACTACTTGTTGTGCAACAATCTACTCACCAACAGGTGATACTTGATGATTATGATATTAGTGTTGAGAATTATACTTCGGAGGAGAAAGACGTTGATTTGACTCATGATAATTTGGTAGAAGGTAAGGGTGTAATTGGTGAAGTTGGTAGTGAGTGTCTCTATGTCGACGAATCTATAGTTGAGAGTGAAGTGTCTTATACTTCTTCGATAAAATTTTCATCTGCATACGAGTCTAAAGTTGAGAGTGAGAAAATGCATGAGTCTTTGTCGGATCCATTTGATACTGTTTTTATGTCTCATGTTTTCTTCTCTAGAAAACTTGATCTTATTCCTTCTTCCTCTTTATTATATCCTCCATCGTTCCTTCTTTCTCCCCTTTTGAATGACTCTCATGATAATGTAAATAATGTACAATTAGTTTCTTTTCCTTCTTTTGAGTCATGTAAAAAGACTAACGATTTTTCTTTTTCTTTTTCTTCTTGTAAATATAATTTTTCTTTTGATTTTTCTTTTTGTAGTTTTTGTAATTTTTTAGGACTAATTTTTTTCATTTTTCCTTTTCACTCTTATATAATATGCTCTGAGATGTTTGCAGGAACATATGATAAGCTTCTTAGAGCATTGAACTATTATGAGTGGTATACTAATCTTAAACGGTCATGCAAGACCTTAAATTTGCGCTTCTTGGGAGGCAACCCGAGTTTTAACTTATTTTCTCTCTTCTTTTCTTTACTTTTTATTTTGATTTTTATCTCTGTTTCATCCTGTTTGAGTGATTTTACTCACTTTGGTGTATTTTTGTGTTTTTTTTTGAAGGTGGAACGAGATATTAAAAAAAAAGTTGTCTAAGGCATGGTCGAAGTTGCCTGACCGGGCGGATTTCGCCCCACCGGGCGCGCAATCAATTTATGAGGTTGAAGATTTTTACAAAAAATTGGCTAAGTATTGCTTGCCCGGTCAACCGGGTGAAGTCGCCTGATCGGGCGGGTTTTTGTGCGTGACCGGGCGAGATATTAGTCTTAACCGGGCGAGAGTGATGTTCAAAAAAACAAGAACAACACTGCTTCCATGTTCATCATCCTTCGTCCTCTTCATCAATCCAGCGCCCCTCCCATTCTTCGCTCACCAGGCCACCAGACCACAGCACCCCCACGTCACCGACCCAGCGCCGGCAAATCACCATCACATAACTCGGCACCGCAAGCACCAACACCAGCGAACCACCACCGAGCCTCCCTCCTTTTTCGTCTTCTCCCACACCACCGTCATCTTCTGATCTTCTCTTCCTCCTGCTCTCCATCCTGCCGCCCACCACCATCAACCTGCGCACCACCATCATCACAACTTCTGTGTTCTTCGCGTATCAGTCGCACTTGCCCCCCTGATATTCTCGACCTTCTTATTTCTTCTTTCTTTCATCTTCTTTTTCTTTTTATGTTCTTTTGTATTAATCTATTTCTTTTCTTCTTTTCTTTTTCTTTTCAATTTTCTTTTCAATTTTCTTTTATTATTACTTTCCCCCCATGAGCTTCTAATTTTTTTTATCAATGATTGTTATAGGATTCTCTCAAATAGGCATCAAATTGGTTCAAGTTCGCCTTCGTGAAGCATTACGACATGATTTTTGTTCATATTTGACTCTTCTCCCCAATTAATTGGGTAGTAAGCATCTATTCTCACTTGTACCTGTTGTTTATATTCATTCCGAATTTTTGCTTGGATTTTTGTTTTGATGCCATCTAGTTGAGAATCTTTTGAACACATTGATTGAATTATTGGAGTTTGTGTACGGTTTTAGTGGTGTGTTGTGGTTCTAGTGGGGCGTACTCGGTGTTTGGTGATTTGGTAGTCGTTGGTTTTGGTTCCATCTCTGAACTGGTTTATGCAGTGAGGACACTGCAGATTCTAGCTTGGGGGAGGGATATTCTATCCTTTATTGCTTTCGTAGGATGTTGCACGGTTTGTACCACTTATTAGGAGTGGAAGTTTACGTGTAACCAAAAAAATATACAGCTTTTTTAGTTGCATTAACATATAGTATCTCATTTTAGACTTCATCTCATTTTAGTTGCATTTATGGGACTATTGCTGCTACTCTTTGAGAACTTTGTTGATATTTTATTACATTTCCTAAGCGTCATTCATCTTGTTCATGATTCTTTATAGCACGATTGTTTCACAATTGATTGTTTGTGGTAAGATTGATTGATCTCTCTCTGGCTCGATTTAACTTTACTACGCAGACACCTAACCAAGTGAGCTTTTGTGCCTGTAAACTGACGTATCTGTGTCAGTTATGTTCTTTCATATGTGATTAGTTCCTCAGTTGTTACATTAATCTTGACTTTGATTTTGTACTCCTTGATATTCGATAATGCATACATTTTGATATGATTGAGGCGTTTCATTTCACTATCTAAGCTCCAGATTTATTCTTGTTTTCATATTATCCTTCCTATATCCCCGTTGAGCCTTTTTTGACTGAGTTTGAATTAATACCTACATTACAAGCCTTGGCCTCATTTGATTCTTGTCCCAAGCCTAGCTTGGGGGAGCGAGTATTAGTTTTGCTTTGGTTTGTATTGAATTGAAGCGTTCTAATTGTGGTTCAGATGGATGGAAAAATATGTTTAGTGAGCTTGGAAATTGAGTTGAAAGTGTGAAAAAGAAATACAAAAAAAAAATGAAAAAAGAGTTTTGAATAAAGTGAAGAAAAAGGGTTATGATTGAATTTCTTGAGTGAAAAAGGTTGTTGATTATATTTGGAGATTGTTGGTTGTTGCATGGAGTTGTTATGACCTTTCATGATCATGTTTTCAGTTATATGATGCTCCCCCTTATTGGGTTTTCCACCACAATAATTCCCAAATTAATTTCCATACCTTTAACCTCAGCCCCCATTACAACCCTTAAAAGTCCTCTTGATCATTGTGTATTTGATTGTTGAGTATTAAGTGAGTCAAAAAGTCAAAGTTAAAGAGTATATGTTTCATCTGAGTCGACTTGTTTTAGGTTGAGTGTCATCATTTATCCTTTAAACACATGAGAGATTTGAGCGCACATGACTATAGTGAGCTCTGTGAGGTTTGGTTAAATCCAGCTTGGGAGAGATGGTATGCGGTATGATTGGAGAGTCGATTGCGATACATGACATGCTATGCGGCTTTGTTCGAGATTGTTTCGATGCTTGGTTTGTGTAGTGATTATATCTCTCGTGTTTTCAGTTGAGTGTTTGACCCTATTGTAGTCCCTTTTTGTAGTGTCTATGTCTTATTGCTTGAGGACAAGCAATGGTTTAGCTTGGGGGAGTTTGATAAGTCATTTTTATATATAGTTTTTAGGTGCATTTAGGTTGCATTTTAGAGCATTTAGATTCATATTTAGGTTCATTATTGCATTATATTCTTAAGTTATGTTATTCTACTCCTATTCGATATGTTTTCTTGTTTTTGATGAATTTCAGGTATTGAGAACGTATTTGGAGCATGATTAGCTAAGCTTAAGGATTAGGAGCATTTGGAATGAAGGTGCAATGCATAAGGAACGTTTGGATATGTCATAGTACGAGTTTGAGCGAAAACAAAGTGGAAAATCATTAGAATAAATGTGAAAAAGGAGTCATGTCTACTATTTTGATCATAACTTTTGATGTGCTTCTTAGAATCGAATAATTCCAGTATATTGAGAAACTAGACTTGAAGAGCTTTTCCAACGAGAGGTGGGATGCCCCGAGAAGACTTCTAGTCAAGGAGTTATGCCTTTCGGAAGATTGCACTGTTTCTGTTGGAATTTGCCACGTGTACTCGCGGATTACTAATCCTCCCATTTAATGATTTATTTGAGACTTTCCTTATCTTGTAAATTACTTTCCTAGTCATATTAGGTTACTTTTTTTTTTTGAAACAGAAATTTCATTAAATGAAGGCCAAACGACATCTACAATAAGTATTAAAGAAAAACAAGATATAATCACACAAGATCAAATCAAATTCGTCTTCGAAGAAACTACAATGAACCAGATCGAGCAATACAGCGCAACCCCCTTGTATTTGCTGAATCACGCAGCTATTGATGGGGAAGTCTATCATTCTGACATAGTTTGGGGAAGAAAATTCTTGATTTAACCAGGTTGAGCGCATCCGAATTTTCAATACTTCGATGTTGATGGTCTTGAACTTCAACCAATAGGAACAATCTCTCATACCAATTTTTAAACTTCTACGTGGGAGGAGACTAAAACTAAACTCCAAACTCCCATAAGAGGAGAGAAAGAACCCAAAAATTGGGTAGAAAACTCTCAAAAAGAGAGAGAATGGAATATTATTAATAACAAAAACAATTAAAACTAGAAGAAAAAAGAAGAATTGGGGGTTTACCACCATCGAAAGGATGGTGGTAGCCCCAAACTAGAAGAAAAAATTAGGGTTTTTTTGGAGGAAGAGGAGAGAGGTGAGAGGAGGAGGCTAGGGTAACCTTTTAAATTCTTTAATATCTTTCATATTAGGTTACTTAGTATTAATTAGATTAGGTTTCACTCTTTTCCTCTCTCTTCGCCCTTTTCACGTTATTTTTATTTTCTTAGTTCATAGTTTAGTTTCTTCATCCTTTTCTCTCTAGTTTTTAGTTGTAAACCCTAGTTTCTCTTTTTTTTCTTCATTAATTCATGAGTTCAATTAGTTTCTTCATATATTAGTTTAACTAGTTTTGAAGGTTGTTTTTATTTTATTTTATTGCAAAATTTTTGTTAATATTGTTGATATTTTATTGCTGTGAAATGAGATTTTTCAATACCATTGTATTTAATTATATATACTTCCTCCATTCCTTTACTATTGCAACAATTACTATTCCACTTTTGGTAAAAAAAAAGCAACTATAGTTGACAACGTACATCGCCTTTACTTTATGTTAATAAAACCATCATTAATTACTCAAATTACCTCATAAAGTTGCGTTTACTTTATTAAAGATTTACTTATCCCCTACTCTACTTAACCCCTCTATGCTAAACTACATGTTTAGTATGCTTGTCCAGAAAGTAAGCTATGCGTCTAGCCTCCTTGTCCGGCAAGTAAACCAATTTCCCTTAGATGTTCTTCACTTGGAGACTTGTGCAACAATGTCTGAATCTGCCTTGTCCAAACCTGAGCTTCGCTCCCGAACCTGCAAAAAGGGACCCACCCTGGAGGTTTGGGTGGTGGTTCCCCCTCCGAAACTTAAGTCAGATATCAGGAGTTGGAAGGAAAAAGTAGAGTTAGAGAGAGAAAGTGAGAGAGTATTTTTATAGAGTAGGTTTGCACTGTTTGCATTGAATGATCTTTCTCCTGATTTCAGGGGTATTTATAGTGTTTGTAGTATGACTGTTATCCTTAAAAGTTGCCCTAGAATAGTGGCACCTGATTGGCTAGGCAATCAAACCATGACACTTGGCAGGATAGGATTTGTGAGGGTTTATCAACCAATCACCTGCAGCCACCTTTAAGGATTTGGGCTCTGACTAACCTTTGGGCCAGAAAGGTGAGTCCTTTCCCCCAACTGGGTACAACCCAATGGTTAAATCTTTTTTCCTTTATTTTCTCTGAGAGGACACGTGTACGACCCTGATGGACCCAAGCTTCTCTAAAGGAGCCGTAGATTTTTTAGGCTACAACATTTACCCCTAAAAGGTTTTTACTGTTGGCCTATCTGACGGTTAAGACCCTTTTACCCGAGGTGGTTAATTCAAATTCAAAAAAGAGGCAAAGACGCGCCCTTTTCTGGGCTTTACCGGTCATAGTCGACCGTTTTAATCTTTTTCGGTCATTCTTAACCGGTTCATCGGGTTTTTTTACCTCCCTATATATATGCTTGGTGTGTCTTCATCTAATCATTTCACACCTTGAGAGAATTTTTCTAGAGAGAGAGGCTCTGCATTTTTCTAGAGAGAGAGCGATCGTCCAATCTCCGTTTTCTTCACCGAATCGTCCAAGTGTTTCGTCAGGTATCTTTTCTTTCTTCTTTTTTATTTTCCTTTATTCTTTATTTTTTCTTAGAAAATCAATAAAATGGAATCTTCTTCTTCGTCAAATAATCCTGGCCGACCAAAAGCTTGTCTTGACCCTAGAATCGAGAGTACTTCTTCTTCAGCACATTCTAGAGTTGGGCCTCTTCTGGCCGAGTATATATCTTTTTTATGGTTTTGGCCGGAAAAGTCAGACGACCCAGTCTTTACCTGTGCAGGGTAATCTGGCACGCATCAAGCAAACAACCCGTCTAAGACGAAGAGTAATCCTCCCGACAGATAGTTCTGAAATGGAGGAATCCACTAGACGAGTTTCAGATGAGACGCGGGAGGCCCAAAGTGCTCAACCTTTTGGCGGACCTTCTTCCCCTGACCACAGTTTTGGAGATCCTCAAATAAACTCCGAGGCCAGTCCTTCTGGCAGGGACATCAATATGGAGGAAGCCGCGAGGACAATAATGGGAGTGAATCCGGCACTGCCGAAGAATCGGACGAACCCTCCACTACCTCGTCTGAGATTAGGAGATGCTTAGGTCCCCTTTCTGACCCTGGCTTTATCTTAGTTAATCGTAAATGGTTAGAAAAGATAGGTCCTGACCCCAGATACTTGTGTACTTATATGCCCATGCCGGGCTTTTCTTTCGTCATTCCTAATAAGGAGGCCACTATTCTGAGTGCTCCCAAGAACCGTTTTGCCGTTTACAAGCTAGCCTTGGACGCGGGACTGAGGTTCCCCCTCCACGATTTTATAGAACAGGTGCTAAGGTATTACAACATTGGCCATAATCAGTTGGCGCCTAATGCCTGGCACAACGTGCTGACCTTCCTAGCCGTCTGCGAGCTACGCGGCCTGGCTCTTTCTCTCTAGGCCTTCACCCACATTCATTATGCGGCTAAGGTTCCAGGGGCTGTGGACGGAACATGGCTCAGCATCTGCAACCGCCCCGGCTTTCTCACTGCTTGGGGCAAGCCGTCGAAGATGCACGACTGGAAACCCGACTTCATCTTCCTACGAGCGGCCAACGACTCCGCTACTGAGGGCTACCGTTTTTATAATCGAGCCGTCACGAATACTGGGCGAAAGCAGTCTTGGTTGGAGTTGGAGGACCAGTTTGACAAAGAAGTGGTGGACTACTTTAGAATAAAGGAGTATTCCAGGCTGGGTCGACATCCTTTAAAGGGCCAGCTAACTGGATACCCTTTAAAGAGATGTTTTATGACGATAACTTCTTGGTCGCCGCTGGGTTGCGGTTGACCGATGATAAAGGTATATATTCAAAATTTTCAAGTAAAATGCCTCTTCCATAGCCCAGATTGGACTAACCCCTTTTACTTCTTGCTGCAGATTCAGCCATAGCACTTCTCAAACACTCTTGGACGGGAGATATCAGTATGTCCAAGTTTACTTACAACTTATGGAAGGAGTTCGCCAAGAGCAGTGCTGAGAAAAGGGCTAAAATCCTGGTAAATAAGTTAATTTTTTTTTGGACGAGGATCGTTCTGGCTCGTCAAATATCGATTTCAAATTCTTGGACGAGAATCACCCGAGTAGAAGGAAGGCGTCCAAGCTTGGACGGCCAAATTCTTTGGGCCCTTCTCGTCTGAGATGCTGAATGGCCTTGGACGAGGACCATTTGGGGTTCGTCCAGATTGATTTCCAACCCTTGGACGAAAATCACCCAAAGAAGGAAAGCGTCCAATCTTGGACGGCCACCTTCTTTGGGCTCTTCTCGTCTGAGTGATTTTGATGGCCCTAGACGAGGACCATTTGGGGTTCGTCCAAATTGATTTCCAACCCTTGGACGAAAATCACCCGAAGAAGGAAAACGTCCAATCTTGGACGGCCACCTTCTTTGGGCTCTTCTCGTCTGAGTGATTTTGATGGCCCTGGACGAGGACCATTTGGGGTTCGTCCAAATTGATTTCCAACCCTTGGACGAAAATCACCCGAAGAAGGAAAGCGTCATTCTGGTCCATTGATTTTTGGACGGCTTCCTGCTTTGCACCACTCTCGTCTCGTTATAAAAATACTTTGGACGGGGTTCTCTTAGGAAAGGTTGTCCATACTTGGACGCCTTCCTTCCTTGGGTGATTCTCGTCCGGAACCCAATAGCTTAATTATAGCTTTTGCTCTTTGGACGATCCGGTTAATAACTTGTTTATTTGTGCAGAAAAATGCCCCTACCAACAAGCCCCCGCCTGGGAAGTCTTCTTCGGCCAAGAAGAGACCTACATCGACCGTGGATCGGCCTCCAGCCAAAAAGACTAAGGGCTTTATAAGAAAGAAAACGGAGAAGACTACTCCGTCTGGCAAGGGAGTAGGGGAGAAAGCCATGCTTCCACCGAAGGACAAGGTTCTGAAGGAGGAGCCGTCCACTGCTTCCCCGGCTGCGGAGGAGAAAAGTTCTGTTCCTACTGACCAATTGGATGTAATTCCAGTTGATCTTACAAACGTCGGACCAGACTCGGCTCTGGCACTGGTTATTCCAGAGCAGGAGACGGCTACAGACACCCTACCTGGCTTCAGCGGCTCGGTAGCGAAGCTGGTCTCTCAGATGCCGTTATCCATTAGGACGACATTCTTATCTTCGGGTGAGTCCTATTATCCTAATAGAGTTAGGACGGTGCGAGTCGGTGGACGGTCAATGAGTCCGTCCAACAGACAAACCATAGTCATTCCTATCAAGAGAACTGATCCCCCCTCTTTCAGATAAGGGCAAAGAACCAGCTTCATCTGCGGCCGCTCCCACATTAGACTCGGACGAGGAGTCTTCTGCTGCTTTTGCCAAGATGTCCAAAGCTGAGCGAGACCGGCTCAAGTAGGAGCTATTTAAATGCTACCCTAAATCCTATATAAAGGGGTTGAGGGGAGCATCAGCTGGGCATGTGGGCTACATGTCACAACTTGCTGCTGATGTACAATTTATTGCCGCTGTTGTTTTGTACTTGTATATTTCCTTTTTTTTTTATAACTCGTCTAATGACTTGTTTTGTTTTCGTTGTTCCAGCTTCTGGCTCGCAGTATTTTGACTGAGGAGTGGGTGAAGGAGCTTAGGAAGGAGAATAAGCATCTCGTCCATCTGGCTACAACGGCCGGCGATAAGGCCATCCATAAAATTGAGATGGCGGAGACTCTTCACCGTCAATCAAAGGATGCTTGGAGAGACATTCGACCGAACTGGAGGCTAACAACCGGCAGTATCTCATCACCATCAACAAACTGTACAAGGAACAAGACAAATTGAATTTTGAATTGGACACCGTCTCAGAGTTGAAACGCGAGAGAGATACCGCTCTCTTGGCTGCTGTTCAACTAAGGAGGGAAAATATCCTTCTAAGGGCGAGGAATGCTCGTCTGACCAAGGAAGCAGCCCAGGCCTTTGACGACGCTAAGGAAGGTCTCAATCAGATTATTGAGACTTCCAAAGGTTGGGCTGTCAAGGCCTTTGAAATGCTGGCAGAGCCTCATGAGGTCCCCAGCTTTGTTCGGCGTCTGGATTTCCAGGAGAGCGTTCACAATGCAATGGTGACTACTGAACAGCCTCCGGAATTCTTGGACTCGGATGAAGAGGTTGAGGACGAGGAAGAAACTCCCGAGGACGACCAAGAAACTCCTGCTGAATGAGATGCCTAGTTTTAGGTTTTATTTTCTATGTTTCTTGGCTTGTTTGCCGTCGTAGCTTTGTCTCCTCTTGTTTTATACTAAGCTGTAAGCTATTTTGACCAGTATATAATGAAATGACCTTTTGCCAATTGCTTGTCTTTTCATTTATTGCACTTAACTTTCCATCAAGTATAACTAAGACTCGTCCATCTCTTCTTGGACATGTTTGCAACTTAACGAAGCAATACATGCCTCTTGCCCTTGTCTTTAGACGGCCTTCAAACATTCCGCAAATTAGCGCAAGTACAGATGGAACTCGTCCTACTTGTCTTTGGACTTTAAGTTTTGTGACGGAAAGGGTTAGTATCAACCTTGCCTTTGGACGATCATCGAACTTCCCAAAAGGTAGCCGAGTATAAATTGAGACTCGTCCTGACTTTTGGACGATCTGCGGGATTTGCAAAGGAAAGGGTATCATCCTTATCTTTAGACGATCATCAAACTTTCCTAAATGAAGCCAAGTATAATTGTTACTCGTCCTTCAAACTTGGCTCGTCCTAAAAGTTCCGAGGTTATTCCCCTTTCTTAGACTTAGCGCATCCTTGTATTCTGGACGAGCCTTGTCCCAAGAAGGAAAACGGCCAATATTGGCCGAGCAACCCTAACCTCCTTTGTTCAGGACGAGCATAGTTTCTTGTGGACGATTTATGTACTGCGGTTTATGGACGAGTCGTGCGATAGCCGGCTTCGTTGAAGAGGCAACCTTCGTCCTGAAGTAGCGCACCCTTACTAGGATAACTGTGGCTCGTCCTACAGACTCGACTCGTCCAAGAAAATTTCATGGTGTATAGCGTTATCCCCCCCTTCTTGGGCTCAGCTCAACCTTGTAATATGGATGAGCCATGCACCAAGAAGGAGAGCGACCAACATTGGCCGAGTCTGCTGAAATTATTTCGGACGAGCCTTGGATTAATGGACGAACGATGTTTTGGCCGAATTTCTTGAGGGAGCAACACTCGTCTTGAAGTAGCGGACCCTTACTAGGGTCTTTACTACTGAGCTGTCCGTGTATTCGAAAGTAAGATTCCTTTACTAAGGGTTGCTTACTTCAGGCCAGCTTTCTCTTAGAGACCTTGACGTTTCTCTTACTAGAGATTTTTGTCAATTTGCTGACCATATACGTGATCTAACCTTTAGGTTTATTACACTTTGGCCGCTCTTTGAGGGAGTGATGTTCGGCAGAGAAGTGAGCATTTTTGACGCTATATTGTTCGTTGTAATTTTGTCCAAGTTACCGTCACTTTTAGACTACGAACTGGTTAAATGCCCTAAAGTGAATCATCTTGGTAAAAAATAAACAAAGATGAGAAGGAAGTAGAGATTGTATTATATGAATTTTGCTTGACTAAACGTCAAGATACATGTTTACAATTCCTTTTCCCTTGTTTGTGCCATGGCACTTTTGAGTGATTACAAACTACTTGCCGTTTTTTCTGGCGATTGACTGAGTTAGACGTGGTACTTCTTCAAAGTGTCTGAGTTCCAAGTGCGTTGTATTGGTCGTCCATCCATATCTTGGAGACGAAAGGTTCCGCTTCGCACCTCTTGGACAATCAGATAGGATCCTTCCCAATTTGGTGTTAGTTTCCCCAACTCCTTAGCTCGTCCAACTTCCTCCATCTTCCTTAGAACCAGGTCCCCTACCTTGAGTGGTCGTCTAGCGACTCTCTTGTTGAAGTACTCGAGCCATTCGCAACTTGTACAATTGCATTCTCAGTAAAGCATTGCCCCTGACTTCTGGCACTTGATCCAAAGTTGTGCGCAGTGCAGCCCAGTTGGCATCTTCCCTGTAAAGCATAACTCGACGGGTGGGCTCTTCAATCTCAATGGGCAAGACGACTTCGGTGCCATAGACTAACATGAAGGGTGTCTCCCCTGTAGAGTTTTTGACGGTGGTTCTGATGGACCATAACACCAGCTGTAGTTCTTCAACCCATTGTCCCTTAGCATTATCCAACTTTCTTTTTATTCCATTGGATAGAATCTTGTTGAAGGACTCTACTTGCCCATTGGCTTGTGGGTGGGTGACTGCACCGAAGTGGGCTTTGATTTCTCTTTCTGCCAACTAATCTTTCAGCTTAGGCGTTTCAAACTGTGGACCATTATCAAAGACGATGGACTGCGGCATACCAAAACGAGTTATAATGCTCTTCCAAATAAAGCCTTTGACGTCATTCGTTGTTATACCCCGCATGGCTTCAGCCTCTATCCATTTAGTGAAATAGTCCACAGCTACAATTACAAACTTCTTTTGCCCAGCGGCTATAGAGAAAGGTCCCAGAATATCCATGCCCATTTGGCAAAAGGCAGAGGGAACAATATAGGAGTTAAGTAATTGGACGGCTTCTGGTGCAGAAATCCGTGCTTCTGACAACTGTCGCATTTCTTTGCATAGACGAGAGCATCCTCCTTTAAGACCCCGTCCTTAAAGCCTTTTCTCCCAATGCTCTTCCCCCAATGTGAGATGCATAAGCTCCTTCATGGAGTTCCTTCAGAACCTCTAGACCATCTTCCCTGGTGATGCACTTGAGAAGAGGACGATTGAATGACTTACAGCTTTAACATGATTCAGAGTTGGTCGTCCAAGTATGACATTATAGGCTGTCAAATCTCGGACGACCAAGAACTTGATAAACAAAGTCCGCGAGGTATCCTTCTCTCCAATAACCCGGACGGGCAAGGTAACTGTTCCCATGGGATGAATGATTCATCCCCCAAACCCTATGATGGGATGGTGGACGGGGACCAAGTTCTTCTCATTAAACTTCAATCTAGACAAGCAATCTGCGCTAATGATGTCTGTCGAGCTTCCGGTGTCAATCAGAATTCTTCTTACTCTTAAGTTTGCTATCTTCATTTCTACAACCAAAGGGTCATCATGGGGAGTCCTCAGCTTCCCCGGATCTTGCTCACTAACCACCACCTTTGGGAAGGGCTCGGCCTTTGTCTGATCAGTTAGCAAGACTTGGCCGAGCTCCCTGAGATGGTTTTTGTGCCCTCTATTGGTCGGTCCTCCAGCAGCAAACCCTCCTGAGATAACAAGGACAACATCCTCGTCAGTGCTTTCACTCTCCTTCTTCTTGCTCTGACGATCATCTCTCTTCTGAAACTTCTTTCCACCTTGGGGTAAGTATGAGTTCATCTTTCCTTTTCGAGCTAGATCCTCCAAAGCCCTCTTAAGGTGCTTACATTCATTGGTCTCGTGACCACAGTCCTTGTGAAAGTGACAATATTTGCTCTTGTCTCTGTTTCTGTAAGGAGTCTTCATTTCAGCTGGAGCCTTCAGCTCATATTGGTCCATTATCTCCATAAGAATGGAGTATTGGTCCTTGCTGAATTCAATATGGTTGGCTGAAGGCTCAGATTCCTTTCTCTTGCTTCTTCTGGACGAAGTAGTGGTTGAGGTAATTGCCCAAGTCTCGACCTTTTTGGGGTTGCTCTTCTTTGGTTGAGCAACCTCTTCAGGCTTCTTGGACTCGGGGTGCTTTACCTCAGCACATACTTCAGTGGCGTGTATAAACGCTTCGGCTTCCTTTAAAGTTTCGGCTTCCTTTAAAGCTTCGGCAAGAGTGGTGATTTTCTTCTTCACCATGTCAAACTTAAAACTTCCTGGCCTTAGTCCCCTGATAAAAGCGTCAAAGGCCACACCAGCATTGAGATCTTGAATTTGAAGGGCTTCTAGATTAAATCTTTTAACAAAACTTCTGAGGGCTTCCTTGGGTCCTTGGACGACCTTACCCAAGTGCATGCTTGTTTTCTGTTCTTACCGATTGGCAACAAAGTGACTAGTGAATAGGTAACTGAGCTCAGTAAAATTATTGACTGAATTAGGGCGGAGATTGTTAAACCACTTCTAAGCTACTCCTTTCAGAGTAGCCGGGAAATTCTTACACCATGTAGCATCATCCACTGTTTGGACGTACATCTGATGCTTATAAGCGGATAGGTGATCGTCTGGATCGGTAGTTCCATCAAAGGGCTCTATGGTAGGAAGTTTTACCTTTGGGAAGGGGGGCGCCTCCATGATCCTGGCCGAGAATGGGGTCGGCTAGTTGATCCGGAGGGCTCCCAGCTGTCCCTCGATGGGTATGAACTCCTTTCTGTGTTCTTTCAACACAGGGTTAGATGAATTGTTTGCAGGGGATGGACGCCTATAAATCATGGGCTGAACCACCGTTTTTTCTTGTCTTGGACGAACAAGAGAAGGGCCCAGACTTCTTCCTTCTGTTCTGGACGGTATCCTCAAAGGAGGGTCTCTCAAGTACGGTGTAGACCCTGTGGCCGACTATTGTAATGCAGCAGCTTTCTTTGCCTCTAGGTATTCCCTGGCATCGGTTTCCATTCGGTGCCCATTTGGACGAACATTATCCTGGGTTCTAACCACCAGGTTCCGGTCCATCTTCCTTCGTTGCTCACTAACTTCTTGCTGCTTTTCTCTGGCTGTTCTCCTAGAGGGTTCCTGACGAACAGGTCGACTTGGACCTGGACGGTTCTCCTGGGAACGCCCCCTAAGAGGAATTGGATTGTTAGCTGATGGCTTCGGATTTATTCGAAAAAACAGCATGTTGCTCTTGATCTGTTCCTGGACGACTGCTGCCATCTTAGTCTGAAAATCATTCAAGACGTTCTCAAGATGGGCAGCAGTCACTGGACGTTCAAGATTCTCCTGTATAACAAGTACTTGGCTTTGTCCAGGGACATTGATGATGGACGGAAGCCTATCCCTTCCTCGAGGCGGTCTCTCATGGTCTACTGTATCTTCGACATTAATCTGAAAACTCCGATTTCTAGCCACGTTGGACGATTGACAGTCAGTCATTGTTATGTCTCCCCACAGACGACGCCAAATGTTTAGTATGCTTGTCCAGCAAGTAAGCTATGCGTCTAGCCTCCTTGTCTGGCAAGTAAACCAATTTCCCTTAGATGTTCTTCACTTGGAGACTTGTGCAAAAATGTCTGAATCTGCCTTGTCCAAACCTGAGCTTCGTTCCCAAACCTGCAAAAAGGGACCCACCCTGGAGGTTTGGATGGTGGTTCCCTCTCCGAAGCTTAAGTCATATATCAGGAGTTGGAAAGAAAAAGTAGAGTTAGAGAGAGAAAGTGAGAGAGTATTTTTATAGAGTAGGTTTGCACTGTTTGCATTGAATGATCTTTCTCCTGATTTCAGGGATATTTATAGTGTTTGTAGTATGACTGCTATCCTTAAAAGTTGCCCTAGAATAGTGGCACCTGATTGGCTAGGCAATCAAACCATGACACTTGGCAGGATAGGATTTGTGAGGGTTTATCAACCAATCACCTGCAGCCACCTTTAAGGATTTGGGCTCTGACTAACCTTTGGGCCAGAAAGGTGAGTCCTTTCCCCCAACTGGGTACAACCCAATGGTTAAATCTTTTTTCCTTTATTTTCTCTAAGAGGACACGTGTACGACCCTGATGGACCCAAGTGTCTCTAAAGGAGCCGTAGATTTTTTAGGCTACAACACTACCCATTTTTTTTTTATTTTCTTAAAAATCATGTCCAAACCCATTGTTGCAGTAGAAAAAGACAGATAGTATTTGTCATTAGACTTTAGTTTCTAGATTTATTATTGTGATATATAAATTTTATATTTTTAATGTTCAATTGAATATTGTAGCTAAGTCTATTATTAAATAGTATCCCAATAATTGGTACGACTAACAATAGCTGACACAGTTATAACATGGAAAATACATGAATGATACTTTAAGAAAGTAGATAGTCATAATTTAATAGATGCAGGACAGAAAGAATAGAGAAAAAATATGAGTGTCAGCTACAACTTCAACTTTTAATTATAGCACATAAACACTAACGCGTATAGAATAGAAGATGGAAAAGCCAAAAAGAAAATCATAATGATGGTATCATGAATAAAATAAATTTAATATAAAACTAACCTCTATTAACTCAATTTTTAAAAGTATGGTTTTGAAAGACATAATTGCTATTGTTACATATAATAGGCTTTCTGTATAGTTATTTTTATATGTATTTAAAATAAAGAATAAATAATATGTTATTGTTCATATAAATAAATATATTTTCATAAGTTGTAAAACTATATTGTATATGGAACTTATTTCGAAACATATTTCGAGCATTCTCCGATGGAAAAAAATTATAATATTGCGAATTATGTAGCAAAAGTTATATCCAATTTACATAGTTGAATAATTTAGGTTGTTTATTTAAAATCAGAGTGTAATCTTCACTTATTAAAAACACCTTATATGTATTTAAATCTATGTTAAACACTTTTTTTAAAAAAAAATTCAAAAGAATGACATGTCATGCTTAGGTGGAGCTCTCTATAATATTCTAAGGTTGTTTTTTAAAATCATACTCTAATTTTTTCATCATCCAAAACTCTAATATATATATGTAACTTTATCACTATACATTTAAATTTTTGTTGTAACAACAAAGTTTCCTTAATAAATTTTGTTGCAATACTAAATTGTTTTGGTTCAGTTGAGTAAGGCTAGTGTTTGGATCCTTTATAGTTCCAAAAGAACTCTACAATGTAGAGTTTGAGCAATATCAACCATTGAATAAAAAATCAATGGCTATTTTTCTCATCAAAATCCACCCCCTTATTTCCCCCCTTCCACCAATATAAGCCCTTGATTCTAAAATGCATGGTTCATATACAACTCTACCTTGTAGAATTTTATTAAAACTCTATAGGATCTGGACTCGTAAGGTTGAGGTTTTAAAAGATAATATGTTTAATCCTGTAAATTGGACTTACGATAAAACGTTATAGTCACATATCGTAAAATGTTATACTCACATATAATACACTATAGTTATAGCTATTATTATATTTATCTAAAAGAAAGACTAAATAATGTCTTACCATTCATCTAGTTAAATATATTTTCATGAGTTGTAAAACTATATTGTAAAAGGATCTTACTTTGAAGCTTATTTCAAGCACTCTCAAATGTTAAAAAATTATAATGTTTTGAATTAAGTAGCAAAAGTTATATTCAATTTACATAATATAATAATTTAGGTTGTTTATTCAAAACGAAACTCTAATTTCTCGTTAGCCAAAACTCCTTTTATGTATTTAAATATATGTAGAACTCTATTTTTTAAAATATTTAAAATACTAATTAATGACATGACAATCCTACGTGGCGCTCGCTATTTCATAAGTTGTAGAACTATATTGTAAAGGCAAAATTGGCCTCAACACCCTGGACTATAGCTTTGGTGCATCCAGCACCCTGAACTAAGACTAGTAGCCAGAACACCTTCAACTATAGCACTGGGTGCAGTCCGTACCTTTAATGACGCCGGAGACCGGAATATTCACCGGAAAATGGTGATTCTAATTTTTTATTGTTTTTTTCGATTTTTTCACCATATACCCCTGACAAATTTTTTTTTGCACCATATACCCTTTCAACTTTCCAAATTCACCATATATCCCCACCTTTCAAAAAATACATCCACTTACCCTTAATGACTAACGACGTTAAACTCCGTTAGTTATTAACCCCTAATCTCCCCTCTAACCCTAATTAACTAACCTAAATTAAACCCTAACCCTAACCCTAATCTAATACACTTTGGGCTCTAACCCCAACCACCCCTCCCCCACCCCCACCCCTTACCCCCATGCCACATCACCCCCCTCACCACCACCACCCTCCCCTTCTCCAGTGACCCCCTCCCCTTCCCCGCTACCCCCTCTCCATCTCCCCACCACCACCGAATCCCCCGACGACACGGGAAGCGGAGGAGGGGCTGCGCGACGACGGGGAAGGGGAGGGGGCTGCGCGACGACGGGGGAAGGGGGGAGGGGGATGCACGACGAGGGGAAGGGGGGACTGCGCGACGACGGGGGAAGGGGAGGGGGGGATGCGCGACGACGGGGAAGGGGGGAGGGGTCGCGCGACGACGGGGGAAGGGAAGGGGGGTTGCGCGACGACGGGGGAAGGGGAGGTGGGGCGCGACGACGGGAGAAAGGGAGGAGGGGCTACGGGGAGGGTGGAGGGGGATGCGGGGGAAGGGGGGAGGGAGAGGGCCTGGGGAGTGGTGGTGCAGGTGGGGTAATGGGTGGTGGGGTAAGGGGTGGTGGGGGCGGTGGGGGTGGGGTGGGGGGGGGGGGGTGGGGGTGTTAGGTGTTAGGGTTAGGGTATTAGGATATTAGGGTTAGGGTTAGGGTTAGGGTTAGGGTTAGGATTAGGGGTAGATTTAGGTTAGTTAATTAGGGTTAGAGGGGAGATTAGGGGTTAATGACTAACGGAGTTTAACGCCGTTAGTCATTAAGGGTAAGTGGATGTATTTTTTGAAAGGTGGGGGCTATATGGTGAATTTGGAAAGTTGAAAGGGTATATGGTGCAAAAAAAATTTATCAGGGGTATATGGTGAAAAAACCGTATTTTTTTTTTACATTTTTCCCCTTTTTCTTATTTTCTTCTTTTTTCACCCTATTTTTTTGGCATCCAGCACGTGATCTTCTTCTCCAACATAACCCTTTCTCCCTTTCTTCCTTCCTCCTCCTCCCACCACCACCACCACCTCTCTGCCCACTTTTCCAGCCAACATCTTCTCTCTCTCCCTTCCTTCCTTCCTCCTCCCACCACACCCCTACTCCTCTCTCCCTTCATCATCGTCCTCTTATCTCTCTTCACTCTCTCCCTCTTTTGCTCTACCACCGCCGGCATCACTAGAGCAAACATAATTAACATCTCCTGAATTCGGCAGCCTAGAATTTACATCTCTTGAATTCTAATTGAACCAAAAAAAATCAATCAAATAACAAAACCTAATTGTCGAATAACCCTAATTTGGTAGGTCTTCCATTAAAGAGCAAGCTTTCTTCTTCTTCAATGGCGTCATTTCCAGCCAACATTTTCGCCTAAGGGTTTCGCCAAACTCCGGTTACGGATTTCATTTACAGCCGTCTTCCATTATTCTCCAGAAAAACATTGTAGAAACTGGTCAATTGTGGGTTCAAATTCTCTCTCCTCTTTCTTCCCCACCATTGAAATACAAGCAAACCCAGAATTATAACATCTGGGTTTGAAATGGGTATACTTTAAATCAGTGAATTCGATTGCAGGAGAAGTGGCATTGTATGTTTCGAAGCTAGGAATTGCGAGAAAGGTTAGAGAAGTTTGATTTGAGTTCATGTTTTGATGTGGTTGAAGTTAGAGGAAATTGGGAAAATTGGGTGTGAATTTGTTGTGAAATTTAGAATTTTGGGGGAGGAGATGAAGATAAGGTAAAGAACTAAGAAGGTGTAGTTGTAGGAAGGAGGGAAGAGGAAATGGGTGAAGAAATAGAGGGAAAGATGGTCAGACTTTGGAATTATGTCATTTTATCCTAGATGTTTTAAAGAAAGCTTCAATTGTAAAATGGAATTACTTAGCTTTGATTGAATTAAATTTGGTTCCTTGATTGAGAGGAATTTGGGGAAGAATAGGAATTTGGGGAAGAAGGTCTTCCAATTCAGTTGGGGAAATGAGAAAGAAGAAAGCCACGTGCTTTTTTCAGTTTAGGTAAAAAAAATAGGGTTAAAAAAGAGGAAAATAAGAAAAAGGGGGAAAATGTAAAAAAAAAAAAAAAAAATTAGACCTTTTTCCGGTGAATATTCCAGTCTCCGGCGTCATTAAAGGTACGGACTGCACCCAGTGCCATAGTTGAAGGTGTTCTGGCTACTAGTCTTAGTTCGGGGTGCTGGGTGCACCAAAGCTATAATCCAGGGTGTTGAGGCCAATTTTGCCTATTGTAAATGGATCTTATTTCGGAGCATATTTCGAGCAATATCCAATGGAACAAAAATTATAATATTCCGAGTTACGTAGCAAAAGTTATACACAATTTACATAATATAATAATTTAGGTTGTTTATTCAAAACTAAACTCTAATTTTAGCTTATCTAGAACTCTTTATATGTATTTAAATCTATGTAGAACTCTATTTTTGTAAAAAAATAAAAATAAAGTTTGATGACGTGGCAATCCTACGTGGCACGCTCTATGGCCTCGAAATCTTGAGGAGCTCCCTATGCTCCCGAAAAGTTCCTCCTTTATATATATATATATATATATATATATATTGATTATGTTTTCCTTTGTAGATGTAATTTTTATTATTTATTTCATGATAGAGTTGTTTTTATTTCTAGGGTTTGAGAATCCATGTTAATATACTATGAATCTTGATTGATATTTATTGATGGTTTGATTAGTCATTGTTATTTCTAATTGATTAGTGTTTTCATTGTTAATCTTGCAATCTGATCAATTGTCTGATTAAATATTGCTAATAATGAGTCATAGATCGAGAGATAGTACTTTTTAGAGGCTTACCTACAATTAGCAAATCTGATTATGTTAGCGACCGTACTGCATATGTTGATTTGAGAGCGTTAAGACCCTTCTGTAGGATTAACCTGTGCTCTAGATATCTGATTGATTGAACTATTGATGATATTTTGATAGATTATAGTTATAAACATGGTGAAACATTGCCCTAGATCCTTTTAGTTTGATATTCATAGTTTAGAATTAATTATCATATTCCTGATTTTGTTTAGTTTTCCTATACTTTAGAAGCTAGATTAAAACGACTATCTCTCTATGGATTCGACCCTACTTATCCTACTACATTGTTAGAAGGTTTTGCAGGAATTATTTTTGACAGGTGTACGACAGCCTATCATTTGACAGTCATGGGAAGAAGTTTATTTATTCAAAACTCTAACGCATCTTTCTCTAATTTTTTAAGCAAGTCTTATATATATCTAAAACTCAAGGCCAAAACATGTCATGTTGCCACATGTACTCCTCCTCCCCCATACAATCATATGAGACATATTAAACAATAAAATGTGTATTTTAAGACTCTAAAACATAATCTCTCATTTGAGATACAAATGCACTAACCAACTACTCTACAAGCTCATGTTGGTCTTTGTGGGAAATTTTTTATATTTAAAGATAAGATAATATTTCTATTTTTAAAACGATAAAATACAAATGTATATATTAATACTCATTAAGCTAATGCTAATAATAGCATGTCCTACCTTTCAATACTCTTATATTAGGAAAAAGCTTTTCAAATATTTTATTACCTCCGTAATTAACACCACCGTACCATTTAAATTACATGGGTCGTTTTATTCTTACATAATAATCTAAATTTTAAAACAAGATTGTATTATATTTTTTGTAATTATATATATATGTATATATATATATATGTATGTATATATATATATATATGTATATATATATACATATACATATACATATACATATATATACATATACATATACATATACATATACATATACATATATATATGTATATATATATATACATATATGTATATATATATATACATATATGTATATATATATATACATGTATATATATATATATATATATATATATGTATACATGTATATATATATGTATACATATATGTATATATATATATACATATATATTCTGCCAGAGCTCTGGACATCTCATTAATTTTCATAAATCTGTAATTATTTTCTCTAAGCAGGTTCCAAATCAACGGAAACGCTCTATTGCTAGCATCTTTAACATGACCCCTAAAACCTTTTTAATTAGGTCGTTATCTCGGAGTTATTTTCTCTTGTTATAAGCCACTGCCTAATGACTTTCACTCTTTAATACACAAAGTCGATAGTAAAATTAATTCTTGGCATAACCATTTTTCTATCTAAGGCGGGGAAATCAGTTCTTATCCAAAGCCATCTTGAATCTACACCTACTAAGGTCCCGGGGAAAACAAGCTCGACGATAGACGTCATTAATCGTAATTTTTTTTGGAAAACATCTTCAAATGCTTCAGGACTTCCGTTAGTGGCTTGGTCAAAACTGTGTCGTCCTAAAAAATATGGGGGTCTGAACTTTCGGAAAATGGCTTATGTAAATAATGCTTACCTGGCAAAAATGGGCTAGCGCATATTGACAGATCAAAAGAATCTTTGGCCCACTCTTATGCGTCAAAAGTATCTGCAAAATACTTCGTTCTTTGATTATAAATCCAAACCTTCAGACTCTCATATATGGAAAGCTATTCTCCAAACTCGCGATCTTTTAAGAAAGGGTATTCGCTGGAAAATTAGAACAGGTGAAAAAGTCTATTTTTGGATTGATAATTGGTGTTCTGAACAAAACCTGATTGAAACTCTTAATATAGATATTATAAATATTGAAAATCTTGATTTAACTGTTAGTAGTGTTATACTACCTGTAGACACTAAAAATTTATTAGTGTTCTATATTATAATAAGTTAATTATTATTGAGCTAAAATAAATATGATTAGCCCAATCTAATTAATTTAGCCCACTCAAATAACATATCCAAATTAAATTAAACAAATATAATTTGGGTTCTAAAATATTTGGGCTAGCCCATATCACTAGTCCAAATAAGATGCTCAAATGGCAAAGGTAAGAAAAGACTCCCAAGTCATAAACGGGCCCAAGCCCATAAGCTACCAAGTCCATGAGGAGATCTCCATTCCCTATAAATAGACCACATCACTCTCAGTTGAGGGGAGGAGAAAATCATTATTCTCAAGAGCTCATAAAATTCCCTTAGAATTCTCTCTGCAAATAGTCAACAAGCACATCAAATCCGTGCCGACTGTTCAGATACACTCAAACACATTCGATTGAGATTCAAGCTTTTGTCAGCCCTCATTCGAATACACCCAAGCAAAACTCAAACTCAGATTGACGTTGACAAAACGTCATCCCACATTCAAACTCAGGTTGACGTTGACAAAACGTCACTCTACACTCAACTCCACGTCGACATCAACACGTGTCACTCTCAAGCCTACTTTAAGTAATCGGAGGACTTAGTTTATTTTTATTATAAACTGTTTACAGAGATTGTACTCAATACATCTATTGAAATATAATTTCTTTGTTACTTTGTTTCTTGTCTTATTTATTTTGACTCGAAATTTTTGCGTTTACAAGAAGGATTCAATCTTGAATTTTGTATGTCAATTGTCAGCCATCAATTTAAGTTACTTTCTGCAGATCAGAAAAAAAAGAGGGCAACTTTGCGACTAGTGAGTAATGGTGTAGTGTGCAATCAAGATTCTAACATCTCTTGTGATGATTATGTTAAAAAAAACACATGATTTAATGGTTAAATCATAAGGAAGTCAAAAGAACAAAAAAAAAAATCAAATCTTGGTGCTGTAGACTATCAAAACGAAGACAATGACAAAAAAAAAGGGTGAAGCTTGTGCATATTTAGACACATGGCTGCAACATGAATTCATCATATGTGATAACTCATGATCAATATGCATTAAAGAAAAAAAAAGAGCCAGAATCTCTGAATTCTTATGGATGATGATGTTCATGATGATGGCATCAAGGAAAATAAAAAAAAAAAAAAAAACAATTGAAAGTGCAAAGAATGACAGCAAGCCTAAGGGAAGTGATAAAAAAATTTCACTTTTATGGATGATGTTCATGTTTTGATTGCACGAAAGAGTGGCAGACAAAAAACAAAAACAAAAACAAAAACACAAAAAAGAAAAAAAAAATCAATCACAGATGTGATTGCACGAAATATAAGGTAAAAAGTCGAAATTGATTTGCTAAGTTGCAAGTCAAACCCAATGTTTAGGTATGTAGACGAAGACCAATAGATTGAGGAGCTCTCGACGATTGTTTGTCACGAATTGAAAGCGGCGGCAAGTAATTTATCTGCTAATATGTAGGTCAAATATAAGTTGCGTCTATTTATGCACTTGGGGTTAAAAAAAGGATAAATTGGGAATAACCACCTGCCAGATACCCTTATTTCAAAATAACCACCCCAATTTCATTTGCGTTTAAATAACCACCTCTACTTAGCTTAACGTTTTTAAATACCCACCTCTTAACAGAAAAAGGAGACTCCGTTACCTCTGAGGCCTGTTGACACGCTTTTTATTAAATTTCCCGCCAATTTTCCTCGACTTTGACCTATATATATATCTCTAACATTGACAAACCTAATCTAAACAAATTTGGCAAAGATTTACTTCAATTCCACTGTGATTCCTCTTGAAGCTGAAAATTCAGGTATGTTCTTAGCAATTTCTAGGGTTTTAATGTATATATCTAGGGGAAATTAGGGCTTTTTCTTGTATTCTTATGAATTCTAAAAATTCTACCTTTATGAACTTGTTAGGAATTTGCTATGGCTGAAAGGGAATCAATTACTTGCCATTGTACTCTCCCTGTTGCAAGGAGGGCTTCTTGGACTGAGAAGAATCCCGGACGAAGGTTCATGTCTTGCAAATTCTATGAGCATGAAACGGAGAGGAGGGGCTGCGGTTTTTTTAGATGGATTGATGAGAGACAAACTGAATGGCAGAAGCTATTTATCAATCAACTTATCTTTGCGAGAAGAGGTTGTTGGAGGGCAGAGTTAGGTCACCTGGAAGATGAAGTGAGCGGTTTGCAAGGACAACGAAGACGTTTGGTGAATGATTATGGTAATTTGGAGGTCAAGTATAAGACTTTGAAGGGTGAATTGAAGTGAAGGAAAAAAGCCAATCCAAAGCAAATGAAGGGTGGATTATGCAAGGGATTTATGTTTGTTTGTGTGTTATGTATGTTGTTGATTGCGATTTGCTAGGGCAATATAAGATGCAATTAGGGTTGTATTAGTAAGTTAGGAGGGAGTTTTTTTGTTTTAGTTTGCTTTCCAGTAGTGAGAAAGCTTATTGTTGTAGTAGGTGTGTTAGGAAAAATGAACCAAGTTAGTTAATGAAGAATGAACTTAACTAGGCTATGTAATGGTGGAATGATCATGTATTTTGACATTCACTCTTAATGAAGAATGAACTTATCTTAGCTATATCATCATCCATATGTCAATTTATTGAACTGATATATCAAACAGATTCATTGATGAACTGATATATGTTTTCCAAACTCATATCACACACAAACTGAACAGAAACTGATATTCACACACTTGCACTTTTCCATATCAGAAACTGATATCATTCAGCTTAAACCAAAAAAAATCCAAAGCATACAGTTACTAATATCAGATTACAAAAAATACAGCTTGCTATTAACTTTCAACACATCAAGTTGTACTTTGTCATCCTAACACAAATCACTACAAGTCTCAAAGCTGTTTCTTCTTTGAGCCTTTGAGAGGTAGCTTAGGTCTGAACTGAGGTGTGGATGTTGTTGCTTGTTTCTGAAGTGAAGATTGCCTGGTGACAGGAGGAGCTGTTGGTGGTTTTGGAGGTGCTGTAGATGATTTAGGAGGTGCTGTAGGTGGCCTACATGCTGCTGGTTGTTGTGGCTGTGGTGGCTTCTTTGATATGTTTGGTTGCTTGCTTGTAGGGGGGTTATGCACAGTTGAAGAGCTTGCTTGGGAGGAGCTTCCTATGATGTTGTCTCGCTACTTTACCGAAATAACAAAAAAAGCATATATATGTTAGTAAAAAAATCTGAAATTTCATATTAAACCTCATAACACAAGTTAGATAAATACCTTCTTAGCTTTGATAGTTTTTTTTTACCTCTCGCCCATCGCCCATTGTGAAGTGCTAGGAGGCCTCCCAACTTCTTTTGTATTTGCTGAAACTGTTGTAGCTTTGCATCCCCTTTTATTGTGTCCCACTTGACCACAATTGCTACATTTGCACTTTGCCATCTTAACCTTCTTTGCTGAAACTCTTGGTTTGTCAATTCAACTAACCCAGTGCTTAATGTTTTACCCTTCTCACTAAAATGAAACTTCAATCTACTTGGCAAACTCATACTACTAGCAGCATATGCATTGTCTGCCATTCCCCATAAATACCTCAAATTAATTGATTCTTTCTGTAATTGACAACTAAGGTCATCGAACCCCCCTCATCCTGAACCACCTTCCTCCCTTTAATAATCTTCGAGCAAAATCCCCACCAACTTGAAGCCTAATTTGATATTTCGACATTCTAGCAAGGGCAAAACTGAAATGAGGATTCTACCAATTTCATAAGGCAATCAACAGCAATTAAAAATCAATCAAAAACGAAAAAGCAATTGCTTAACCAAGCTTCTAATTACTTAATTGAATAATTTATACATAGATTAGTATAGTATAAAGGTTAATGTTTCAGTTTTTTACCTTGTTTAGGGCATATAATCAACTTCACTGGGCCCCAACTTCACGACACAATGCAGTAACACCACCGTCACTCACACCTTCTTCTCACTGTAAAAAACTGAGTTGCAGATTAGAGAGAGAAAGAAACAATAATTGAAGTTTGAAGAATTTGAATGAAGAATTTAAAATGGGGAGGGGAAGGTGAAACAATAATTGAAGTTTGAAGAAGAAAGAGGAGAGAGGAAAGAGAGAATAGGAAGAAAAGTATGAAATGCGTGGTTTGTTGGAGGGAGATTAGGTCAGTAAAAAAAAATGGGCCCCACTGTTAACGGAGTCACCTTTTTCTGTTAAGAGGTGGGTATTTAAAAACGTTAAGCTAAGTAGAGGTGGTTATTTAAACGAAAATGAAATTGGGGTGGTTATTTTGAAATAAGGGTATCTGGCAGGTGGTTATTCACAATTTATCCTTAAAAAAAAACCCTAATAGTCATGCGATTAGGATTATTTTCCAAATCCAAAACTTGATAGAGTTGTAGGTAGTTAATAGCTCTAGGCAACAAATCTTAGCAACACGGTGATTGTCACCTAATTGCTAAACCAAACACAAATTCGAGACCTTGTCACGATTAAACACTTCAAATCGTGTACGTGACACAGTCTCGAGGGGGCAATTTGTAGACACTAAAAATTTATTAGTGTTCTACTCCTTCCGTCCCTAAATAGAGTGCCCATTTTTCCATTTATGTTTATCCCAAATAGATTTCCCATTTCCTTATTTGGTATGGGTCCACAAATTAAAATATTATTTTGCTTTCAACTTTTATAATATCACCTACTTTCCCATATGGCCCACATTCTCTCTCCTTAATAAACAATTCATAAAAAAGTGTACCAACTTCTATATTTAATTATGATTTAATACAACTAAGGTCCTACACATGATTTCTTCTTAATACTTATGCCCAAAAGAAATGGGCAATCTATTTAGGGACGGAGGGAGTATATTATAATAAGTTAATTATTATTGAGCTAAAATAAATATGATTAGCCCAATTTAATTAATTTAGCCCATTCAAATAACATATCCAAATTAAATTAAACAAATATAATTTGGGTTCTAAAATATTTGGGCTAGCCCATATCACTAGTCCAAATAAGATGCTCAAATGGCAAAGGTAAGAAAAGACTCCCAAGTCATAAATGGGCCCAAGCCCATAAGCTACCAAGTCCATGAGGGGATCTTCATTCCCTATAAATAGACCACACCACTCTCAGTTGAAGGGAGGAGAAAATCATTATTCTCAAGAGCTCATAAAATTCTCTTAGAATTCTCTCTGCAAATAGTCAACAAGCACATCAAATCCGTGCCGACTGTTCAGATACACTCAAACACATTCGATTGAGATTCAAGCTTTTGTCAGCCCTCATTCGAATACACCCAAACAAAACTCAAACTCAGGTTGACGTTGACAAAACGTCATCCCACATTCAAACTCAGGTTGACGTTGACAAAACGTCACTCTACACTCAACTCCACGTCGACATCAACACGTGTCACTCTCAAGCTACATAATAGAATCAGAGGACTTAGTTTATTTTTATTATAAACTGTTTACAGAGATTGTACTCAATACATCTATTGAAATATAATTTCTTTGTTACTTTGTTTCTTGTCTTATTTATTTTGACTCGAAATTTGTGTATACACTACCTTACCGAGAATGGAATATTCCAATGTTGCAAATGTTTAGTGTCCGATCATATTGTTCAAAAAATTGTAGGTATCCCTATCCCCTCCCATGATATGTAAGATTCTCCGTGCTGAGGTCTTACTAGCTCAAGTGAATTTTCAGCCAATTCAGCAACTTGGCTTGCGCATGGGTTTAATACAACATCCCAAACCCCTTGGCCATTTCATTGGATTTGGAAAATTGATATTGCCCCTAAAATACAGATTTTCTTATGGCAACTTCTACATAATGGTCTTCCCTTAATGTCAAACTTAGCAAAACGACAAATAACTGATAATTCTCAATGTCCGATATGTCATACAGGCACTGAAACCATAAGTCATCTTTTCTTTTCGTGCCCTATTACTCGACAATATTGGACTTCCAATCATATAACGCAAAATTTTTGGCCTAATATACCTACTGATATTGAGCACTGTCTTAGTTCTCTTCGTCACCGTCACAAGTCTATTCGATTGGCTAGTTATAGCCTTTGGAGCATCTGGAAAGAACGTAATTCTATTGTTTTGAGAACAACACTATGAAAATAGATCATATATACTATAGAGCCTGGCATTTGCAACAAGAATGGACCGCTCGTACAATGACATATCTCTCTCTCACTATCTCTTCCCTTCCTCCTTGCAGGCCGCCTCCCAAAATATCTATTCAATGGCGTCTTCCGCCACAAGGATGTTGTAAACATAATTTTGATGGATCTGCCGTTGGGTCATCCGCTTCTGCTGGTGTAGTAATCCGTAACTCTGCCGGACACGTTTTAGCAGCCCAAGCGTATCATTTTGGTCACACTTCAGCTCTTGTGGCTGAAGCCTGGGGCTTGCGTAATGGCCTTATTTTGGCGCAAAATCTAAATATTCAGAACATTTATGTGGAAGGAGACAATCAGGTGGTAATTCGAATTCTTCAAGGTCGATATTCATGTCCATGGAATATTCACACTCTCATCAATGACATCCGATTGATACTCAGTCAGCTGACTATTTGCTCCATAGATCACATTTTCCGCGAGGCCAGCTGTGCAGCAGATTATCTATCTAAAAAAGGCACTCTATTTCTGCTGCCGTGGTGGACGTCGACGCTGGAATCGATCCTACCTTTGATCATTTTGTTCTTCTTGATTTGTTAGGTCACTCCCTTGAGAGAAGGGTGCCCTAACTTCTTATAATGTACCCAAAAAAATAAAAAATAAAAAAATATATATATATATACTCTCTTGAAGTCGAGGGTTATATTGATAAATAATTCATATTATAAAATTCAAAAGAATCTGGAAGATTATTTCTAGAGCATAATCCAATGCCTATAACTCTTTTTTCCCACTTATCACAGCTGTTTGATTTAACAATTCAATTAAATTCACATTGATAAATGATCTGAAGCATCACCCGGTCCAATAATTAATTTACTTCTATTGCATATTTGCATTGTGTTAACTTATTAGCACAGCTGTATCCACAACAAGTAAGCTAAGTTCCACAACTCCACACCATACTAATTATTGGACGGCCAATTTACTCCAGGCAACGTTTCTTACGGGCCAGGAAAAAAAGAACATGTAATCACTTGTTTGGTCTGATTTAGCTAAGTGCAACAAGCCAACAACCCCTCGGCCTTTTCTCTCAGTGTGAGTTATATTTTCTCAAGTCGTGTCTTTTGGTTTCCAACTTTCCATTATTTGCTATCCTCCCCACTTATATGCAATGCAGCAGTCCAACGTAAAGCAATTTCTCAACTCCAATATATATACTATATACTACTAGTGAACAAGTGATATCTAGTTATCTACTACTGACTTTTTGGTAGCTTTTTTTTTCCCTAATGGTAAATAAAATAACCCCGTCTAGACCTTAACCCTCACGGTGTTCTTAGTTTAATATTTACAGGCCATGTAATTGAGAGTAGGGGGTTAGGTAAAGAGAATTACTACCCTCAAGTACCGCAGTTGGGAGGATTCGATCTTGTGACCTTATGGCCCGTTTGGTAGTCGTTAATAAATTACGGTAATGGAAATGAATTTTAAGTATAGCTTACAAGGGAAGCACCCTTAAAATCTCCATGGGGAGGCAATTTCAATCCCCAAGTTTGTGTTTTTTCTCCATGGGAAAGCAAACTCACCCCTAATTTTCATTACCACTCATTACCACCTAACAAGGTGGTATTGGATGGGAATGAAAATTCAAGAAGAAAAATAGACACTATAGGATAAATTAGCATTACCATGGGAATGAACCATGATTTTCTTCACAAAATTACATACAAATTCATTCCCATTACCACCATTTATAACCAACTACCAAAAGGGCCGTTAAGGTAACAAGGTGAATCCCCAACCAACTATACAAAGCGACCTTGGTACTGACTTTTTGAATTGAGTTAGACTATATAGTTAGCATATAAGCTACTAGTCTTATATATGCACATATGCACGCGATGCATGCCAAAGTAAATTGAAAGCAAAATTATATTATTACATCTAATTAATAACCTCAAATAATGAGTAAAATATATTGTTCACAATATTTTGCTAAAGAAAAATATGACATCATTTATATTTAGCAAACATTAAATAATCAAGTGCATACGTAGCAAGATCCATTGATGAAACAATATTTGCATCTTTTTTTAATTAAATTTAATTATTATGTATCCCTCAAAAAAAATTATTATGTAATTAAAGGTATTTTAGTCTTTTTTACGTGGACACCAAAATCCTTCAAGAGTTGGCGTAGTAGTATATACTTTGTTTGCCGCTTTTTGTTTATTTCATTTAAACTCTTTTGAGAATTGGCTGGTATATACAGAAAATTAGGTAATCTTTATAGATAGGGGAAGTAGTGAAACAAGGAAATTTTTCATTAGGGTCTCCTGAAATTTCTCATAGTTCACTTTGGTGCAATTTTTTTTTTCGAAAAACTACTTAAACGGCCCGTTTGGTAGTCGTTAATAAATTGCGGTAATGGGAATGAAATTTAAGTGTAATGTTATTAGGGAAGCACCCTTAAAATCTCCATGGGGATGCATTTTTTCTCTTTGGGCAAGCAATCTCACCCCTAAACTTGTGTTTTTGTCTCCAAGGGAAACAATTTTCATTACCATTCATTACCACCTACAAGGTGGTATTGGATGGGAATGAAAATTCTAGAAGAAAAGTAGACACTTTAGGATAAATTAGCATTACCATGGGAATGAACAATGATATTCTTCACAAATTTACACACAAATTCATTCCCATTACCACAATTTATAACCAACTACCAAACGGGCCGAAAGTGTTCAGTAAGTTATAATTTGCTTCCAAAAGGGAAAAATCGAAGGAACTCTTGACAGACATGTCAACTAGTAACAAATTTCACCTTTGTACATTTTATATAGTATTTTGGTGTGTAATAGATAATTAAAATCAAAACAAAAAAAATAACAAAATAGTGTACCAAAATAAAATTTGTGCAACCGCAATACACTAACGGCCCGTTTGGTTAGCGGTACTAAATGGTGGTAATGGTAATGGTTTCTAGTGCAAATTTGTGAAGGCATATCCATGTCAACCTCCATGGTAATGCTACTTTATCCCCAAACACCTATTTTCTTCCTAAATTTTCATTACCATCCATTACCACTTGGAAAGGTGGTATTGGGTGGTAATGGAAATTTGTGAAGGAAAACACATGTTTTGACATCAAGTTTCATTACCATGGATGTTAACATTGGAATGTCTTCACAAACTTACACTAAAAAGCATTACCATTACCAAAATTTAGTACCACTAACCAAACATGCCGTAAAAGACAATTATGCCAACTCTGAGGTAAATTTCTCTCCCTCTTCTAGATTAACGTCAATCTTGGCTTTTCTTTTTTGTCAAGGCACTAAATGTTAGTAGATATCTAACATATCTTAGTTGTTTTTTGTTTTTGTATTTTTTTTCCTCTATTTATTTCACCTAATCTTCCTAAGCTCCATTATTTCTCATATCATTATCAGATTATTATCTTCCCCACTTCCAAAACACCTAAACGTAGTTTGGTTGGATCTTACTACATTGACTAAAAAAACTTTATAAAATACATTACCATTTACCACTATACTATACTCATGATATAAATAGCACACCAAAGATATAGCCATGATATTCAACAAGATTTTTGCGAAAAGAAAAGAAAAAGGAGAGAGATTTTCTTTTTCGATAAAAAGTAAGCATTTTATTAATAGAGCGCAAGAAATAAGAAAAAGGAGAGATTATTATTATGGGGGATCAAAAAGAAAAATTTGGTGATTCATTATCATCCTCTCTTTCATCGACTTCCTCTTTTGGTTGTGAGACAATTAGTGGCCCATCATCATCATCATCAGTATCATCATCAGTCTTAGATGTTGATGATGATCATCTAGGGAGTGATCAACGGCTGAGATTTGTTGATGCAGGGGAGATTGATAAGGGTGGTATGCACTGGAATGAAGTTGAGAAGCGGTTCGACCGGATTGCTTTATGTGCTGCACATGATAATGAATGTGTCACTACCATTGATGCCTCACATTTTGGTCATTGCATAGGTGAGACTTGAAAGAATTACTTCCTTCATTATTGTATTTCACGTAACGTAACTAGTTTTATTTATTTTTGAAAGGTAAGAAAAAATTAAGCTATTATGGTAGCTTTTTGCGGTTAGCTATAGCTGTAGCATGTAGCCGCTGTACGTTGACCATTTCTACGTAAATAGTTTTATGTACACATCATCACATAACGTAATTAGTTCTATATGCATGTAATGCGTACGTAAGAGCAGCAGGTGATAGCCTAGTGGTGTTGGCATCATCTCCGATCCCAGAAATCCTGGGATCGAGTCTCACCCCTTGCAAGAAGGGATCCCCAATTTCTCCCCTTCCTTGCAAGGGACTTCATCTTACCTTAAAAAAAAAATGTAATGCGTACGTAAATTATTTATAATATTAAAAGTATATAAAACAAAGATTATTATTACATTTATTAAAGAGTGCATAAAGGGTAAGGGTTAGGAAAATTTTATGTACTTTTTGATTTTTGCAAATAGATCTACATACAATGAAACAAAGTAGCATGAATGAATAAATTAATAGATAGAGAGTTATGATGATGATCATGTTATTTTATTTTGATATATTATATTGTTTACTTTTGTTTTAATGGCTTATAATTTTTTCGAAATTTGAAATGCTAAAGGTACTTGCACTAAATTTCTTGCTTGAGTAACTAGGTGATACTTAAGCAATGCTCGGTTTTTAATTTATTTGTGAAAATTGTTAGTTATGGTTAGATTATCTTAAAAAATGGCCACTAAATAAGCAAAATGCAAGTATTTATTAATCAATGTCTAATAACTAATAATACCCCTATCTATATTTTCATTTCAGTCATTTACTAAAATTGCATTTAGGATGTGATTTTAGGTTTGATGCATTTAGAAGTGACTTTTAAGAGGAAACTTAAGGAGGGAAGCTAAATTTAGTACTGATTTTTGTTTTGATTAGTAAATAGTATAGATTATGGCACTAACAAGAGTAAGAAGGTACTAAAATATAAGCTGACTAGGTTTTTTTTTACATCGAGAAAATTTGCATTAATTAAAAACGAAAGTACAACCTAATGCTAATATAACAAACATAAAACAAAAATCAAACAGAAACTAAGTCGTAGATCATAAATTTGACATCAAATGCTCAAGGCTTCTCTTAATTGAAGTACTTTAAGGCAATATATATCCTTCTAAAAAATAACCCATATTACCTTTAATAAAAAAAATTCCTTTTCCGAAAGAAGAGTTTAAACAATTAGTTATGTATTCCTTTTAAAAACTACTTACTTTTTGTAGGATAAAGAAAAATATCTTCCTCTCTCTAACTCCATTAATTTGGTTATGCACCATAGAATAAAATGTACTTCAATTGTTAGCTTTTGCCTTAAAGTAGTAGATAAGCAGCATGCATGTGTGTTTGTTTAGTGAGCAAGCTCTATATTTATTAAAAGATAAGGTTGTACAATTTCTGTCTATTTTGTTTGATAGGCATGCATCAGACTTCACAATTTGCTGATGAACTTCTTCAAGCATTACGAAGAAATATTCACAACACCAAACTTACCAAAAGGGAGCTTAATGGCTATTGGCATCGCCTCACTAATCCTTCTTTTGATTCTTCCATACAAATCCTTTTTGACATGTAATTTTCTTAAAATTTGAAATCATAATGAACTCATATGATTGTAAAAAGGCTTTTATGAAATTAATAGTTGCATAATGCTTTTATTATTGTTGTAATTTATGTTTCTCAGGTGTGATAAAGACATGGATGGAAAAATTACCAAAGAAGATTTCAAACAGGTTATTTTTGCTGACTTTTAGTAGAAGATTAATTACTACGGTTGAGTTTACAATGCAAATCAAAACTTATGTGAGTTTTCCTATATTGAAGACAAGGAGAGAGATAAACCCCATTATAAGTTCGCGAAACTACATATTCCTTCTATTTCTACCCCAGACCTATTAGACAATTGACGAATTCACACAATGTTGAAGTCCACATCACGTCTAGGTTATCGGCAACTCCCCGTTGAGAAATATATTAAATTAAACATCTTATAAGCTTAAAGAGGTATTATTCATATTGTTAATTTGGTTTTGTGATGGAACTTCTTTTGGGCTTATAAGTGGTAAACTCTTGTTCATTAACATGTGCTACCAGACCCAATTGGCAATAAATGGATGTAATAATATCAATTCATAGAAAGAAATATTGTTACCTTGATGATAATGTTTTTAACGTTATATAATATTTTCTTAGAACTTCTTTCCTCTATGAAACAGATGATAATGCTGAGTGCTTCTACTAATAAAATGGGCATGAAGCAAGAGGAAGCTGAGCATTTTGCTGCTATGATTATCCAAGAAATTTATACTCACCAAAAGGGGTATATCGAGGTATATTGAGTCGGTCACAGTAACATTAACTAGCAGCATATTTCATAATCGAGTGCTCAAATTAGTTTCCCATTTTTTATTTGTTTCCCTTTTTTTTTCCTGCATCACGCTATCTCATATACCACATCAATACAAAATTGCTTAATTATATATATCAAATGTCAAAACAAACCTCTATCTTGTACACTCCATACGTATATTTTTTTTAATCCATAAACTGATAAACGTACCTACATATGAAGCATTTGTAAAATTGTAACCAAGCTTGTTCGGTGGAGGTGGTGGAGAACTCACCGAGGTCACAATTAAGTTCGAACCCCCCTACCTACTTGTGCTTGAGAGTAGGGATTCTCTTATATCCACCTGACTCTCAAACGTTGACATGTGTAGTTGGGGATTGACCGACCCTGCGAGGTGACTCTGGTCAAAGAGGCCATTCTCCTTACCAAGGGTTCCCAAATCCCAGTGGGGACAAAAAAAAAACAAACATATGAAGCATCTGTCTTTTATACTTTTAAAAAAAGTGTCCGTTTTTGGTAAAACAGGCCACATACAAACAAACTGTGCGGCCATCCCCGTCCTCCTTCCTCCCTCCTCCCTCCTTATAACCCCATACACACACACATTTACAACTCCAAAAAAATGGCGACTTGCTTAAGCAACACCACCAGGCCTAAGCTCACCACCACCTTCTCATCATCATCATCATCTTCTCAAACCCTTCAAATTCTCTGCAAACGACTTTCTCTCTCCTCTTTTTTTCCCCCACACTCTCTCCTCATCTTCTCGACGTTCTTCCAAAACGCTACACTTTCTCTCTCCTCCACGACACCTTCTTCTCCGCCGTAATTTCTCAGCTCGAGCTGATTCTTCTTCGTCCGACAATGGCGCGCACTTCGATTTCTACCTCTTCACCATTGGTGCTGGAAGCGACGGTGTTAGATTGTCGCGTTTTGCTTCGAATTTCGGCGCTTCTGTTGCTGTTTGTGAACTTCCTTTTAGTTGATTGAGATTTAATTTGTTTTCATTGAGAAATTTGAGTTGATTATTGATGTTTGTTGTAGTTGCTGTTTTGGTGATTGTAGTGTAGCTAGTAACCCTTAGTATTTGAAAAAAGTAACCACTAGTTTTAATAAAAGTAACCCCTTCATAAGTGTCAAGTAACCCTATAATAAATGTAAAAAGTAACCCTAGTTTCAGTAAAAGTAACCCCTTATAATTACAAAAGTAATCCCTTATAATTACAAAAAGTAACCCCTAGTTTCAATAAAAGTAATCCCTTATAATTACAAAAAAAAAACATACTTTCAGTAAAAGGTAACCTCCTCAACATTATAAAAAAGTAACCTTTGTATTTGAAAAAGTAACTCCTAGTTTCAATAAAAGTAATCCCTGTTACAAAAAGTAACCCCTGCATAAGTATAAAGTAACCCTATAATAAATGTAAAAATAACCCCTAGTTTCAGTAAAAGTAACCCCTTATAATTACAAAAGTAACCCCTTATAATTACAAAAAAGTAACCAGTGAGATTGATGGCTTAATCAACTATACTCGAGGAAATGAGAGGAGAGAGAAAATAGGAAAAAATGGGGGAAATAAGAGGAGAGAGAAGATGGGGAAATGAGAGGAAAGAGAAAATGAGGCAAAAAAAATGGGGAAAATGAGAAGAGAGAGAAGATGGGGAAAATGAGGGAGATACATCAAAGAAAAAAAGAAAAAAAAAAGAGAAAAAAGTATGTTTGTTTTCTCAATAAAAAAAAAAGAAGAAGAGAGAAAGGGGCGCGTGTGGCCGCACCATTAGTTGAAGGTGTGGCCCGCCTCTTTTAAAAGTTTGCGATAAAAAAATTATTTGACCTTTTTGGCTCTTAACGCAAACTTATCGTATTAAAATTTTGGGGTTAAAGTTTCTTAAAAGTCTATACTTAAATCTAACATGGTTTACATTTTTATTATAGTTACTTGAAAGGAAATTTATCTAACATTATGCCAACAAAGGAGAAACGTACAAAAACAATAGAAGTACCGAAAGTTATTTTCTAGTAGATGGACCCCTTCTTTTACTCACATTAGTCTAGTCTTTATTAGGGATTCATAAGCGTGTTGAAATGAGAATTTTAGAAAATAAAAATCTATGTCGGCGCCAAATTAAATGGAACTCTTGTTACTTTTAGGTTATTTTATTTTTTAATCATATTTTCTCTGTTTTCTTGTAGACTCAATATTTGAGTTTCTGGTGAGAGAATAAAAAGGAACAAACATTGCATCTAAAAGAAACAAAGGAAGTTTAAGCTTTTTTTTTTTGGCACATACAAGGTATAGGACTTTTAATCTTTGTCCTTGTCCAAAAGTAATGATCATTCCTATCCCTCTACTTTTTCTTAATAAATGTGCCCAATACATTTAATTTGAAAAAGTCGGAGTATTTTTGATTGAATTTCAGTAAAACTCAAGATTTCATAGATATGCCTTTTGGTCTCTTACCCTGCATTTCATTGATTTGTTTTTAGGATAATGTGCTCAATATATTTGGCTATCCTCTTTAGACTAGAGTTACTCATAGGCCAAAATCACAATTTGCACACTTAATTTTGGCCCATCGCATTGAGGTGGGTTAGATCGAGCCACATCCCCTCCCCTCTTTGAAACTAGCTTTTTATGCACGCGATGCGTGCGACGATATTTTAAGCGTAACTGTTGCTCAGTAGTAAAACAAACTAAAAACGAAAGGTTGTATCTAATTTCACCTCCATTTTGTGAATAAGAAAGATTGAAATACTTATAAATAGTATTTAAAAACGCTTCATGATTTTATGTAATATTGTTGTTTAACTTATAACTAACGGAGTAATTGATTAACGTTAGTTGTTTGTTAATAGTAAAAAAAATTGTAGCCCAAAGCCACCTGTATGCCAGTAACAAACCCACATAATTTTTCCCACTTACCCATATGACTACCAATTCCACCTACCCCATATAACTATCCACCCCCACATACCCATATGATGAATCTTACGTATTTTTTCGTCTAATCCTCCATATTTAAATCTTCCCACCTACAACCTAACATCTCCCCTTCCCTCAAAAAATAAGAACGGCTCATCTCGTTATTCTCACTATCTTTCATATTCACTTAAAAAGATTGAGATTTAATCAGATTCATGGTTATTTTCACAGCAAACACCACATTAATAAGCTAATTCTGGTGTCAAAATTAACCCCATCAACGCTGCATTGATTTTTAGGGCAATTTTGGTCTTTATTCTTGTGGGTCTTTTTGGGTTTTAATTTCGATTTGGTTGGTAATGTTAAAGAACGTTCGTCGGGATGGGGTTTATTTGGTTGACGAATTATATAGAGGGCCTCAAATTTGAAGGTCATTCTTTACGTTTTATGTTCTTGTTTTCGTTCCAAAAAATTTAATTGTCAACTATATTTCTTAAAGATCTGGTTACATTATGTTTGAACTTTTATTTGTGAAGATGTTTTTTTCAAAAAATTCGTGGCTGAAGTTCAGAACTTGGAATTTGCAAAAATCTTGTTACAATCCTAGTCGGTTCTTGAATCATCCACTTTTCCTTTTTCCTTCGCTTTGGCAAATTTTGTATGTAAAGTAATTAAATTAAATTTAAGCATAATTTATTGCGTAAAATACCTTTTTCTTTTGGGTTTTTAATTATTCATAAGATATGTCAATTTTGTACTGATTTTTTATAAGATTACATTTATATATCGAAAACTTACTATCGAAAAGTTATTTTTATACACTTCTTTTTAAATATGAAATACTATTTTTTTCAAAATCCAGATCCAGTTTTTATATTTCATTCCACGGACTACTAAATGAAAATCAATTATTTTCATCAGTTTTCAATTCCACTATTTATTTTGGTAAATTAATGTAATTTCTTTTCTAGTCAATTTTGTACTGATGTTTTATAAGATTACATTTATATATCGAAAACTTACTATCGAAAAGTTATTTTTATACACTTCTTTTTAATTATGAAACACTATTTTTTCAAAATCCCGATCCAATTTTTATATTTCATGCCACGGACTACTAAATGAAAATCAATTATTTTCATCAGTTTTCAATTTCACTATTTGTTTTGGCAAATTAATGTTATTTTTTTTTTAGTTTGATTTTATGTCATTGTTATTGTATTCAAAATTAATTTATATTTTATAATGCCTTTTTTGTTACAAACATGTAGTGATTTTTTAATAATTATTTCGAAATTTATACCATACAATACAAACTTAAATTATTTATGTATCTTTTAGTTGGATTTTTGTTTCTAAAATATGTAATTATCGATACTACAATTGAACATGCATTCGAATATAAAAGTTGCTAGTTTTATTTTCAACTAATTTTTTGAAATAACTTGCAAGATTAAAAAGAATTATGCACCTTTTTTAGAAGTTCGCAGATCGCCAATGGACAAATGTGTGATCTCCCCGTTGAAATCGTATGTTTTTCTTAGTTTGTAATTTGTATTGACATTGTAGTGTATTGGTTATTTTTCTGAGTATGTAATTGTAAATGGTTCTTGAGAACAAAGTATGTAATTCTAATGGGTTATAGTTTGTAATTGAATTTTTTAGTTTTTGTAAAGTTTCTTTATTTGAGTGATTGATTGTTATAATTATATTTTCGGCAGTTTTTTTAAGCCCCAATTTGGTTGAAATTAGTTTTGTAATTTAGCAAGGGAAGGGGGGTAAAACAGTCTCTTCAAAGGGGGACACCATAGCTCCCCCCTTCCCTTATATAATAGAGATATACAATCAATTAAGTTTAAGACGACTAAGGCTCTGTTCTTTTAGACTGAATTAATGAAAATCCACTTCAATTCAGTTCAGTAAGACAAATCCGGTCAATACCAATTCAGTTCAGTTAGTTTCCTCTCACAGTTAGAATTCTGTTCAATTCAGTTCAGATAAATTCAGTTTAGTTCAATTCAGTTCAGTTCAGACAAACTCAATTCAATTCAGGTGTTTTCCTTTCACAAATCTTAGTTCAGTTCGATTCAGTTCAGACAAATTAAGTTCAGTTCAGTTCAGTCCAAAAGAAGAGAATCTAGCTATCTTATAACATGGTTCTATGTTTTTGTTATGCAGCTATATCAATTAAAGGAGCTCTTCAAAACAGCCTTAACAAAAGAGTACCTCTCAGTTGAACAGAAATTAACACAGTACTCCACAACTTCAACTCCTGATCATAACATATACCAAGATAATCAACATGAAATACAACGACACATGATCAAGTCTTTGCCTGAAATATTATTTAGAACATATTGGCGACGTTTTTGGATAGTAACACTTTGGCTAGTGGTATGCATTATTCTATTTTCATGGAAATTTATTCAATATAAGCATAGAGCTGCCTTCCAAGTTATGGGATATTGCCTAAGCACAGCTAAAGGTGCTGCTGAAACTCTCAAGTTCAACATGGCTCTTATTCTTCTCCCTGTTTGCCGTAATTTGGTGACGTGGCTTAGGAGGAGCCCTCTGATTAGCTCCATTGTTCCCTTCAATGATAATATCAACTTCCATAAGGTAAATGTTTATACTATGTTGACAATCACTTTAAAAGTCTATTTGTATATGGAATTATACTCTTTAGATATTAGATCACTTTTTGTCCGTGTCTAATATCACGTGTAACATTAAACTTTTATGAAAAACTACTTGTGACATGTGGAATAGAAGCTAAGGGATGTAATATGTATCTATTTTAATTACATTGCTTAGAATAAAACTTCCGGTCAAATGTGTTGATAAGCCGACTTTAGATTTTAATTGTAACAATCAGTAGGAATTAATTGTGGCCGTGAAGGATCTATGAGTCAGTGACATGGTTTGCAAGTCTTTTATAATTAGGAAAAATAATATATTAGAGAAAAAGAACTGTTATGCCTTCCAATCTTTTCTTTTGAATGACGATCCCACTCACTTTTTATTGGAGAAAATGCATTCTTAGAATAAATTGTGTAATTTCTAGTGAGCGACTAATTGTCTAAAACTTAGGCAACTAACAGGGGCTGGAATGTTGATACTGACTTATAACAGGGGGCAACTAATTAAAATGATGAGAAGTTAGCTAATACTTACACTTGAATATTGTTTGAAGTGTAGCTAATTGCAGGAGGAATAGTGATAGGGGTGATCCTACATGGAGGTACTCACCTTGCCTGTGACTTTCCAAGGATAACACAAAGTAGCCCACTAGTTTTCCAAAGAACATTTGGGAACAAATTTGGGAACCAACAACCCTCATATCTACAAGTATTACGCACAACTGAGGTTGCAACAGGGATTGCCATGGTCATTTTAATGGCTATTGCATTTTCTCTAGCAACTAGGATGCCTCGCCGCCAGCCACCGTCGTTGCCTCAGCCAATTCGCCGGGTGACGGGGTACAACACGTTTTGGTACTCCCATCACCTTCTCATCATTGTCTATGTTTTGCTCATCATCCACTCTATGTTCCTCTTCCTTGTCACCAGTTTTGCTCAGAAAACGGTATGCTTCCTAGCTATTTCCTCCCATTACATACATGCATACAATCCTATAAAACAAAAAACATCATGCTAAAAAAATTTTCATGCATGTTACAATTAGACAGGAGTAGTGTTTACTACTTAGTAAACTATAATTGGAATCTTAAGTTATGCACGTAAAGTATTTGGCTCCACTATGCATGTTTAGCTTTGGCACTCCAAATAATTAATAACTATTGGATGCTCTCTTTTAGTTTATTTTTTCTATTATTCTGACTTCCTCATATGTCTTAAGTCAATCTTCTTAAACTTTTCTCTTTGTTGTTTAACTTTGGGATATGAAACTAGAGGCGATAATGAGTTTGCAATTTAAGAATTAATGAGCATATAAATAGACAACCATTTTATCCGTCCATACGATTCAAGAGCCAACTTAACCACAATCTATTTGAGCTCAAGTCGGTCATACCTTGCCTAGAGTTATCGACTTGACTCGTGTTGGAGCTCAACTCGACAACTCTAGACCTAAATGAAAAGAGTCAAGTAAAGTAAAGCTTGTGTTAGAAGGGGCAAAAATTGGCGGCCAACGGGCCAAGTATGCCACTCAAGAGATGAAGCAAGCAAGTGGCTAAACTATAAAACCCTAGCTAGCTAACTTAAAATGATATTCTTGTTTTCTTGTGATTAACAAATTTAGTGGGAATAATATGTCATCTAGTTCTTCATCAGTACTCCCATGTCTTTGCTAAAGAAAATAATGCTCTAGTAACCATATTCTTGATGATTAAATTATATATGAAATTAGCTACTTTATGAAATTAAAGTAGGTGAACTAGTCAATCTTCTTTGGATCAATTTGCAATTTGAAGTTTGTAAATACTACTATTTCCCAATTAATTAATTATATAAGTAGATTAGTTAAAAGTTTAATACCCCTTTTAATTTCATGTATTAAAATTTCTACGTTTAACGTGTTTGATATCTAGACATGGATGTACCTAGCAATTCCAGTTTTACTATACTCTGGTGAGCGAATCTATCGAAGCATAAGGTCAGAAATTCGTGAAGTTAATGTTATTCAGGTAAGAAACATATTAGCTAGCTAATTTACAAATTAATCATCGTGAAATCAATTAATTTGATCACTGTTTTTGCCAAAAATGATGAAATAAAGTTTTTATTTACAATACTATAATCATGTTTGCAGGCCAATATGTACCCAGGAAAAGTTTTACACTTGAAGTTGTCCAAACCAGCAACATTCACATACAGGAGTGGCATGTATATATTCATCAAGTGTCCCCAAGTTTCCCCATTTGAATGGTACGTAAAACACTAAACACACACTTCTACAGTTCTACTAGATGTGGAGTATAGATTTCCTGCACTGTAAATTTAATTTTGTAATCTTACATTCTAAGAAATACTCCGTCCTTAATTACATCTGAGTATGTAAACAAAGAATCAAGATTGACCTAGTTGGTTGGAGGCCCTCCTTCCACCCTTGTGACAAAGGTTCGATTCTTGCCCCGTGCAAAGTGAGATTCTCAAAATTCCCCCACTTGTAAGGGATCTTCATCTTACCTAAAAAAAATTATATAAGTACGTGAACATAATTAAAAATATTTATTGAAGTTATACATTAGTAATATGTAAAAGGATTTTTTTGTCCCAAACTACCTTTATTTTCAAGTTTTTTGCAGAAACTACCTTATAAAAAATTTGTTGTCCCAAACTACCTTACTTTTACCATTTTATTGTTGACAACTACCTTATGCCGGTTTCCGGCGTTGACTCTTTTCTTTTTAGTTTTTTTAATGTCACGTAATATCACTTGACCTCTTCAAACCCTTTTTTCATTTTCCACACCCTATTTTCCCCATTTCCCTGTGCGCTCTCTCTGTCTCTAATATCTATATCGACACTTTGTATCACCAATCCACCATTAAATTCATCTTCTACTACTTAAACTAAAAGTGAAACAATCACCCTCTCAGTCTCCTCGAATTTCAAGTAATTTCCACAAGGGTAATTTTGTTTTCTCCCACAATTTTAAACTAAAAAAAAGTCAACAGCATTAGGTAGATGTCAATAACAAAATGGTAAAAGTAAGGTAGTTTGGATCAACAAATTTTTTATAAGGTAATCTCGTAAAAAGTTGAAAGTTAAAAGGTAGTTTGGGCAAAAAAAATCCTTTGTAAAACTAAGTATTGTGTTACTGCATCACAAGATCAATGCTTATTAAATAAAATATCAAGATCGATTCATGTGTAAGTACCAAGTATAATTTTTTCGCGAGCTTTTTAAAGTCAGAGTTCAACCAGTATACTTTTCCCGAACTATATATATACTTTTTAAAAATTATAGAAAATATATAAATTATCGAAGTATTTTTAAGATAGAGTTGTATCTCATAGTTTTTGTATCTTTTACGAATAATTATATCTTTTACAATGGAGGGAGCATATATTAGTATTTAAAATTCCAGGATTCTTAATTATTACCTTGTTATGTCTCTTTTCAGGCACCCATTTTCACTAACATCTGGACCAAATGATAATCACCTAAGCATTCATGTTAGAACTCTCGGAGACTGGAGTTACCAAATGCATAATCTTTTCCATGAAGTAAGCACAAAACTAATTAATCTAACATTAACTTTGATCAACATCATTCGAAAACTATGTTTTCTAATTTCCTTATGATCCAAAGTTTCAAAATGATTTTTCATATTGCTTCATTAGCAGGCAATGATCTCGAAGTCGTTGGATTATCCTAAAGTTTACATCGACGGTCCATATGGAGCTGCTTCTCAAGATCATATTAAGTATGAAGTAGTTGTACTCGTTGGCCTTGGCATAGGAGCAACACCTTTCATTAGTGTCCTCAAAGACATTAAAGATAGGCTTCACAAACCACCTTCAAATCATGTAATAAAACATTTTACTATAAACTTAATTATTATACTTTCAATTAATTACTATTTCAACTTTTTTTTTAGAGGTTCCTCCTTTTTTTATTAGTTGTTCCACTTTGACCTTCATTTTCGCCAACACATGACTTTCATCATTAATTCTGCAACTATCTATTGATAAAAATTATAAACTATATGACATTACGAAATCATGTACAATTATATAACTCCAACAAAATTTTAATTACTTAATCATATTATTTTTTGGAATATATATTAGTAAGATTATATGGTCAAAATGGAGTATGTAAATAGTATTATAAGTCAAATTGGGACACTAATGACAAACGACCGAAGGAGTATGTTTGAATAATCATACGAGTAGAACTTATATACACTTTGTAATGACATACGAATTTGATGAACAGGCAAATGATGAAGATGCTTTCACAAATGGTCCTTTAAAGGCCTATCTTTATTGGGTCACTAGGGATCATGACTCCTTAGGCTGGTTCAAAGATGCCATGAAGGAAATCTCACAAGCAAACCAAAAACAGGTAACTTTTATATTGTTAATTGTATTTAATTGCTTCATGATGATAAGTTAATAAGCAAATGTAACTCACATGAAATTTTTAATTTTTGCAGAAAGTGATAGAAATGCACAGCTTTCTTAGTAGTGTGTATCAAAGTGGGGATGCTAGATCAATCTTGCTAAGCATAATTCAAGCATTGTATTTCGCGAAGAGTGGCCTTGACGTTTTCTCTCAAACACAGGTAGATTTTGCTCTATCCGTTTCAAAATCATCTACTTCCTCCATTTTGAAATAAATGAAACGCTCATCTCACGAAACTCTCACATAAAAGAAAAAAAGTTTCATTTATTTCAAAACGAAAAAAGTACATATTGTATTATTTTTTTATGTGCTCTCAAAAGTCTCAACATAATTCCATAAAAAAAAGTCTCAACAAAGTCTTTTTTTCCAAAACACCCAATAAACTCACTCTTATGATTGGCCCCACTAATTATTTCTTCTCTGATTTGCACCAAAAAAGTTTACAGTAATTTCCTTCAAAATACTACTAGATGGGAGTCACGTACAAGAATTTGATGATTTGACCCTTGATTACTTATTTGGGGCTTTTGTTTGACAGGTGCGAACGCACTTTTCTCGACCAAATTGGTTCAAAATATTCTCAAGTTTAGCACGTAGACATGCAGGATCACATATTGGTAAGATTTGACTGAATTTCTCATATTTTTTGTGTTCTTAATATGCGGAATTGGCATAGAGTACATGACGGAAGTATGCATTTAATTACAGTACAAGTCACTAAAATATGTGTTTCCTCTTAAAATTTCCTTGTAAACAAATTAAAACTTGAAAATATGTTTGTATAAGAATTCTATATAGAAAATTCATTGAACATTATAACTATTAGCGTACAAAGTAATTAGATATTTTGACCAATACCAATTATTTGGATAGTTGCGTTGAAAATTAGAGCTTAATTTATAATTGTTCATACGTTTTCATGCATACATCAATTTGAAGAATCAAGCATGGGGTATAAACGTGTGAATTGTGATTTACTCTACAAAAGCTAGTGAAATGGAGTTTGCTATTGTTGATTTTTCTTTGTGTGTACTTATATACTACTATAGTAGAGAGAAAAAACTAGTAGGGGCTATTATATGTACTTAAAAAACTAGTATATTCTGATCTTTTTGTTATTCCAATTTGGAATCTTGATACTTTTTACACAATTAGAGAGAATCTTCCAAATTCTTCTCAATACATAAGAAAAATATAGTCATGCATGTGAAGTCTTGTTTGATTGGTCTCAGTGAGTATTTTATTAATATTTAATCTTATAATTTTCACTAATGTCCAATGAAAAATATTTAAAGTTAAAGAAGAATATTGGCAAACGTGCACAATAAAAAAACAGAAATAGCAAAAAGGAATAGAGGGAGCTAGTATGTTTTTTTGCAACAATAGAACAAAAGAAAGATCATTAATACCCCAGTGCGTGCATACATACACACACATACACATGCATGTATGTGTTCACATACTTTGAGACTATGAAAAATAAAATTTTGATGATGCATGTTGATACAAAATTAACAACATTTTAAATGTGAATTGTATTAAAAAAATGTGTCGATGGGGGTATATGTTGCAATTATTATAGAATGGAGGAAATACATACATACATACATACATACATACATACATACATGTACGTATATACATCATACATGTATGTATGTATATGTATAATGTATTCGTGATAAATTATGACCAAATAAGTTAGAACTCTGACACGCAAAAAGTAAATGAATAAAATAATGTATGATAGTAAATAACTCAATATATATGTACTTCCCACATTTCAAAATATAGTAATGCACAACATTCAAAATCGAAATGTGGTTGTTGACTACACTCAATTCATATTCATAAAAATTATAAAAAAAATAATATTGTTATAGTATTTTTCAAGACAAATGTAATAGTATAACTCTATAATTTTTTGTTATCTTTATAAGAAATATTTGCAGTCAAAATAAATTTTCGTAAAATATACATGCATGCCTAATTATATTTTGAAACGGGATGAGTACTTCGTAATTTTTATGATACTGGAAAACTCATGAGCTAATTGCCAAAGGTTTGCTTATTGCAGGGGTATTCTATTGTGGTTCATTGAACCTGGGGAGGGAGCTGGAGGGTTTGTGCACCAAATTTTCTACCAGAACAACAACTAGATTTGTCTTCCATAAAGAGAACTACTAGATCTTTTTATTTTATTTTATAAGTTGTAGTTTAGTTTGATCCTACCAAAACAAGAAGTAGATGGTAGGACTATAAAGATATAATCCTATAATGTTAGATGCACCCAACAAACAACAGATAAAAGCAATAGTTAAAGGGTTTTTCTAACCTCTGTACCTAGTGCATAGGTTTATCTATTTGTTTTTAGCTTTATTCAACAAAATTAATAAATATGGCATGATTAATTAAAAATATTATTCACATAATAGGAATTAGATATCAGTTATGAGAATAATATCTTTAATTAATTATGTCATATTTATCAATTTTGTTGAATAAAGCATAGGTTAGAAAAACCGTTAGTTAAATTAGCAATTGGTTTAGTTGACAATTGGAAACCTCTAAGAGAAAATGGACTCTGTATACTACTTTGATTTCTTTTTAATCTACACAGTTTGACTTTTACGCTTGTAAACGTAAATCTTTAACCAATAAAATCTTTAATTATGAACAAGTGGGCAACATTATTTATGTATGAATTATATTTGAATAATTATATATATGCTGATAATAGTAATAAAAGATATTATAAATTGTCATGTAAGATTTATTGTATTTGTATTTGTTCATGTTTATTTATTTATTGATTGATTTATCATTATTAGTACTACTTTCGTATATCCTGATCTTCCCAGTTGCTTTTGTGAATAAACCAAAGAATGGTTAGTTGTGGGTTATACTGGAGCCAAATGAGATACTTTTTGTGAGGGAAAAATAAAATGGGTAAAACAAAAAAAAATACATGAAAGCCTTAGTCCTAAAATAATTTGTCTTAGAAATATCTCTTATAGTATGACGAATAAATTTTTTAAAATTATATCATTAGATTTTTCATAAATTATACTTTCATAATATTACTTTCCTATAATTTTTGACTTGAGAGTAATTAATAATTAAAGTTCATCCTTGAAAACCAGCATGTACGCCTTATAAAAAGAAACATATGGAGTATGTAAGTAGAAAATTGTGCAAAAAGTAAATAGGAATAACGTAAAGAAATCGAAGGAATATATAGTTTAAGATGTAATATATAAATCTAAAACATAGTTATGTTTATACATATTGTGAAGTGATAGTAAACAAAAAAATTAAAGCTCTATCTAGTATCTATCGTCACTTCGTTCGTTATAAATTATACAAAGTAGTCTCACTATACATTTTAGATACTTATAAGTTACTACGTTCGTTACACAATACATTTTCTATATGTCACACAAACCAAGGGTGAGGATAGAGAGCGTTGTGGTTGAATTTTAAACCCATGTATGTGATTATGTTTTAAAGGAGTAGATGTATTGTGAATAGGGATGACAATCCGGCCCGGATCCGACCCTCGGTCCGATCCGCCCGAGGCAAAAAAAATCCGAGCCGACTCCGAGAAAAAAAAAATCCACAACCGACTCCGTTTAAAAAGTCCGACTCCCAGTCGGAGTAGGAGTAGTCGGATCTCATAAAAAATCCGACTCATCCGATTCGACTCCGGCGGATGTCCGACTCCGACTCTGACATCCGACTCCGATGGATGTCCGACTCCGACTCTGACATCCGACTCCGACTCCGACTTTGAGGCAATTAGTCATGTTTTTTTTATATTAATGTATTACGTGTGTATACTCTAACTTTGATTTTAACTTTCAAGGCAATTGATCTTATTTTATATTAATATTATTTTATGTATGCGATCTAAAATGTATGTGACAAAAGATATATATAGCCATTAGCCAGACACAATACACATATCATGTCATTTATAATAATTAATTTTAGTTAATTATATACTTTGGAAGATTTTTAACTATCATTTGAAATATATACAAGTTTTTTTTATCATATAAAACCGTGCAAAAAAAAAGTCGGAGTCGGATGTTCGGATTTTAAGTCGGGTCGGAATCAAATCATCGGAGTCGGATGTTCGGATTTTAAGTCGAATCGGAGTCGGATTATCGGAGTCGGAGTCATATTTAAAATCCGACTTCTTGTTGGGTCGGAGTCGGATTATGCATAATCCGGTCCAAGTCAGACCCGTTGCTAGAATATTAATTCATTATCCTACAAAAAGGTTTTTTATACTAAATCATAGAATTAATGTGGCATTAAAACTTACTCAAAATTTTGGTGGATGGTAAGCTTTTTTTTCATATAGTAAAGATTCATATATTTCAATGGACTAATTGGAACAAATGAATCAATCTCAAACCTAACCAATTCAAAATGCTTAACCAAATAGTATTCTCTATGTATCCACCCAACTTTCACATCGAACAAATTAAGTCCCTCTATTTTTGTCTATTATCAATTCCGCTCTCTTTTTTTTAAGATAAAAGTTAGGACACCCTTTTAGAAAACTGCTCCCCAATTTAACATAAGTGATATTATTACTACTATATACAGCAAAAAAAAAAGGTTAAATACAGCAAAAAGAGTAAATTGAATATTAATCCCAACAACAAAACTAGGTCATCGTCATCACTTATTCCTCACCAGTCACCTCACAGGCCACAGCACTCCTCTCTCATCATAGCTCCTCCTCGCCGGAATGATCAGAAGAACCACACCATGTAACTTTATTGAACCTTTAATTGTTTTTTGAAAAAGAATTTTGATTGTTTTCATATAATTTGTGTGTGTTTTGAGTTGCACATGAGTGACTCTGTATTAAAGGTAGTTATTTGTGTTTAGCCATTTGAATAATTAAACTCAAATTGAAGTGCCTCTTTTTAAATTAGTGGTTCTAATTACATTCTACTGTTGTGATTAAACTCAAATTTGATTGCACATTTGCGTAGCCGAGTATTGTTGTTCGATGTTTAGTTCTCCAGATTTGTGTTTTGCACGAATTCAGTGCAATTGTGAACTCTGATGTGGGTTATGAAGGAATATGTCCTTAGACATCCCGGCAATTACTAAATATAAATAGAAATAATATTATCAAAATAATAAAGTTAATTATTTTAGTAATCGTATTTTCTTGCTATAGAATAAATATGATTAATTGGACAATATTGATTGGGCCTATAACTAAAATAGATTAATCTTATGAGGTCATACATTGTAGCACAAGTTGGACAAAGCAATCCAAATCCATTTAGGATTAGGGTTGGGCCGGTCCTAAGGGGAATAGAAGGAGAATTAGTTCTCTTAACTAGCCTATATGACTTTTCTATTATATATAGGATATAATATTAGGGTTTAGGTGATCAATTCAATTAATCAGTTTCTGTTCACAAGAGAGAGAAAGTGAAACCCTAAACAATTCCCTCCAACCGGCGCCTATACCACCTAAAAGCAAGAGATTTATTCTCTTCCGTTCTAGCAAACGTTGGTGTTCAACTGGTGCTCGTGGACTGATTAGAGGAGCAACACTTGGGGCTCTCGGATCTTCAAAGTTTGCATACAACAGGGAAATCACGCTACAAAGGTTTGATGTTTAATCCCTATTATATAATTCATGTGTTTGATTATGTTTGCGATCATATGATAGATGTTAGGAAATTGTTTCCTGAAATTCTGCTATTTGCATCTATATATTCCTGCAATGGTATTAGTTTTGCCTAATTCATAATATTCATATGATCATGTTATTGTATGCAAAGTTATTATTTTTATTCAATTAAGGGATGATTTATTTATGGCTTGAATATGCATAATTGATATTTGATATTAATTGATTGGAGATTATAAATAATTGATTTATTTGCGATTTATGCTCAAATAATTTTATAAAGTTCCGAAATTTTTATATTATGGACGAAGTAAATTTTTTAATTCACTCCAAAATTTTCGGATTTTTATAAATATATTTGTTAGATTTAGAATTATTTATGTTTAATTTGATTAATCATTGAAATAATCTGTTAACAATCAAAAGATTTGATTTTTACTTGTTAAATAAATCAAATATTCATCACCCACATAGATCTAGAATAATATGATGGCTGAAAATAATTTGATTATTTTTTCCACTAATTTTCGTATTTTTATCATATTATTTGTGAATTTTAGTTAAATTTTATATTTAATTTGATTATTCATAAATTTAAAGGATAACAATTAAAATAATTGATTTTATTTGTTATGATAATTCAATATATCACCCTAAAAATTAATTTCGAATTTTTCAGATTTTAATTGTTAATTTTCTGAATTTTTGGAATTAATTTGAATATTGCCCTAATTTTGAATTCTTGTTAGATTTAATGTTTAATAGAGATTATTCATTCAAATATAATCTAAACAAACATAAAAATTTGTTTAAGATTTGTTGATTGATTCAAAAATTCTGCCACAAATTTTCGGATTTTTTAACCTAATTAAATCCTAAATCTTTAAATAAATGGTTAGTTAAAGATTAAATGGAATTTTTGTAAATTGTTACAAAATTCAAAGAATTTGCCCACCATAGTTGGGTGGCCCCACCTGCATCGGTGGAGCCACGGTGGAGGGAGGCAGTAGGTCGGCGTCAACAGGGGAAGTATCGGGCGGATCGGCGGCGCCCACGCGTGCGGTGCACTTTCGCAAAGGTGCGGCGCGTGCCGCTTTGGTCTTTGGGGTGATCTCTCGGCGCCGGCTGATGGCAAGGGGCTGAAGGTCATGGTCGATGGTGCGCGACTTGGTGGGTTATGGCCGACGGCTTTTCTTTTGGCTGCTAGTCTTGTGGTGACTCGGTGGCAGCGTGGATTGCTGGTGGTTTTCCAACGAGGGTTTTGCGTGAAGTTTAGAGGGTTGTTGTGGTTTGGCTGTTGACTGGCAGCCTTGTGCTGCTGGTCAACGTTCAACAAGTCAACATTAAAAAAAAATTGTTTTTAAGGAAAATCTTATTTTCCTAACTTGAGCATAAATCCAAAAGTTTCCTATTTTGCAAATTTGTGAATAATAATGATTATTACCATGTTTTAAATAAGTAATTGAATTAAAATAATAAAGTTTTCTAAATAGTTTCTAACTTAAATTTGTTAAGTTTTATAATTATTATGGAAAGTTTTATTTGCTTATTAATTGTTAATAAGTAAATAGTTTGTGTTTATTTTATTTTGATATTATAAATGCGTGGATGTTTAATGTAATATGTATGATACTATATTTTGCATGTTATGACTAGTATGGCCCAAATTAGGATAGTAAATACGATCTGCAAATCGTTATATTTAAATGTAAATTAAATACGATCTGCGAATCGTTTGTATTTTTGTAACTTATGTAATCAAGCATGAGGATCCAAGGAGTTTCAAGGATGGTGATCCATGGAGATTCAAGGGAAGATTCATGAAGATTAGTTATTTTCCTAAGTATAGGGGCCATACTAGATAATTTAATTATTGCTTTTATAATTTTCTTGCATTTATTTTGTTTAAATGCTTGCTTCTAAGTTTGTTTGTGGTTAATTGATTCATGTGCGTGTTCACTATTGATTGACCATATTAGTAAACTTAGGTCCCCAAAAGTAATATTGAGTTTTAATTGCTTTTCCAAACAACACCTATAACGCCTTAGATAGTGAGTAATAGGTTCTGCCAAAGCAGGGTGTTGCTTATTTATCCGGGGATAGTTGGTAGGTGTTTGAAACTTACACGTTAATGTTTGGTTTAACTCAACAAAATCATCAAAAGATAAAGTTTTGGGTTTTGAAGCTAAGAGATTGGAGTAAACAAGGAGTTGTTAACCTGTCTACCAAGAATTATAATTAGTTATAATTAGTAAAGTGTTTACTTACCTCAACTACTATAAATTGGAGGCAGGGCCAAAGTCCGTTTGATTGTAGTGGGAGGGGATCTTGGTTATTTCTTTATTCAATGGGGACTTTCATTTTGAATAAAGGGTAGTAGTTAATTAAAATTTGTTTAATTGCTGCTTTGATAAATATTGATTGAATCTTGCTTTATTATTCTTTTATTGTAGTTATCATATCTCGCTCAAACAACAACAACACCCGTGGTTTTAATTTGCGCTATTTACTCGAAAAGGACAAACTGAATGCACATAACTTCCTAGAATGGGAAATGGTTGTGAGAATTGTTCTCAAAGCCGAAGGAAGGGAAAATGTTCTTGACAATCCTCTCCCTGAACCCCTGCCAGAAAATGCTACTATAGCTTAATAGAGAACAAGGAAAACCCTAGAGGCTGATTCTGTGCAAGTAACATGCCTGATGCTTGCTTGCATGGAATCAGACTTTCAAAAGCGTTTTAATGGTCTGGATGCCTACTCCATCCTCCAGCAGCTGAAAACTATGTTTCAGAAGAATGCTAGATTAAGTTTAAAGCTCACTGTAAGTTGCTGGAGTGCAAGTTGGGAAAAGGAAAACCCGTTGGTCCGCATGTGTTCAATATGATTGGACATTTTTAGATCATGGAAAAATTGGGCTTCCCTTACCCTCCAGAACTGGCAACTGATATTGTGATCAAATCCTTGCCTGAAAATTTTCAAAACTTTCAGTTGAATTTTTACATGCAAGGAGGGGAGGCTACCTTGCAAGAGCTGCATGGTATGCTTACTCAGGCTGATATATAGGAGCTTGCCTGCTGAACCTGAACATAAGGATGTTCTTATGGTTAGGAAAGGCAAGCAATTCAAGAAGAAAGAGGCTCCTAATAAGAAGAACAAGGGCAAGGCTATTGCCACTGATGATACTTCTAAGCCAAAAACCACTCCTAAGGAAAAAGTAGCAGCACTACATGAGTGCTACCACTGCCACAAGATTGGTCACTGGAAGAGGAACTGCCTTAAGTATCTGGAGGATAAGGAGACTGGCGCTTCGACTTCAGGTATTTATGTTATAGAGATTAACTTATCTACTTCTACATCATAGGTATTTGATACTGCATGTGGATCTCACATTATTTGTAATGTGCATGCACTAAAAAAAGTAGAACGTTGAGCAAAGGAGAAGTGGACCTCCGTGTGGGCAATGGAGCATGAGTTGCTGCTTTGGCTGTGGGAGATTGTAGTCTACTTTTGCCTTCTGGTTTAGTATTAGAACTCCATAATTGTTGTTATGTTCCAACTATTACCAAGAATATTGTTTCGATTACGGTTTTGGATTCGGAAGGTTTTTGATTTCAAATAAAGAATAATTGTTGTTCTGCTTATTTGAATGATTTATTCTATGTCTCAGCCAAGTTATCATATGGTTTATATGTGCTAGACTTAGAAACCCACATCTATAACATAGACAACAAGAAATATAAAATAAATGATTCAAACCCTACATACTTATGACATTGTCGATTAGGCCACATAAGCTCAAAGCGTATTGAGAAGCTTCATAAAGATGGAATTCTCAAATCATTTGATTTCGAATCATTTGATACTTGTGAGTTTTGCTTGATGGGGAAAATGACAGAGTCTCCCTTCACAAGTTCAAGTGAAAGGGCCAATGACCTTTTAGCCCTCACACATACGGATGTGTGTCGACCTATGAGTAATTTGGCTAGGGGAGGGTACAGTTACTTCATTACTTTTACCGATGATGTAAGCAGATTTGGATTTATTTACCTCATGCGGCATAAGTAGGAATGCTTTGAAAAATTTAAGGAATTCCAGAATGAAGTACAAAACTAACTTGGGAAGAAAATTAAGGCACTGCGGTCTGATCTTGGTGGTGAATATTTATCTCAAGAATTTGGTGATCATTTGAAGGATTGTGGAATACTTTCACAATGGACTCCACCAGGATCACCACAGTTAAATGGCTTTTCTGAAAGAAGGAATCGAACTCTACTTGATATGGTTCGATCCATGATGAGTCTTGCTGATCTTCCTATTTCATTCTGGGGATTTGCGCTTGAAACAGTGACATTCACACTTAACAGAGCACCATCCAAAGCAGTTGAAAAGACACCATATGAAATGTGGACTAGAAACGTTCCAAAATTGTCTTTTCTAAGGATATGGGGTTGTGAAGCTTATGTAAAACGTTTACTTTCTGATAAGCATTCACCCAAATCCGATAAATGTCTTTTTGTGGGATACTACTTCTACAACCAAAGCGAAAACAAAGTGTTTGTTGCTCGTAATGGTGTCTTTATGGAAAAGGAGTTTATTTCCAGAAAAACAAGTGGGAGAAATGTATATCTCGAAGAAGTTCGAGATGAACAACAAATGGATGAGGTTAACACCTCATCAGAGGCGGCCCGACATGAAAATGCTCAGGAGGCGGTGCATTCAATTCACGTACCTCATACCGTCCCACTTGGAGATACTCCATGCGAAGTCACTCAACCTAATGAGGTAGAAACTTCTTATGTTGTTCCCCAACGTAGGTCTAGTAGGACCATCATTCTGTCAAAGAGATATATTGATTTCCTTTTGGCTGAAAGTTCTGAAATAACGATTTTAGAATCAGAAGAACCTACTAGCTACAAAGAAGCTTTGGATAGTCAAGACTCCGAAAGATGGCTTGAGGCCATGAAATCTGAAATGGATTCCATGTCTGAAAATCAAGTATGGGACTTGATTGATTTACCTGATGGGGTAAAACCCATTAGATGCAAATGGATTTTCAAGTTGAAAACAGACAAGGATGGAAACATTAGTGTTTTCAAAGCAAGGTTGGTGGCGAAAGGTTTCAAACAAATTCATGGTATTGACTATGATGAAACATTCTCACCAGTAGCCATACTGAAATCCATTAGGATAATCCTTGCGATTGCTGCCTTTCATGACTATGAAATATGGCAGATGGATGTCAAAACTGCTTTCTTGAATGGGTTCTTGAAAGAGGATGTGTACATAACACAACCTCAAGGTTTTGAAGATCTAGAAAATCCAGGGAGGGTATGCAAGCTTAAGAAGTCCATTTATGGACTAAAGCAAGCATCAAGGAGTTGGAACCTCAGATTTGATGAGGCAGTCAAGAAATTTAGCTTTCTCATAAATGAAGAGGAATCTTGTGTATACTAGAAGTTAAGTGGGAGTAGTATTACTTTTCTAGTCTTGTATGTGGATGACATACTTCTCATAGGAAATGATAAGACCATGCTTGAGTCAGTCAAGGAATGGCTTAAAAATTATTTCTCTATGAAAGACCTAGGAGAGGCTGAGTACATATTAGGAATAAAGATCTATAGAGATAGGTCGAAAAGGCTGATTGGACTTAGTCAAGAGACTTATATTGATAAGATTCTTGCAAGGTTCAAGCTGGAAAACTCCAAGAGAGGTTTCATTCCCATGCAACATGGCATAACACTTGGCAAGACTCAGTGTCCTTCGAATCCTGATGAGGTCAAGCGTATGAGTAATGTTCCCTATGCTTCTGCAATAGGATCCATTATGTATGCCATGATATGCACTCGACCGGATGTTGCATATGCTTTGAGTATATGCAGCAGATACCAGTCAAATCCAGGAGATGCGCACTGGATTGCAGCGAAAAACATCTTTAAATACTTGCGAAGGACTAAGGATAATTTTTTTGGTTTATGGTGGAGATGGTGAGTTGGTTGTTACTGGATACACCGATGCAGGCTTCCAGAGTGACAAAGATGATTTCCGATCTCAATCTGGTTTCATATTTTGTCTCAATGGAGGAGCTGTGAGCTGGAAGAGCTCTAAGCAGAGTACCATCGTGGATTCTACAACAAAGGCTGAGTATATTGCATCAGCTGATGCAGCAAAGGAAGTTGTTTGGATCAAAAAGTTTATTGGTGAGCTTGGTGTAGTTCCTAGCATTGAGAATGGTATTGAGTTGTATTGTGACAACAATGGTGCCATTTCTCAGTCTATGGAAACCAGATCGCATCAAAGGTCCAAACATGTGCTCAGGAAATTCCATCTTATTCGAGAGATCGTTGAAAGAGATGATGTGAAAGTAAGCAAGGTTCATACTAAGGATAATATTGCAGATCCTCTTACTAAACCGCTTGCTCAACCTAAGCATGAGTGTCATACTAGGTCAATGGGGCTTAAACATATGGGAGAATGGCTTTAGGTTGTTTACTTCATGTTTACAATTGTAAAGACATTTTATTATGCTTTGAATGTTTATCAATAAAAATTCGTTTCTTATTTAATTGTTATTGGTTTAGTATTAAATAAAATGTCCAAATAATTTGTGTTTTCAAATAGGATTATCGAAAACGTTTTGATAATGGAACCCTATAAAGTGAACATAAATCACAATTTATTTAAAGTCCCTAGTCTAAATCACTAAATTGGACATAAGTAATTTATTTAAGGAAAAATTGACGTCAGGGGTCCCAACTAAGACCGAACATTTTTTAAAGGTACCAACTATAAATTATCCTGTACAGGTCCCAACTTTGTGGGGGTGTAATTTTTGACGGGCCTTGTAGGTTGCCTAACCTGCTGCAACAGGTTCCTAGTCACGTGAGTTCATTTAAAGCTCGCGTGATCCTTGTTTTCTTTCCTTTTCTGTGCTCATATTCTCTTACTGTTCAGTGTTCAACAATGGATAATATTATTTGCTCATCTTCTCTTACTACTCATATTCTCAAATTATTTTTCCATTGATTGATTTCCCCTTGATTCTGGAAGAACTCTCTTCTCCATTTCTCTTGAATTCGGGTCCAAAATAGGTAAAAGAAGGTGAAAACTGAGGCGAGATGGCGGTGGTCGAGGAGAGAGAAAGTGAGGGAGTGGGGGTAGTGGAGGAGAGAGAGTCAGAGAGGGATTAGGTTATGAATCGCACAACAATTATTCATGATTGATGTAATTTCAGAAATGATGAACAAGATTGAATGTAAGAAAACGCAAGAAATCACAGGAGCATCTAATACCACAAAATGATCTGAAGATCGAAGCATTTGAAAAAGATGAAGTTAAACTTAAATGAAACAGAAGAATTTTCCCCTCATCGCTCTATCTTTTGGAGCTGTAGTTCTAGAACTAAAATCATTAAAAGAGAATTTTTAGGTGTTTATTACAATCTATTTTCTAGAGAGAAGTAAACTAAAGTGAATAAAATATGAAGACTAAAACTAATCTATTTATACAAGTAACAAAGAAAACATAAATGAAAGACTTGTTGATTAATGAGGTGGCAGCTGCTGTTGGAGGTGCAAGAACCTGTAATAACAAACTCAATAGAGTTTGTAATTATCTTCAGATGGGATGAGTAGATGTGCTTCTGTTGGGTTGAAGTGGAGAAGCTTCTTGTTGGGCTTAAGTAGTAGAATCAGATATATCATCAAATCTGACTGGAGGTGGTGGTGCGTGGGAGTACTCGGGGTTAGGAGTGGTGGTGGAAGAACAGAACAAGAAGAGTGAGAAAGAGGTAGGGTTAGTCATTAGTGGTTTTGAAGGATCAACAATGGAGGAAGGAATGAATATGATTTACAGGTTAAGTGAAAGAGGAAGGCGAGAGAAGAAAACTTTTAGAAAATAAAACAAAATAAAACTTGTTAATTACCTATTCAACAGGTGATAAGTCACATGGGTCCATTAAAAAACACTACCCCATATAATTGGGACCTATACAGGATAATCAATAGTTGGTGCCTTTAAAAAATGTTCGAATTTAGTTGGGACCCATGACGTTAATTTTTCCTTTATTTAAAAGACTAGTATATAATTAATTGATAGCTAGCCCATGGGCTATGGAGACATAGAGATGTCTAATTGATTATATGGATGTATAGTTGATACATTGAGACTTGACCTAATTAGATTCTAAAAGTATAATCAAACTACTATATTTATTTAGTGGATTCCTTAGACATGATTATGTCTTAATAACCACAATATAATTAGTTTAACTTTGACACTGTTAAATGCCACGCCGTAAAAGGAGGTTATAAAGGCAGTGATCAGGTAGGCTAAGAATTGAGTTGGAGTTATGGTCATACAAGAATGGATAAGTCCTCCTATTAAATAGGATTGGTGTCTGGGCCTCTTGATGAGCGAGAACTGGAAAATTGCATGGCCATGCGGAATAGGATTAAATAATTAATCCTTATTTGAGCAGTTCGAACTCAGCGATCAAGGAACAAAATTTGAGAATAACATAATATTATCAAATTTGGCATTAAGAGACTTAAGGAACTTAACATTGCGCTCTTGTCTTTGGACAAGTGGGAGATTGAAGGAATATGTCCTTAGACATCCCGGCAATTACTAAATATAAATAGGAATAATATTATGAAGATAATAAAGTTAATTATTTTAGTAATCGTATTTTCTTGCTGGAGAATAAATATGATTAATAGGACAATATTGATTGGGCCTATAACTAAAATAGATTAATCCTATGAGGTCACACATTGTAGCACAAGTTGGACAAAGCAATCCAAATCCATTTAGGATTAGGGTTGGGCCGGTCCTAATGGGAATAGGAGGAGAATTAGTTCTCCTAACTAGCCTATGACTCTTCTATTATATATAGGATATAATATTAGGGTTTAGGTGATCAATTCAATTAATCAGTTTCTTTTCACAAGAGAGAGAAAGTGAAACCCTAAACTATTCCCTCTAACCGGCGCCTATACCACCTAAAAGAAGCATTTCTTCTCTTCCGTTCTAGCACACTTTGGTGTTCAACTGGTGCTCGTGGACTGATTAGAGGAGCAACACTTGGGGCTCTCGGATCTTCAAAGCTTGCATACAACAGGGAAATCACGCTACAAAGGTTTGATGTTTAATCCCTATTGAATGATTCATGTGTTTGATTATGTTTGCGATCTTATGATAGATGTTAGGAAATAGTTTCTTGAAATTCTGCTATTTGCATCTATATATTCCTGCAGGTTAAAATTTTGTTTATAATCTGTAGTTGGATTTATTTGAAAATCTAGCTTATGGGAGATTTATCTTAAAATAATTATTAAGTGAGGGAGCATGTATAATGTATTAGGAAAGACTTACTTTACCATAATTAGGGATGGCAATCCAGTCCGAATCCGACCCTGGTTCGATCCGCTCCGAGGCAAAAAATCCGAGCCGACTCCGAGAAAAAAAAATCCGCATCTGACTCCGTTTAAAAAGTCCGACTCCATGTCGGAGTAGGGTCGGAGTCGGATCTCATAAAAAATCCGACTCATCTTATCCGACTCCGACGGATGTCCGACTCCGACTCCGACTCCGACTTTGAGGCAATTAGTCATATTTTTTTTATATTAATGTATTACGTATGTATACTCTAACTTTGATTTTAACTTTCAAGGCAATTGGTCTTTATGTGGCAAAATATATATATAGCCATTAGCCAGACACAATATACATATCATGTCATTTATAATAATTAATTTTAGTTAATTATATACTTTGCAAGATTTTTAACTATCATTTGAAATATATACAAGTTTTTTTTATAATATAAAATCGTGCAAAAAAAAAAAGTCGGAGTCGGATGTTCGGATTTTAAGTCGGATTGGATTCGGATCATCGGATTCGGATGTCGGTGCCGGATCGAAGTCAGATGTTCGGATTTTAAGTCGGATCGGAGTCGGAGTCAGATTTAAAATCCGACTTCTTGTAGGGTCGGAGTCGGATTATGCATAATTTGGTCCAAGTCCGACCCGTTGCCATTCCCAACCATTGATGTTGTTGTGATAAACTCAATTCCCAAACCTTGGCTGACGTATGCACGCAAGAAATGGAGGGACAGATCTGTCCAGGAGGGGCAATAGGTCGACTACCAGAGAATATTCAGGAGTGTCAGCACAAATAGAGGAATGTCAGGCCAGCTCAGCTAAGAAGAATGTCGGTAGCCTTAGGAGAGCAGTAGGCTATAAGTGTAAGGGGAATAATCAATAATGGGGTGTGTGGAATTTTGAGTAACTTGTAGTCTCTGGGAGAGTCTGAGCCTCTCGAATGCTCTGTTTATCTTATATGCCTTTAACCAAAGCTGCCAACTTTCTTTATTTTCTCGTGTTCCTTATTTTTCGCTCGTGCTTGTGACTTGTGACTTGTGACTTGTGAGTGAGTGAATTCATCACAACTGTTCTTTCGAGACATGAGGGAGGAGGAGGCTGCTGACTTTCTTTACCAGCAAGCAAGTTAGTTTCAGCTTAACATTGACAGCAAAGTAGAAGATGAAAGTCCTCTTTTTTCTTATTCCTTGTCATGTAATTCATTCCCCTCTTCATGTTACTCATGTTCATCAATCTCAAGTTCCCAGAAAGGATAAGAGTAAATTAGTGACAATAGTGGTCTCCTTGTCCTGGACCGGTATCTTCATAATCATACTGTAAACACAAATTATAGATCTGCAAAATAGAATCAAAATATGTGAAACAAATGATAATTTTATTAATATAAAAATCTGAGTACAATCTCTAATGTGTTTCCACTGATTCGATCTCCAAAAGAATGATTTGGTTTCCTTGAATGAGGGCCTCCGGGCTTGATCTCCTTCAAGTATGATCGTCTAGAATAGAACTGCTTTGATGCTTGTTGTTCTTCTTCTAGGTTGAATGTGTGGTTTGGATGTGCAGACTTAGAGAGTTTGCAGCAGCCTTTCTCTTCTCTTCTCTTTTTGAGTCTTCCTTTTTCTCCCTTCCGGCTCGGATTCCAGTTTTTTTTCTTTTCGGCAAGTGAAGAGGAGAGCCTCATTTATAGAGTTAGGAGAACCCTAGGGTTCCACTTGTTGTCTCGGCGCCGTGGACATAACTCTATTAAAAGTCCAACTTTCATTTAATGAGTCCATGACCCAATAATAAATGATTTAATTAAAATAGGCCAAGTTTAATAGTAAGCCCAAATTAATTAATTTAGATGATCACCATTAATAAAAATCAACATTTGACTTTAAGACTTTAATGGGTCAATTAAATGTGTGACGTATAATAAAATTTTTATGCCTACAAATTGCCCTTGCCGTCGACTGACGTGGTGATCTCGCCGCCAACCGAGCATGCACTGAAGACCTGGTGTTTGACGAGATTTCGGCGAATCGTCTTGGTTTATCTGCATCGTGAAGTTGTTGTCTGATCAAGAAGGTATGATTTTTCCTTCTCCTCTGTTATTAGAGAGCTTGCGTATGATTTTATTTTAATCTTGGCCTCTGTTTTGTTATGAGTGAACAACCTGCTTCTTCCTTCCTGATTTCTTTTTCAGTTTTTGTTGCTGTGGACTACCGATATTTTATGAGCTTTCTGTATGATACATCGGAAGGTAGTAGGAATTTTGGTGTCTGATGTGGGTCTTTGTTGGAGTTTGGTGTTTTGTGGGAGATAGTATTTCAGAGGAGAGAGAAAGAATAAGAAATTGATGTTTTTTTTCCCGCCAAACAACGCTGACTTGCTGTGATATACATGTAGACCACATTTATCACATGTTCTCATAGTCTACATGCAAATTGTAATTGTGTGAGCAAATCAGTCGTGATGCTCACGTTAGCATCATTTTTTCAATTCTTTTCCTTCTTTTTTTTTTCTTCTTTTTTTTTTTTGTGATTTGTCTTGTGAAATTTTTTTTGTCTTATTGTACATATCATGATATGATACATTGATACCACAACATTAATATCTAATGTTAGGATACTGTACTATTGTTAATTAATGTAGAGATGTTTTTTTTTAATACATACATAAACATATATGCATTTTTTGACTTCTCCTTTTATTTTTAGGAACAATAATAATATGGTACGATTTGGGCCGCCAAGCCCATCCACTGGAGATCACATGGAGATTGCTGACGATGTAAACAATGGACATAAAACACAATTCCGTGCATTTCGCCCCATGATTGGACCTTTTGCGAAGGATTGGCCCATATCACATTACCCTCCTAGCTTGAAGCGTTGGTGGAAGGACATCTGTGAAGGCAAATCATCCGCCCAAAGATCTTCAAAACCGATTCTTCTCTCCTCCCATCACCAAGCATGCACTGAGACCAAACCACTAGACACACTTCATGCACGCCTTTCCCGAAAAGAAGTCAGGTGGAGCTCTAACATGCATTTCGGAACTGAATTCAAATACATTCCTTGCTATTGGGAGTGGTAAGAGGACATCTTGCGTCAATTCAGAAACACTATTTCTCGCATCCATCTGCTCGATGCCGTGTATGCTTCCATGTTCGTCTACAAGTGCGATAGTTCAGTGATGCAGACTTTTTGCGAATCATGGTGCCCAAAGACGAACACCTTGCTTCTTTCTGAAGGAGAGATGTCTATTAGTTTGTGGGATGTTCATGTGCTTGGTGGTTTGCCCATTTCTGGTCTTCTATATGACGAGGTGATCCCTGCAGTAGAAGAATCCAAAGTAGAACATGATCTACGTCTCCCCCACAGTTGCAGATACTTGCTTGAAGCTTTTCGCCGTTTAATGACGAAATCTAACAGGTCAAGTGTCACTTTTGAAGAATGGTGTCGTTTTTGGTTTCGCGACTCTTCCAAGTATTCCATAACACCTACAAGCGCAGAAAAGAGGGTGAATTATCCTGTATATAACGAGGATTTTTTAAGACTTGGGAACCCTCAGCCATGGAGTGACACTACTCATGGAGCACTTCTTGACTTGGACATTCCCGAAGCTCATCGCCACGAAACCTACCTTGCAGCCTTTCTCTCATGCTGGATTTGTGCTTTTGCCCTCCCTTTGAAAAATGAGGGTCATATTCGCCTTGGTGTCTTCAAACCTGCATCATACCTTGCAAGTGGTCGCGAGATTTCCTTAGCTGTTCCTGTCCTTGCAAGCATTTACAGAGGCCTGAACGAGCTTTCTACTTCCTCTTCACCAGGTAAACATCATGGGTCATTTCCCGCGCACTATGTATATGCCTGGATAGTCAGCTACTTTCAGAGCCACCGCTCTACTGCACATGTTTCCGGTGGTGCCCGTACGATTGCCTTTCACGGCCCCGAGGCTGCCCTGTCTTTCCACAACTCAGAAGCAAGATCTCTCATCCGTTCTAGCAAGGTAATTGATTGGCGTGTTACTTTTGTGAGCACAGGAAGGGATGAAGATTTTACCGATGATAACATGTAATCTTGTCAGACTAATGGTTTTGTTCCTTAGTATGAGATCCAGCTTTGTAACATTGAGGGATGATGACTGCTACGTGATTGAGTCGTATAGTCCTCATAGGTTTAGTCGACAATTTGGTTTTTACCAAGATGTGCCTGGTGAGTTGGAGCCCCAAAAGCAGGCCACAGAAGAGCGCTTGTTTAACTTGTTCAACTCGAGCATTCGCCTAGGAACCAAGTCTTCTTTCTTGATACCTCGTAGTTGTGCTAGCATCCAAGCTCAGACTACTCCTGCTTTTGTGTCTTGGTGGAAATCAGTCTACTCTCTAACTTTTTCCTTGCGCTCTTCGAGTTCTCTAGACGTCTCTAGGACTCATGGCCAGAGTAAGTCTAGAAAAAGAAAAGTGAACGGTTCCACTAGTTCACCGAAGGAGAAAGCTGCTAAGATCCCTGCTGAGCCTGACGAGAAGCGTAAGCTTAAGGTCAAGTTTGCAAATAATTTTGTTCCTCCCCTTCCAAAAGAAGTTGTTATGAAAGGTGGAAAAGATGATAGTGGGAGTGCTCCGAGTGGAAGTGGTAACCATGGGTTGTCTTCAACCAAATGCATCGCTCAGAAATCAGTTTTTGATGACATCTTTGGCAGCGGTTATGATGAAGAATCAGATCATGAAGAAACACAAGTAAGTCACTTAATGTTCTACCTCATTCTCTTTTTTTTTTATTTAAAGCATATCCTCTTCATCTTACCTCCTTTTTGTTTTTTTTATTTAGGATGGCCAAGCTGAAATGGATATCGCTGAGGAGCTACGAGCCTGCAACAATACATTTGCTTCCCCGGATCAAGAATTGATTGATGCCTCAAAGGATCCTGTTATAATCCAAGCTGCAACATGCATTTTGACTCAGGAGTCCATCAACATTGCTGATGTGCCCCCTGCTTCTGTTAAGACACCCTCCTTGAATGTTCGAAATGTGATATCACAAGCTGAGCGACATGCTGCGAGCTATATGGTCAAGTCAATTAGAAAGAAGTTATTGGAAACTCCTTTGGATGAAGTCCATGACTTAAAGCAGGAATGTGAAGAACTTTTCCAATACATTATGGAAAGAGGAATTGACATATCCAGCTTACGAGGCCTTGTTGACAAGTACCTAGAGTGTAGCTTGAAATTACATTCTCAACAGAAGAGGCATGCAGAGAAACCTGCTTTGAGCATGCTTGAGGAGCAACTTTTGACAGCAGAATCATGTTTGAGTAGTGCTGTGAGTCTTCGCCAAAAGGAAGAAAAGCGAGTCCAGACACTTGAGGGAGAGATGAAAGACATCCACCAAAAGCAAACTCGACTGAAGGAAGAACTCGCAGAGCTCACCGACAAGGAGAACAAGCTTGTGACAGTCATTGCAGATTCGAAGCACCTTCTTGAAGAGCAGACAACAACAGTGAAAGATTTGACCAAATCTCATACTTCTCTTGAGGCAAATGTTACTGATGTCAAGCAAGTGGAGACTGAATTATCAACAGCAAAGAAGAGTTTTGGAGGAGGTCCATGAGGCATTGAAGACCTTTCAATGGGAGCCATAGCTTTTTTTTCTTGCTCTTTTTCATTATTTGTTTTTTTTTTGTTTTGGTTTTAGAGACTATTGAGATGTCTTAGTTTGTTATTGCATTTTTTTTTGAAATAAATAGAACATAATCCATTTTATTTGCAATAAAGAATATTTGCACATTTGATTTTTTTATAAGACCAAATGCCTCAATTTTTATTTTGTTTATTTTTAAGCCGTTCACAGTTTATACTCTTGCGGGCCAGGAGTATTACAATAATTGTCTTTTATTTATTTTTTGTATTTTTTTTTGTGGTGGGGCTGGACTTGAAGCATAGATGACTACTTCAAGCTGCCTACGTACGTGTGAAGCAAAGGGATTCACTCCACAAGATCAAGCCAACGTAGTTCAATCAAACACTATTTTGTTTATATTTTTTTTTTCTTTTTTTTACATGAATATGCAGTTTATTCTCTTGCTTAGGAGTTTACATTGTGAAAGATTTCAAGGATAGTATCGCTTCAAGAACTTCCCGTTGATAGGACCTATGCGCAATCCATCAGCATCAACAATCTTATAAGCTCCATTTGTGTATACTTCCTGGACAACATACGGGCCATCCCATTTTGAGTCGAATTTGCTTCCTGTCTTGCGAGAGACAATGATGGGTCTCTTCACTGCAAGAACCATATCCCCGACTTGAAAAGAACGGACTCGCACCTTCTTATTGAATGCACGTGTCAGGCGGGCTTGGTAGCACTCCAACTTTTGTTGTGCTTCAAGTCTTGTTTCATCAAGTGCTTCTAATTCCGCCAGTCGTATCTTAGCATTTTCTTCCGTCGTAAGATCCTCTTGAATGGCTATTCTCAATGATGGGACTTGTATCTCCAATGGCAACACAGACTCTACACCATATACAAGTGCATAGGGCGGTGATTGAGTTGGTGTTTTGTACGTAGTACGATATGCCCACAATGCTTCACCAAGTTTCTCATGCCAATCTCGCTTGTGCTTGGATACAACCTTACTGAGCAAAGTGCAAAGTGTTTTGTTGAAAACTTCGGCCAACCCATTAGCAGGAGCGTTATACATCGAGGACTTACGTTGTGCAAATTTGAACTTCTCACAGAGACTTGTCATCAATCTGTTGCAAAATGGTGTGCCATTGTCTGTGATTATATAACGAGGTACACCATAGTGATATATGATGTAATTTCGAATAAAATCAACAACATTTTCCTTCTTAACTTCTCGAAGAGCAAATCGCTTCGCCCACTTGGAGAAATAGTCTGTGCCTGCGAGGATGTATGCATGACCGGCCGAGGACTTTGGCGTGATTGGACCAACAACATCGAGACCCCAAGCTTCAAATGGCCAAGATGTCACAAAGAGGATGCAACGGCTCCGGAGGTCGGTGAATGAAATTGGAATGATACTGACAAGCTTCACATCTTTTTGCAAACTCCATGGAATCTTGAACCATGGTTGGCCAATAATACCCCAATCTTTTGATCCGATCTTGAAGTTTTGGACCAGCTTGATGGGCACCACAAACTCCTGAATGAGCCTCTTCTAGTGTTTTGGCAGCTTCTTCATCTCCAAGGCACCGCAACCAGGTTCCAAGGAATGAACGCCTATAGAGTGTTCCTTTGTAATAGATGAAGCGTGGAGCTCGCCGTCGAACTTCTGTCTTGTGCTTCGGATCATTTGGCAACTTTCCATGTTCGAGATAATCTATGAGTGGTTAACGCCAATCATTGGTGTTTATTTCATAAACTGAGACTGCATTGGCACCTTCTTCTATTCCATCTTCAAAAGGTGTAACCACCCATCGATTGCAGACTGGGACTGATATGCTTTCTTCTGCCCCCAGTGCCAATGTGGCTGCAAGATTGGCAAGTGCATCAGCCATCTTATTGGCACTCCTTGGAACATGTTGCAATTTGATGCTGTCAAATGTCTTCAACAACTGTGAAGCATGGCTATGGTAAGGTATCAAATCCTCTTTCTTTACTTCATAGTTATTAAGCAGTTGATGTATCACCAATTTGGAATCTCCATACACATCAAGGTCATGGACCTCCATTTCCTTAGCCATTTGAAGCCCAAAAATAAGCGCCTGGTATTCAGCGACATTATTGGAACATAGTTGAGTGAGAACAAAGGAGTATGTGAGGATATGTTTTTCAGGTGAAATGAGAATTACACCAGCCCCAGCACCATCCTGTCGTGCAGCTCCATCGAAGTACATCTCCCATGGTGGCAAGATGTCGATATAGAAGACTTCTTCTCCAGGTAGATCATCTAGGAGTGCCCAATCTGACGGGGTTGGATGGTCTGCCAAGAAATCCGCCAAAGCTTGTCCCTTGATTGCCCTCTGAGAGACATATACAATGTCATGCTGACTTATGAGAATTGCCCACTTCACGATTCGTCCGGACAACACTTGTCTTGAGAAAATGTACTTGATGGGATCTGCTTTGAAAATCACCCGCACAATGTGTGCTTGCATGTAGTGCTTCAATTTTTGAATGGCAAAGATCAAAGCCAAACACATCTTTTCAATGGGAGAATAATTCAATTCTGCACCAACTAGTGTTCGACTGAGGTAGTATAAAGCTTTCTCTTTACCTTCATTGTTTTCTTGTGCACATAATGTGCCCAATGACCTTTCTTGGGCGATGTAAAGAATGAGAGGCTTCCGGAATTGGTGCCCCCAAGTCGGAGGTGTAGACAAGTATTTTTTGATACTTTCAAAGGCCTTGTGACATGGCTCGTCCCATTCGAATGGAGCACCTTTCTTCATAAGATGACTGAAGGGATGGCAACGCCCAGCTAGGTTTGAGATGAAGCGTCGAATATAGGCTAGTCTCCCTTGGAGTCCGCGCAATTCTTTGAGATTTTTGAGGTGGCATGTCTTGGATCGCCCTAATCTTGGATTGGTCGATCTCAATTCTCTATGTCTCACGACGAATCCCAAGAATTTTCGGAGGTGACGCCAAATGCACATTTCATAGGGTTCATCTTCAATGATACCTACGCAATTTCTCAAACACATCACGAAGTGAAGCAAATGATCACCTCTCTTCTTTGATTTGACAACAAGATCGTCGACATAGCACTCAACCGTCTTGTGCATCATGTCTTCAAAAATCTTTTGCATTGACGTTGATAAGTGACTCTGCATTTTTAGCGGGGGGCATCACCTTATAGGGGAATATGCCTTTGGGTGTGCGAAAAGTTGTTGCTTCTTGATCTTGGCGCCATTAGAATCGATTATATCTGGGTGCAATCCATGAAAGACGAGGCTTCATGACCGGTTGTGGCATCAATCATTATTTTGGTGGCAATGGGAAATCATCCTTGGGACAAGCATCATTGAGGTCCCCGAAGTCCACACACACACGATTGGCCATTTTTCTTTCTCACGGGACGATATTTGCAATCCATGTAGGATATTTGACTTCACGAATGAAACCCGCATCAATGAGCTTATTAACTTCGTTTTCAATTTCGGTATCAATTCAGTCGGAGCGTCGTTGCGGTTGCTTTTTGATGAAACTCCTTTCTTTATGGCTAGACGGTGTATTGCCACTCTTGGATCTAAATTTGTAAACACAAATTATAGATCTGCAAAATAGAATCAAAATATGTGAAACAAATGATAATTTTATTAATATAAAAATTGAGTACAATCTCTAATGTGTTTCCTCGATTCGATCTCCAAAAGAATGATTTGGTTTCTTGAATGAGGGCCTCCGGGCTTGATCTCCTTCAAGTATGATCGTCTAGAATGGAGCTGCTTTGATGCTTGTTGTTCTTCTTCTAGGTTGAATGTGTGGTTTGGATGTGCGGACTTAGAGAGTTTCTGGAGTGCTTTTTCTCTCTCTTTTTTGAGTCTTGTTTTTCCTTGGCTCGGATTCGTTTCTTTTCTTTTCTGGCAAGTGAAGAGGAGAGCTCTATTTATAGAGTTAGGAGAACCCTAGGGTTTCCACTTGTTGCCTCCTGGGCCTCATGGACATAACTCTATTAAAAGTCCAACTTTCATTTAATGAGTCCATGACTCAATAATAAATGATTTAATTAAAATAGGCCAAGTTTAATAGTAAGCCCAAATTAATTAATTTAGATGATCACCATTAATAAAAGTCAACATTTGACTTTAAGACTTTAATGGGTCAATTAAATGTGTGACGTGGCATATAATAAAAATTTTATGCCTACAAATACTAATCCTTCCTTTTCCACTTTCTTATTCAGCTATAAAAACCTTATGGCCTTGTACTCATTAACTATAGTGCTCAATGCTCATTTGATAGGACATTCAAGAGCAAAACAATATGATCGTAGCGGCATAGTCCTACACTTGTTACACTTTAGACTTTAGAGAGCTTGTTCACAGTGAAGATCAGGAGTAAATATAAGACTCTCCAACTCTCCCTCATACATGAAGTATCTCTCTTAGCCTTTGCTGAACCTGTGAAAAACTATCCTCCATACATTATGATTATAAGCGACATAACGTCTTGCTTCCCTTCAATTGTTTTTACATATGGATAGGAAGTTAGTAACAACCAAGAACACACATCTCATAGGGACCAATAAAGCGAATTGGATAAGTTAGTAATATTGATGTTCAAACCACTATCTTCATATTGACATATGTCCTTAAGTTCTTGCTTTGTGGCACATTTCCATCTCAATTCTCAGCACGTGTTTTTGCTCTTGCTAATCAATTTTTTAGCCTATGTCACACTAAAGCTTATCATTACGAATAGTGTGAGAAATAGGACTCTATTTACTACTATAATTCTTTGTGATATAGGATTTGTTTCCTAAGTAGATTCGGTGCAGGACTCTTGGTCCTTAGGATGTATAAATATGTTTTTCAGCTTAATGAAAGGGGAGAACAAATTGAACTAAACTTAACATGGTATCAAGAGCCTAAGTTTTTTTCTCCCCAAACCTACGTCTAATCTCTTCGACCTTCCTCCGGGTCGCACACCATTGATACCCCCCTTCGTACCTTCGTCGCACTAGGCGTGTCGTGATGGCCGACGCCGTCGTAGTTCGTCGATCCGGCCGGAGAAACAAGATCCGGTATTCTTTCTAGGCTCGAACGATAATCCAGGCAATCTTATCACTCCTATTCAATTAAAGGACGATAATTTTGATGAATGGGCACGCGCAATCCGCATGTCCCTTAATGCTAAACGAAAACTTGGCTTTCTTGATGGTACGATTCGAAACCAACGACACGAACGACTTGCGATTGGAGTACTATTCACTCCATGATTGTTTCTTGGCTCCTTAACGCATTTCCCGCACTGAGTTTTGGTCCTATTTTGAGGATGCTCATGAATTGTGGAAGCATTTAAAGGAACGATTTTGTGTCTCTAATGGCACTCGAATTGTTCAATTGAAAACCCGTTGGTGAGTGCAAGCAATCTCCGACGAATCTTTGGCCACCTATTACGGGCTATCTAAACTTTGGGACGAGGTTGCCTCGCGGAGGTCGCACCCATATGTTCTACGAGTGGCTCCGGGTGCCCGGTCACCAAATTTCTTGACCGGATGCGTGAACATGACCGCCACATCGTTTTATCGGCCTCGATGAGGCTTACGCTCCGCTTCGCTCGACGATTCTGGCGACCCCCGCGACGGTCACTCGAGCCTATCCTATGTGGCGGGAGGAGCGTTGCGTGGGCCACTTGCCTGGCGCTCCCAAACCCCGGCGACGCCTGGCCTTGAGGCTGTCGTGGAATCAAGATCGAAACTTTGAAAAATCCAAGGTCATGCACTCATTGTAATCAATCTGGGCATGACGCTAGGTTGTTTTCGGGTGGTGGGGTACTCGTTGGTGGGGGGATCGCCACGCGGGAATCGCGGAGGCCGCGCCTCGCGTGCGGTCGAGGAGGTCGTGGTCGCGGCTCGGCGCGAGCCACTGCGCGTGCCAACAAGGTCACGGCGCTGCTTGGGCCGTCTACCTCTGCGGCGACCGATGTGGCGAGTGCTGGGCTCGCGGGTCTTACTCCGGATCAATGGCAAAATTTGGTTGACCTCTTAAATTTGCCCAAATCTAAAGATCGTCTGTCTGGTAAGTCTTCTTGGATTATTGATGCGGCGCGACTCATCATGTGACGGGCATGTTTTCATTATTGCATAACGTTCGAAAAATTAATGGGTGTCTTGTTGGTTTGCCGGATGGAAGTACTGTTGATGCAACGTATGAGGGTGATGTATTACTTTCTGGAAAATTGAGACTTTTGAATGTGTTGTTTGTCCCGAACTTAGATTGTAACTTGATCTCTATTCCTCAGTTATTAGATTCAGAAAATTGTATTGTCCAATTCACTAAAACCTTGTGTGTATTACGGACCGCGGACGAGGATCTTGATTGGAGCGGTGAACGAGAGGATGGACTTTTCTTTTTCGTGGGGTTCCTAAGGCGAAGATCATGGTTGATGATATAGCATCGATTGATTTGTGGCCAAGCGTCGGGTACCCTTGGAGAAAGTTTTGCGTCATTTGCCGTGTGTGAGTCCATCTAGTCTTAATAGTTGCAATAAAGATGGGTGTGACGTTTGTTTTCGCGCACACCTCCCTAGAACTAGTTATCCTAGGAGTGATAGTCGAGCTAGTCGTATTTTTGAGTTGATACATTGTGATCTATGGGGCCCCTATAAAACCAAATCGGCTTGTGGTGCCTCATATTTTTTGACCATAGTTGATGATTTCTCCCGTACTGTGTGGATTTATTTATTATATAATAAAATCGAAGTTGAGATTATGTTTCTGAATTTTCTTGCCTTGGTTGACCGACAATTTAATCAGACTGTCAAACAAGTTCGAAGTGATAATGGCACGGAATTTAATTGTCTGAAATCATATTTTACAAAACAAGGCATTATATTTGAAACTTCATGTGTTAAGACTCCTCAACAAAACGGACGGGTAGAACGGAAACACAGACACATTTTGAATGTGGCTCGAGCTTTAAGATTTCAAGCTCATTTACCATTGCGATTTTGGGGGGATTGTGTTCATGCGGCGTGTCATTTAATTAATCGTACTCCCACTGTGCTTCTTGATTATAAAACTCCATATGAGTGTTTGTTTGGAAAAGCCCCTAGTATGTCTGATATACGAGTTTTTGGCTGCCTATGCTATGCTTCTAATTTAAATCACAATGGGGATAAATTTGCCAGTCGAAGTCGGAAGTGTGTTTTTGTGGGTTATTCTTTCACTCAAAAAGGATGGAAGTTGTTCGATTTAGATACTCAAAAATACTTTGTTTCTCGTGATGTGAAGTTCATTGAGACTAGTTTTCCCTTTGCCTGTTCTACACCTATGCCTGCCGTGCCTTTGGTTGGTGAAGTGGAATATGTTGATGATGAGGTGGTGCCTGCGGGCGTTAGAGGAGGTGTGCCGGATGATCGGGGTGCGGAGCGTGAGCCCGCGCCTCCGGTACCTGTGCCTGCGGACTCGGCTGATCTTGTCTCGGCTGGGGCGGGTTCGGGTTCCCCTGGCGAGCCTCGCGTGGAGTCATCGGATGTGGCTGTGGATGCCCCCGCTGTGGAGGAGGTGAGTGTGTCAGGGAGTGGGCCGGTTGTGCCTGAGAATAGTAGTGCCTTGGGTCGGGGTAAGCGTGCCAAAGCACTCCCTAAGAAACTGCGGGATTATGTTACTCATACGGTAGTGAAAAAGAAAAGTCCATCTCCTCAATCTACTGCTTCATCAAAGTCCTCAGGTACTCCCTATCCTATTACACACTATGTTAGTTGTGAAAAATTTTCTGACAGACATCGCAGATATCTAGCAGCTATTACTGCAGGGAACCAACCTAAGTCATTCAAGGAGGCTATGAAACATGAAGGTTGGCGTCAGGCCATGGCAGTCGAAATCAAAGCCTTGGAGGATCAAGGTACATGGGACTTACAACCCCTTCCTCCTGGGAAGAAAGCCTTGGGGAGTAAATGGGTGTATACGGAGAAATATGATGAGCAGGGAAAACTGCAAAGGTTAAAGGCCAGATTAGTTATATTTGGTCATCATCAGGTGGAAGGCATAGATTATAATGAAACCTTTGCCCCTGTGGCAAAAATGACAACAGTTCGTACTTTCCTAGCTGTTGCTGCGGTGAAAAGATGGGACATTCATCAGATGGATGTGCATAATGCCTTTCTACATGGTGATCTGGAGGAGGAAGTTTATAAGCGCATTCCTCCTGGTTTTTCGAAAAATAATGATGACCTGGTGTGCCGGATGAAAAAGTCGTTATATGGATTAAAGCAGGCACCCCGCTGCTGGTTTGCAAAATTGGCTACTGCTTTGAAATCTTATGGTTTTAAGCGGTCATATTTCGATTATTCTCTGTTCACTCGACCCGGGAAGCACATTCACTTAATGTGCTTATATATGTGGATGATATGATTATTGCAGGGAACGATCAGAAGGCTTTACTGAACTTCAAAACTTATTTGGGAAAATGTTTTAAAATGAAAGATTTGGGTGTTTTGAAGTATTTTCTGGGCTTGGAGGTTGCCAGAGGTCCTCAAGGGATTTTTATGAGTCAACGAAAATATGCTATGGACATCATTTCTGAATGTGGGTTGTTGGGTGCTAAACCTGCAGATTTTCCTATGGAACAGCATCATCAGCTGGCTTTGGCTGATGGTCCATTGTTGGACAATGCCGAGGGGTATAGGCGTTTGATGGGACGATTGATTTATCTTGCTGTCACTCGTCCTGATCTTGCATATTCTGTTCATATCTTGTCCCAGTTTATGCAGGCACCCCGGATTGCTCATTGGGAGGCTGCGCTGCGTGTGGTGCGTTATTTGAAGAAAAATCCAGGCCAGGGTATCTTATTTCGTTCTGATAGTGATCTCTCCCTGGAAGGTTGGTATGATTCTGATTGGGCTAGTTGTCCTCTTACGAGACGTTCGTTGAGTGGCTGGTTTGTTCTGTTGGGCTATTCCCCCGTATCCTGGAAAACAAAGAAGCAGCCTACTGTGTCTCGTTCTTCTGCCGAGGCAGAATATCGTTCGATGGCTGCGGTTGTCTGTGAATTGAAATGGTTGAAACAGCTTTTGGGTGATCTTGGCGTTCAAAGATCCCCGCAGGATGCGGTTATTTTGTGATAGTCAATCTGCTTTGTATATTGCTAAGAATCCTGTTTTCCATGAGCGCACGAAACATATTGAATCTGATTGTCACTTTGTTCGGGATGCCGTGACTGATGGTCTTATCGCTCCTTCTTATGTGCCTACCAAATTTCAGTTGGCGGATATTTTTACCAAAGTTCTTGGTCGAACTCAATTTGATTTTTTGTTGTCCAAGTTGGGCATCAAGAATTTGCATGCTCCAACTTGAGGGGGGGTGTGAGAAATAGGACTCTATTTACTACTATAATTCTTTGTGATATAGGATTTGTTTCCTAAGTAGATTCGGTGCAGGACTCTTGGTCCTTAGGATGTATAAATATGTTTTTCAGCTTAATGAAAGGGGAGAACAAATTGAACTAAACTTAACAAATAGATACCCAACCAATGGAATTACATCTCATTTTAATCAGCAAGATTTTCTATTAAATAAATATGACTTGAGTTTAGACATCCCAAAAAAAACTGGAATCAAAATGACTGGGATTACAATTATGCATTACTAAAACTTGATCAAAACACGATATGAAGTTGTTGAAATATAACATGGTCATACTAAATATGATGGGGTCATGTATGACAAATGAATCAATCTCAAACCTAAGGAATTCCAAACGGTTAACCAAATATTCTCTTCGTATCCACCCAACTTTGACATTGAACAATTTAATCCCACAATTTTTGTCTCTTATCAATTCTGCTCCCTATATTTTTTTTTTATAAAAGTTAGGACACTATTCTCTCAAGGGAAACCGCTCCCTAATTTAAATAACTCCACTCGATAGAGTTTTGAAAGATCTCAACCTATATTACAACCAGTGATTCATTGTTGTTCATCACTTTAAAAAATAAAAGCAATAAAAGCAACTATATGTCTCAAATTTAACGCCGGCGAACAAGTTAACACTGAACAGCCCTATTTCTTAAATTTCTATTATCACTCATCAACGAGCAACTGCGAAATCGAACTGAGTTTCTAGGTCAGTGAATTTGCATAATATAATTTCAATTAAGATCAACAATACTTCATGAACTTTTCATGCTTTCGCAATGTTAATTTTTTTTATATACTAGGTTTAAGTGAGAATCTGTTTCTTCTCAATTGTGAATTTGATTGAATTATTAAGTTATATGACTCCTTTGTTGATGTGAGAATTATTGTGAACATAAATTAGGAATACTTTGATAACTAATTAGGAGTAAATTTTGCTAGTATTACAATCTGTAAGTAAGTTGAATAGAAGATATAATATATGCTGAAGATGGAACTAGAAGAAAAGATGAAATATTAGCTCTATTATTGTGATGAAGCTTTTTTAAAAATTTTATCTATGGATTCTCAAAATGTATATTGCAGGAAAGAGAAGTAGAGCCAAAGTTGAAAGCTAAACTAGCTGCGTTGTTGATTGCTCGGGAAACGGCGGCGTAAATTGAGATGGCTGAAGCAAATTAAATGTAAGAAATTGCACTTCTATTGTGTTTATGTTTGCAGCAAGGGTCTAGCTTTTGACTAATCAATGTGAATGTGAAGGATCTTCTTAGAAATATGCAGAAAAGTATGTCTTCAATGTCATTTTTGATGATGAATAAATAGAATTTACTTGCTTTGGGATATGATTTACTATCAGAGTCGAAGCCAGATAATTTTCATAAGGGGGCCAGGCCAATAATTAATAATTTCCACACCCACTGAAAAATCATATAATTTTAATATATAATAAAAATACCAAACTCTCAAAAGACGAGGGGCCAAGGCCACCCTTGGCCCGTTCGTAGCTTCGCCAGTGTTTACTATACTTGTGCTGTGCTCTTGTGATTTAACTTCCTCTTGTGTGAAGTCATGACATCGTGTATTGGACTTCGACTTGAGACTTTCTTGTGTTTTTCCTCCTTTATGTTACTTCGACTCAGTTACTCGTGTCAGACACAGGTGCACATCTAAGTATGTGATTCAACTTTTTTTTTGTTTTAAGGTTGATTTGAGGAATTGTCTTGGGATCATTGAGCACGAGCAAAAGTTTCTTACACATTGAAATTTGGCGAACTTGGAGCGTGGAGGGATTAATCAAACAGATAGTAATCCACAGAACCAGAACATCATAACACTTCATTACAAAGAAACTTCTATGCCCTTAAATATTCCTGCTCCTTTATTTCGCGCGTTTTCCATTTCCTTGAAATCTAGACTGTTTAATGTGAGGCCCTTTTGTTCATATTCACATTGTGTTGATAACCATGTTGACAACAACTGTGATCATCAAGTTGTCCATCCTAAGCATCAAATTTATGTCTCTGAGATTTTTTCCTTCTATACTACTCTGTTAAGTAGCTCAACCCACATCAATGAGCTAAAGCAGATTCATGCCCACTTAGTACATTTTGGATTTCATACTAAAGAAAGCTTCTTGGTCTCTAAATTCATGAATGCGTGCTCAAAACTTGGTGAAATTGGTTATGCTCGTCAAGTGTTCGATGAATTTCCTCAACCAAATTTATTTATGTGGAATGCAATTGTTGGAGGATATTTTAAGAGTAATATGTTGGGTGACTTAATTGAAATTTATGTCAAAATGAAGCGGGCTGAGGTGAGTCCCGATTGCTATATTCTTACTTGGGTGCTTAAAGCATGTACTTTGTTACAGCTGCTGCAGATGGGTGGGGCTATCCATGGGCATGTAGTTAGGCTTGGGTATGAATTTGATGTGTTTGTACAAAGTGGGCTTGTTTCACTTTATGCTGAGTGTGGTAGTATTGATCATGCGAAGAAGATTGTTTCTTCCGATGGTATGCTGTGTAGTAGAAGATCAATAGTTATTTCTTGGACTGCGATCATATCAAAATATGCACAAAGTGGTCGTTTGTTGGAGGCTTTGAGACTTTTCAGTGATATGAGGATGATGGGTGTGAAGCCTGATTGGATTACTTTAGTGAGTGTTCTGAGAGCTTGTGCTGATCTTGATTATCAGGAACAAGGAAAATCTCTTCATGGTTGTGTCCTTAAAATGGGCCTTGAATCAGAAGAAGATTTGCAGATTTCACTTACTGCTATGTATGCAAAATGTGGGCAAGTGTTAGTGGCAAGACATTTATTTAATCTGATAAATAAACCAAACGTGATTCTGTGGAATGCTATGATTTCAGGATATGCTAAAAATGGTTATGCTGCGGAAGCAGTAGAGCTGTTCAAAATATTGGCGATGAAGAAGGATATAAAGCCAGACTCTATTACTTTGAGGGCTGCTATTCTAGCATGTGCCCATGTTGGCTCACTTGATCTGGCAAGATGGATGAATGATTATGTCACTAGAAGTGATTACCGGAATTATGTATTTGTCCAAACAACACTTATTGATATGTATGCCAAATGTGGAAGTCTTGAATTAGCTAGGGAAGTTTTCAATAGGATTCATGATAAGGATGTTGTTGTTTGGAGTGCCATGATTGTGGGATATGGGTTACATGGTTGTGGTGAAGAAGCTATTGATCTTTATTATGAGATGAGGCAAGCTGAAGTGAGACCTAATGATGTCACTTTTCTTGGCCTCCTTATGGCTTGTAAAAATTCAGGTCTTGTCAAAGAGGGATGGAAGTTATTTCATAGCATGAAAGATTACGACATAGAGCCTCTTCACCAACATTATGCTTGTGTTGTTGATCTGCTTGGACGTGTTGGGTACTTGGCAGAAGCCTACAAATTTATTGTTAGAATGCCCATTGAACCAGGGATAACAGTTTGGGGTGCCATTCTGAGTGCATGCAAAGTACATCACCATCTACAGATGGGAGAATATGCAGCAGCTAAGCTGTTCAAGATAGACCCATATTATACAGGACAGTACGTGCAGCTATCAAATCTATATGCTGCTGCACGTATGTGGGACCAGGTTGATGAAGTTCGCAAGCTTATGAAAGAGAGAGGATTGAGCAAGAATTTCGGATATAGTCTGATTGAGATTAATGGAAAGCCTGAAGTATTTCGTGCAGGAGACAGTTCACATCCAAGATCTGAGGAAATCCGGAAGGAGCTTGTTGATCTAGAGAGGAAATTGAAGGAGGCTGGATTTTCCCCAGATCCTGAATCTAATTTGCATGATTTAAGTAGTGAGGACATTTTGGAGAGTCTTTGCAATCATAGTGAGAGGTTAGCAATTGCTTATGGTCTCATCTCTACACCATCAGGAAGCACTCTTCGGGTAGTAAAAAATCTGAGGGCATGTGTCAACTGTCACTCCGCCATTAAGCTTATATCTCAAATCACCAATCGAAAAATAATCGTCCGAGATTCTAATCGATTTCATCATTTTGAAGACGGAGTTTGTTCTTGTGGAGACTATTGGTGAAAATAATTGCACAATTTACTTTAGCTGTGATTTGGCTGTACTAGTCCAGAGCAGACGCTTCAGAGTACATGCTACCAATTTTTTAAAGAACTACAAATTGAAGGACTATGACTGACAGGTGACAATTGCATTATATTTAGGATTTAGAACTTGAGCATAGCAATTCGCCATCACAACATTTATCTACACTGTGCACATCACTTCTATATAATTGAATTATTGAATCACCCGATGACCTCTTAGCAATCTGCTGTTTGACACCTATCTATTAATTTTGCTTGGTATAACTACTTTTTAGCAATTATCAACGTCCAAAATCTTGCAATCTCAGGAAGCAAACTGGCAAAGCTTGCAAGGTTCAAGGAGAATGTATTTGCCATCTTTCTTTAAGTAATTTTTTTATGAAAGTCAATCTAAACACGCTTTTCTTGATTACACGGCAGTAATCATCGTCTCCATTGTGCAAACATCTTTTCACTGGCATTAGGGTTTAGATTTTTTCTATTGTCAAGTTTTTTTCTTTCAAAGTTCACTAATGCCGGTGGATTGAAAATGTCCAATTTCAGTCAAACTTGTCCATAAGCGCAACAGTTACATATAAGGGGCATTGCGCCTCATATGGCAATACTATCAACAAACAACAATGTATCTATGTGCCTAAACGGAAAATGAATTTCACGAGTGTGACAGTAAAGTAACACTTCGTCATGCTACAAGAAGAAAATAATGTCTTCCAACCATCTGACTTTTTCACCAACTCCAAGTTTTCTGAATACTTAGTCAATGGGAATAATTAGGTTATCGAAATCAAAGTCGTTTATTGGCTGGTTGTTCTAGTTTTGTATCCGTTTAACAGAATTGAACATGTTAGTATTGCCTTGGGTTGTTTATGATTTGTTGTTGGTATTGAAAAATAGGTTTAAGGTATTCACAATTTTTCGGCTGTCCAAAATTTGAAAGATAATCTGCAAGATATTCTGCTCGAATGTTCTAATTTTTCTACTCAATGTTCTTTGTTTCACTTTCACCTTTTATACAATCAGGGATATTGCAACTTAACAGTACTTATTATGCTTACAGATCTGTTGGTGCTGTCATTTTGCTGTCCATCCTAGGTTGAAAGTACTTGAAATTTGAAACGTGATATTATCGCACTGCCTCTCCGTTGTGTGCCTCTCTCCATTGCTTCAGGCGACAAACGACATTCAGCGTCACTGCTGCCTGCAACAAGCCAACCTACTATCAGCAAAGTAAACTGTATTCCTCTCTCTTGCAATTCTTTTTCTTTTTTAAGGTTGCTTACAGCTAAAATTTGTTAGAAGTTACAATATTAGATCTGTTAATGACTTGCTTTTTATGGAATTTGAACTTGAGTTTCTTGTAATTTGTTTCTGGAAATTAGAGATGATGCAATAAATCAGTTAGTGTATTGATTGATTTTATTAGTTGATTAATAATTTGATTGGTTCAATTGTTAAATTAATATGTCAATTATCTAACTTTTTACCTAATTGGCTGATTTTGTGCACTACATCTTTGTAACTAAATAATGATATTTATATGTCCGTATGGATTGATTATTAAGGAAGTTTTTGATTTCTCAGTGCAAATGCAGACTTGTTATGATATTGGATTTTGTGATTGTTGTGTCGGGTCGGGTCTCTTATACTCTATAGTTTGTAGGGTTTTTTTTTATCTCTTATTGTACCTTAATTGTTTAAATTCCGGATTTGATTAACAGTGCTAGTGTTATTGTGGCTTCTATTTGGAGATGATCATAGCGTACGGATTTCATATAATGGCTGTAGTCCATTGAATTTGAGTGTACCCCTTTGCAATAATGCATCATAACGTAATGCTTGCTGCCTTGTTGGTGATTTTTATTCTGCGACTCTTTTCTGTCAATGATTTTCATCAAGTTATGGTGTTTTGGCTTCTCATATCATCGGAACAGAGTATTGCTATGGCTACTGCAACTCTTGACTCATGTATAATGTACCCAATTCACAATCAATGGCGGGGTAAACAGTATTTCTATGCTCAACATTTATACACATCCCACCACGTCTCAGTTCGCAAAAACTTCAAGTTAAAATGCTCCACATGGAAAAGGTGAGATTAAATTTCTCTGATTTAAGACTCATTTAGACTAGCTTAATATATTGACTAGATAAACTCTGTTGGAGTTTAACATATTTTCTTTATCTCAATTGGTAGTGTTACCATTGTACAACAGGTGTGAATACGTTGACCTCCACAATGTACTTGTACCTTACAGTGAGGCGTGGGCTTTGCAGAAGGCCATAGTTAAAGAGAAGAGAGCTTTGATTGAGAGGAATGAAGAGTGCCATGATACTCTAATTATCTTGCAACACCCTCCTGTTTATACTCTAGGCACTGGTAGCTCTGAGGAGTTCTTGAATTTTAATGTGAAAGACCCCCCTCATGATGTTATTAGAACTGAACGTGGTGGTGAAGTTACCTACCATGGACCTGGACAGGTACGTTTTCTTGTTTATTACTTCTGAGAGATGTTCTTTCTTCTTCATTTCCTTTTGTTTAGTTCTTCCACTTTGACTTTTGCACTATTCACATAACCCTTGACCTTAATATTCGACTAATATTCACAAACAAATATCATCTTGTAAGATGTTGCTCTATTTGTCTCCATGTATATGTTCATAATTTTAAAAAAATTTTAGCTGCTGAAGATATGGATCATGTGCTATGAGCATAATATTTATTTTTGACAGTGGATTTCCTTTAATTTTTCGCTTGTTTGAATTACATTACCATGATTCCATCTCTGGACTAGTATAATGTTAATAAACTAAACTAAGAGCACATGATGGCTTATAATGTATAAGTATCAAATTTCAGAGGAAAAATAACTATGTAATAATTTTGTTCTATTGAATGTCCAGAATACCAGTAATCAGACTTTAGAATATGTGGAGTGATGCACGTTTCTGTATATATATTGGCTGCGACATAAGAAAATTATTCGATATACTGAAGTTTGACATGATAGATGTGTCTACTACTTTGTGCATTTCTTAATTTGTATTTGAGTTTAGATTATTCCTACCCCGAATTCTAACTCTATGCGCCTTTTTTTTATGGCAACTCGATGCATCTTTGACTGTAGCTAGTTATGTACCCTATCATCAATCTACGAAACCACAACATGGATCTTCATTGGTACCTCCGGGCTCTCGAGGAGGTGGTGATTCGTTCTCTTTTCTCAACCTTTTCTATCGAGGCTTCTCGGCTCGAGGGCTTTACTGGAGCATGGGTTGGTACGTTTCGTTTACTGACATACCTTATTACCCATGTCTGTCTTTGTCGCTTTTGCCACAGAAGTGCTTACAAACAGCAGTCAGGAATAGGATATGTGACGAACAGCTTGAAAAATTAGCAGATCAGGTTTTTATATCAATACAGTCCATGCAACATGTTATGAGCAATATATTTTATCTATGCGTGTGCTTGATTATATTGGTATAGTGTTTGTTGTCGAACTTTACTCTTTGTTATGATAATATGAAATGTTCATTTGACACTTGCAATGCATAAAAGATGTTCATCATTCTTATCTAGTCTTTTTGAATTCGTCTGCAAACATCTATTTCAAGCATAGCTTCACATTTTCATGATGTTCTCTGGAATTTTACATATCCTCACTCAGATTCGAGGTGTCATGAGAAAATCATCCCTGACTTCCCTGAGTTTTTGTTCTTGTGACTATAACCCTTCAAGTACATTCGTCTAGGAAGTCCCATCGAAAAACTAGTATTATTAAGTGAGAAGTCTTCTATTCTCCATGGTACCATTATAAATATGCGCTCCGAGTCTCAAATTGTTCCTCGTCAAATTCAGGAAACCAGAAGCTGGCAGCAATTGGGATACGCGTGTCCCACTGGATAGCATACCATGGACTAGCTCTCAATGTTTCTATAGACCTGACACCCTTCAAGCAGATAGTACCTTGTGGAATACGAGACCGTAAAGTTGGAAGCATTAAGCAAATACTTGGGGAATGCCAGACATCCCTCCACGGTTCAAGCATAGATCAGTTCAGTGCTGATGATTCTCTACTAATTGACATCGCTCATAAATCACTGATTCGGGAGTTTTCTGAAGTTTTTGAACTTAATCTGGAGCAAGTATCCCCAGCAACATCATATCTTCAGAAAGAGGAAATTCCTTTGAGTTACTTCTGAAGGTGCAATTCTATGGTTTCCAATGGGTGGAAATTGGTCTGACAGAAGGATTGTCCTAATATGACCTCAAAGGTCAGAGTTTCACTTTCAGAAGTACAGTAGAGCTTTGTAATTTGTGCAGCAGACTGCTGATTTTGATGTGGTTATACATCAGTACATGTGATCTTGGCATTCAGATTTAAGCAGTCAAATCCCTGCTGTAGATTGGTTTCTGTAGGATAGACGATCACATGTAAAAAACACGAGGCTTTTTGTTTGTGTTGTAAATTATAACTGTTTGAAATTTTGATATTTACACATTTGCTTTTGTGCTAATATTTTCAATCGGCAAGTGCATTGTAATACCATTTCAAAAATAAAGTGTTAACACATGTCGATCTCTCTTTATAATCATTTTTGTAATCTTCCTTTCAGGAAAATATTATATATAAAAAAAAGAACCCATATTTTAAATGGAAATTTCAGTTAATCTTCCTAAATTATATTAATACTTGGTAAATTTATTTTGTGATGCAGATTTAACTAAGAAAACAGAATAAATGTGTATACGTTCCCAGCACCTTGTATACATTCCCAGCTATAATTAAGAGAAATTCACTGTACTAACTGTCTAGCTGTATTTTCTCAATGTCTTAAACATTAGCTGCAAAGAAAATCTAGATTTCTAAGCTTTCCCTTGATTAAGGTAAGTAGAGGACCATTCGTATCTGTTATGCATGGCATTCGAGAATCAAAAAAACGTTCGACTTAAGAGGGAGTAGTCTTGTCTTGCGCAGCTTATTGTCAATGTAATAAAAGCCTTATGGTTAGTCTTAGAGATGTAGAGAAGTATTCACTAATTCACCACTATTGCCATGACAAAGAACTTAATGCTGCGTATAAGTTGGCTGCTTCTTATCTCCCACTCCTTTTGGAAAAGTACTCGATTTGAACTTCAGCCTCAAACATTGGATCTTAAGATAATTTAGATTATTTTAGAAATAGAAGTATCAAGTTATTTGATGCAAACGCATTTTAATCGAAATAGCCGAGAGAGGGTATATACTCATGCTAACTTGTAGCCTGTAGGCTGCCAGAAATGGTGTGGTGATATAACACAAGGCAAATTCAGTTCAAATACATGGATAAAAGGGGGAAGAAGGATGTCAAGAATTAAAAGTCCCTCATACGAGAGAGAGAGTTTATCGTACAGCATTACACGACGAATTTGGGTCGGAACTAGAAACTCACTAGAAAGCAAGACCAACAAAAATGTGCCTTCAGGTACCAGATAGAAATATTTTTGTTACAGTACCTTTGCCCAAGGATGAGGAAATTACAAAGACAGCACTTTAGCAATATATGGCAGCACAAGAACATTGGTTGTTTAGCACAAACCCTTGGCACCATATAAAAATATTCCACAACTCAAATCAAAACCAAAAAATATAAATAAATTTAGAAAAGAACCCTCGGAAAGAAGAAAAGGCTTTCTGATGTTCCCAGAAAAAATTCGTTGGGAGTAATTATTATATAGATTTTCCAGAACTCCAAGGGACAGCAAAAGGCTGAGAAAAAGTCTATACTGATCTTATTTCGTCAACGTCAAGGTAAAGCACAAACAATTTGCCTTTCATCTAGCCCTCCAAAGCAGATGCTCCAGAAATAATCTCAGTAAGTTCAGTGGTGATAGATGCTTGGCGAGTCCTGTAACACCATCACAAACATAAGATCAACCACATGAAACAGGTAAATGATCAAAACTAGTAAAGTTAAATACTTGGAAGTCTTTTTAGCCTTTTAGGCTGTAATAAGGTGATCTGGTATGAATTTATTAAGATCTAGTCGAATCTTTCTGTCTGTCAAGTCAACTGTTTTAACTGAATTTTGACCTTATTTTCACATTAATTTATAAGAAAACACATTAATGTGGGATCTTATTGGAATACTCTCATCATGTACTTTTCATATATCAAAATTTCATAATTATTTCTGATACAGAATTGAAGATATTTGGTATTAAGTAAACAAAAAAAGGTCTGATCTGAACTTTGACAAGAACAAGTAATATGTTTGTGGAACAAGGTGAAGTGAACATAGCCTAATAATTATTTCTAGGTATCTTGTGAGGTGCATTAACCGTTGACTGAAACAAGCAACATAAATAAAACTAAAGATTGCTATTAAATCAGCACAACGATTTTCATGCAATGCGAGACTGAACCTGTTATAGGTAAGTGTTAGACGATCAAGCATCTCTCCAGCATTTCTGCTTGAGCTATCCATGGCAGACATCCTAGCACCTTGCTCACTGCAAGCATTCTCCAAGACAGCATTGAACAACACCTGAGACATAAATTTAGTATGAGAAACCAGAGCAGTATAAGCACTCCCAAGCAAAATTTTAGGGTAATGATCACACAGATATCGAAAAAAAGGCTTATTGATGGTACATACTATGATCTTTTCTTAGACATTATACCAAGCCAAGTAGCCAACATACATAATCTTCATCCCGAATAACAGACTATAGTTAACATATACACTCCTACTGCCTGTAAAAAGAACAATCGCCTGCTATGCTCTTTATCAACAACACATTCATTACATTTTTGCAAGTACATTTCAATGTTGGAGAATGAGTTCCATCTAAGAGAACTTACACAAGACAATTGGAACTCTGCAAGATTCTGAAGTATCTCCGACTTTGTCTCCCCACCTTCAATTTCATAAGAATCTAGTTCACCTAGCGTTCCACCAGCCTCAGACTCTCTCTCAACAATCTTTATAGGAAAATAGCTTCAAATCAGATACCAACAAAATTAAAAATACAGTAATTCTTCCTCCTGCAGAAGATAGTACCTCGGGAGACAAGACAGTTGACATTGTAGGAAGAAATGACACAACAGAGCCAAACTTGTTGAATACAATTCTCAAGGCGTCAAACTGCACGTTCTTCAAGATATCATCAGCAAGTGCTGCCACCTGTAGAGGGCAGATCAGTGATCATTCAAAGTTAATAAAAACATCTCCCAGTAGCATTGTAATTTTTTACAAGATCATAAGATGCAACAGAAATAAGTTACACAGAATATCCCACAGTATACACAATATATATGTGCCATGACAGCTCTCTGTAGACAAAAGATGGAACAATCAACAGAAAGCCAAATAAAACCCACAACATTTAAGTCTCAGTACCACCAATTGACTAGCTAAAATGGCATGTGTTTATGCCAAATTAGTACAAGGAATAAGAAGTAGCTGCACCAGGTCTAAAAACTCTAAAGGAAACTAAAGAACGAAAGACGACAGATGATGTATATGGGTTAATCACATGAGATCAATGAGATTAGAGAAAGAAGCAAAGGTTTAGAAAGCTGCGAAGAAATGCACGGTTTGTGAACTCACCAATAACCACCACTAGCACAGCCCACAACAAAAGCCTTTCGTGATCAGGTATAATTCAGGTTTTAAAATGCTCCATATGCAAAATAGTGAAAGCCAGGCCACTTGAAGAGATTAACAGAAAGATTCAAGAATTGTACTTCTAGATAAAATTATCTTAATTAAATAGTCATAATGAGTATCTCATATCTACACCTAAAAATCCTGGTGCACAACTCCCTCAATGCAAGCCTAGAAAAGAGCACAGTTCGCCTCTAAAGAAAAGTAGATTTCAGACATGCAATTTAGATCCCACAACGATCACGAGGGTAACCAATTAAATAAATGCTTAGAACACATTCATATCTGATCTACGAGAAGCAAAGAAACATCTCATCAAGGATCATTAATGTGAACACGCTAAATAGGGGTGGCTTAATTTCTTGCAATTTTTCCTTGCTGGACAACTGAAGAGAGGAAACAAAACCAAAAAAAAATAAAACCTGTGTATAATTCAGAGGATTCTTTTGCAGCTCAGTCATGCAGATATCAATGTCCTTCCTTGAATCACGAATAAGCTGCATTTTGGCTTTCTCTCCCAAGACAACAAATTTAATTTCTTTATCAGGACCTGTAGCAGCAGCGAATCAAAATTTCCAAGTAGTGAGCAGTCAGGCAGAGCAAAACTAACAAGTCACTGGAAACTATATATCATAAGATAGCCGGTCCAGGGTAACAACAATTACCATCATTCAGCTTACGAATAGCTCTGCTTACTTTGACTGAGGTGGAATTGATACCACCACAGAGGCCTTTGTCAGAAGAGATTGTAACAACAACATTTTTTTTAACATCAACACCTATAAGAGCAATAAATAGATCAGTTACAGACCGACCACTAAATGAAAAAAGCAACTTTATAAGCAGACAATAGAACTATCAGATTTATTCCCTGTTTCCCATATCTAAGTACACTTTCCAAACCTGCTTGTCCCATAACTGAGTATACATTAAAATCTAGCAATTTTTTCTCTCAACTTCTTAAACCTCAAACCCACCCACTTTATCCTCTCTACTAATTCTCTCTCCTTAATTTTCATATCATTTGCCAACGTATACTTAAAAATGGCATGGAGGGATATCTTTCAAGATCTCAATAACAAAGAACTCATCCTGCAAAAATTCAACCACAACCATACAGGACTTCTGAACTAAATTCAAATGACTGTTGAGCCCAAATCCACAACACCTATCAACTTCAATCAATGTATAGAAAGCAATACTATATATCCTAAACCAAAAGAAAGACTAAGGACATATCAGTTGGCATTGAGCCCTACTCCAAGGCTCTAAATATAAACAAAAGGCTTTAAATGAAATGAGCACTCTAGCAATATTCTGAGACACAACTAAGAAGCTAACCAAATAACCAGATCCTACAGCATGGATCAGCCCCTTTATTCTTTATCACACTATGGAAGAACATGTCATAAACTGATCTAGACATCCGAAGCGAACTCATTCTTGTTCAAATGAGTATACAATACGCGATAAATGACCAATGGTAATATAAAGGGGAGCTGTTGTAAACATCAGGGAGTACGACCATGAACTGGCAGCTGATTATTTGTTTCCATTCACAATAACTGAATATATCCATCGTCATACGGGCTGGGAGCTAAGCAGCAATTGAGCAACAGAATCAAGCCACAGATAAATGAAAATGAAATTACATACTAGGGGTATCCCCGAGAAGTGCTGTGAAAGGCTGCCATAAGCCACGGGAATTTTCAGCTTTTGTTTGGATTTGTCTTAGTTTTGAGGCTGCAACCATCTTCATAGCCTTTGTAATCTTCTGGATGTTCTTAACACTCTTCATACGATTTCTAACTGCATCATACATAAGACAGGATGTGAAACCACAGATAAGATCCCATCACATCAAATGAAAAAAACAAAAAAAACACTAGCAAAACCATATTAATCATATGTTCAGTAATGCTCACCAATTTGGGTAGAAATGTACCGAGTTCCCAAAGTTGTCTGCTCCCTGGACAATAATATCAGAGTTAGACATATAAAATAAAATAAAACCTCTGCACTATACCCATGCCCCCCTTCCCGCAAATCAAATAACTAGGTCCTACTTTCTAAACTGAAAATAACCTGCTAGCTAAAGCTAATAGATAAATTAATGGTCAATAACCTACTGTCACTCAATGTCGATACAAAGTACAAACAGAGTGGAATTGACCAAATGTTCCACCATAGAATAATCACTTTTTATGATGCTCATCAAATTTCAAAAAGAAAACACTTCTGAACTTAAACAGATAATTGCCGCTAACACTTACACTCCATTAAAAATTAATCCTTAAGGCCCAAACACTCAGGTTGTTATGCAACTAAACCTATGCTCCAAAGTCCAAACAGCTCCACACAACTATTTTTAATAAGATAACATGAGCTTTGTGATTCCATGTAAGTTGTAACCGAATATTTATTACTTGCCCATTAAAACAAAGAACGTTGAATCCAGATCTATGATGGTGCAACGGTATAAGAAAGCATAAGTCATGACCATGCCAATAGTGACATTCACACAAGAAGCTGTCAACATGATTCTCAACTATAACACCAACACAAACGCTACCATTTCCTGCAAATTTCATAAATTACTAGCATTCTTACCTTATTCTAATGTTTTGACATCAATGAAAGAAACCACTTTTGAGTCCTCCCCCCCCAAAAAAAAAAAAAAAATCCTTCTCCATCTTTATATTTCTCATTCTCAATAGATTTGCACAATGTCAATTTGCTTAAATACAAATTCCCAAAGCATATATACACATCCATAAAACATTCTTCCAATAACATTATTGCTACAACATTTGACATTTCACTTTCATATAACATCTCCATCATTCAGGAAGAAAACGATGGAATCGCGAAATGAAAACAAAATTAACATCTGTAAATCAAAACCCTAATTCAACCAAATTAGCTGCCGGCGATCGAATCCTTCAAATCAATAATCATTGCAATAATAAACAAAGATCAGAGAAGGAGAGAGATTAGAGATCGTACTCGGAAGAGAGGATAGAGGAGCGAAGAACATTGATTGGATTAGGAGAAACGATAGACGTAAAACGCCTTCCCTCACGTCTTAGAGCTGACATCGCCATTGTTGAATGTGATTGAAGGATTTGATGATGTTAGAAACCCTAGCTTAGGTAGTTTTAGTTGTTTCGTAGAGAGAGAAGACTGAAAGAGAAGAAAATGGGGATACAAAAATTAGGGATTGGATGAGTGTGTGATGTTTTGTTCTTCTCTCTCCCTTGTCTTTAACTTTAACGCGCACACACTTGCTTTCTCGCCTCTGTGCGTATAAATTGACTAAGGGGTAAACGATGCGCGTCGAGCTCGAGTTTGAATATCTCAACTCGACTCGCTGACCTTTTCGATTGAGTTATGGAGCTAGTCAATGTCAAGTTGTCTCGTCTTTTTAGAATTTATGAGTAGACAATATATTAGATTTAGGCATTTTTACTTTTGATAATTGTACTTTCAAATTTCTCTCAAGATTTTGGTTCTTGATTAGATTTTGGTTCAAGCTCACTCAAATCGATTTTTGACCAAATCGATCCTGAGTAGTTACTCATCTTATTTATACCCCTAAAATTGACATTTTCTCACCTTTTCTTAGTATATGAATGTTACTCGTTAATTCAAAAAAAAAAACAATATGACAAAAGAGTTACTTTTAGTAGAAAGAAAAAGGAAGTTAAGTTCAGGAAAAAGAGAGAGAGAGAAGGGGGAACGGATGTGGTTTGTCCTGTAAAATAGGTTTAGCAAAAATCAGACTTCGAGTGACCATAATTTACAACTCAATGAGTATAGCGATCACGAGTAAAGTAAGCCAAACATGAAGAATATTTAAACTTGGAGAAGTTGAAGAGGTAGTGTGACATAATTAGGTTTGATGAACAATATAGGAGCATATGATTTTTTGCAATTTTAGGAGGATATCCAAATTTCTGTTTTGCTTTGGCTAATATAGTTCAAAAATTAAACTGAAGTAATTTCATAAGGTAACTAAGTACTGCGATTTTAAAATCTCACCATGTACTTGTAAGGTTTGTAACAAACCAACCATATACCCTTAATGACTAACACACGTAAAAATTATCATTGAGTAAACCTTTGAGTAGTGACAAAATATGTTAAGATTAGTGAAAAATATAATAAGAACAAAAACCATAAGTGATTTTCGCTTATGAGTAAGGAAAAATTGTCAAGAATAAGCCAACCTTTGATCGGTCTGCTCAAAATAAGTCAGACTTTTGATTAACTTAGAATAAGCAAAACTTATAGGGGTATCAGCTTTTAATAGGTCTAATAGGTAAACAACCCGTTATTATAGGTAACCCATCCACGTGTTCTTTTTTTATTAGTTTAAATCTTAACTTTTAATTAATTCTAAATATTAATTAGAAAAATATAAAGATAAAAAAAATCCTCCATCTTTCTTCTCTCTCCTCTCCTTCACCTGCCCTCCTCTACCCCTCCCCTTCCACCCCCAAGACCACTACCCCTCCGCAGCCACCAGGACCACCACTGCAGGTGCCACTAGGTGCGCCTCCTCTCTCATTATCTCGCTGATTCATTAGAATGACAACTTATCAATTAACGTCGGCAGTATGCGTCTCGTCGTCTCGATCCTTAACATTAGATGACAACTATATGCAATCACTGAATCATGCATCCTAAAATAGCCGGAATCCTCTATCTCCAAACTTGCAATGAACCAGGTAATCGTACAGAAGCACTACTCCAAAGAACCCACTAAGTGAAGTGATACACCTTTGCGCAAGAACTCCCAGCAGAAAGAGGCCCTTCTGACTTCTCTATCCTCCTCTAAGAACTTAGCATAGATACATAGCCGTTTATGTTCACTGAAGTATATGAAGGTCTTTTGAAGATTACCAGCAGATTATAGGGCTTTTCCGCAAGATCTTTTTATCTCTAAAATGATATTTCTAAGAATAAAATGTAGTGCATTGTCTCCAAAAACAAGATGACACATTCTTGTATTTCCTTGTCACTTAATTTCAATGGGTCTAACTCGCCAGATTTCGACATGATTATGGTAATTTAATATTAACTTGTCTTACTTTAGTTTGGTAAAGGTCGCCAGGTCGGGAGAAGGCCATCTCAAAGAACATTAATTCCAAATATTATTAAGAAATGAAATCAAAGAACAATTGAAATCGAAGTCCAGCTATCTTGATCCAACGGATTTTTTCTTATAAAAACAATTGAAACCATGCGATAAATAAATTAAAAACAGCGAACTTCATGTCTTCATCAGAGCTAGTGTAAAGCTGAGCCACAAAGAGGAGAGACAGTGAGAGGTGAAGCCGACATTCCGATGAGTGAGCCGACAACACGGTTTAAACAACTTTCTGGGTGGACGGAGGGCTGGGGAGGACGTAGTCTGGTAGTGGTGGAGTGAGAGATGAGTGAAAAATGGGTTTTGGAGGAAAGAGAGTAGGCTAATGTAAAAAAAATAAAAAATATTATAAATTTACCTATTGTTCAGGTCACTGGTCACCTGAACCTATTAAAAGTTAATACTCTACCAGCTTTGCTTATTCTAAGATAATAAAAAATTTGACTTATTTTAAGCAGACAGGCCAAAGTTTGGCTTATTCTTGACAATTTTTCCTATGAGTAATTGTTTTTGGGTTAATTAACAATCGTCTTGACTTTTGTTATTCAAAAGTATTTGGTGAATTTGTTACAAATGTTACATATACAAGGTGCAAAAATTCCAAATGCAAGTGTGTTCTTATCATAAACCTTCAGAATACCCAATTATCAAAGTCTTCATGAGTTAAGTAAGCACTAAAAAGTTGTCCTAGCTAAACTTAGCTTCAATCATCCATGAACTTGCATACCTCCCGCCAGGAAACAAAATCACATAAATTCTATATACATTTATAGATCATATGTGCTACTTTTTATAAAAAAAGTAAGGAGAAAAATATTTTAGGGACCCCCTATTTACAAAATATATACCATGATGGGTTGTACACCCAACTTTTTTTGTTCATTCCTCAAATTCAAATTTTGCTCAATTTGAGTTATACAAGTGAGCAATAATGACAAAGAAATAGTCGTGAGTGTATGACATAAATTGCACCTATTTTGAGGTGAGAAACATCTAAAACATTTGAACAAAGAATATCGTTACAAACAAAATCTAAAACATCATCTAATCAAAATAGAGAAATGAAGTGACCAGAGTTTGCAACTCAAGCCACCTAGTGATTGGCCTCACAATGGTTTCTATGAAAGTAACGAGAAGTAAACCAATATTTTCAACCACTATCATGATTTGTCTTGCCACTCTATAAATCCTGTTAATGAATAACATCCACATATCAAAAACCAAGTTATCCCCTTCATTTTAATGAAACTTATACCCCAACTAGCAAATATGAAAATTGTTATTAACTGACAATCGCAATGGCAAGGAAGAAAACAGATTTCAAGGCTGTGCCGTGGTAGGAGACCACAGACTTGAAAGCAATTACGGCCCGACAACGGTGGTAATCGATCTGGCCGGAAAGCTCCCCAAGGTTAACACAGCAACCTAAACTGTCACCACTAACAGAGTAGGCTATGGAGATTAGCACGTACCCAGAAAGAAGAAAGGAAGAGAAGAGAATGAATGTTTCTGTGTATGTCCAACTGAAGAACAGAGAACTGATCTTATAAGAGGAGATCAGCCAAAAAAAAAACGGAAGGCATTCAATCCGGGGAGGATATCAAGGGATTGCCATAAATACTGTAACGTTCAAAACGTTACAGTCTTCCCACAACATATACACACGCAACCAGCCTGGGTCCAAAAAGATAGTTAAGTTAAGTTTATTCCCCAAAGCCCAGAGCCCAAAGCCCGGTCCGGGCGGACGGCGCGCGTGTGATAGCAAGCCCAAACCAAAGCATGATATCCAACCACAAAAGATCTCGCACCAACTCAAGGATAAGGAAGGCTTGAATATAAAAACAAGAAAGTATTCCCTTCCACAAGCAATGTGGGACATTTAAAGAAAAGAAGACAAAGGCTTTTCAAGCCTTGATTCCAACAAAAATCAAAGTGAACTAACTAACAAAATCAAAAGGAGTATACATATATTATCATATAAGGTAAAAGTTTTCTAATTATCGTCCAATGTTCCCTAATTTTTAGGATAATATCCAAACGCTCTCTCTTAAACATGTTAAGAGCACTAGCAATGGTAAGTGTAACCGTTGATTACCAATTTTTAGTATAATGTCTAGACGATAAAACTATGTAAGTCTAAGTCTTGATTTTTTTTTTTGAGGGGAAAGTCTTGATTCTTTTATAACAGAAAAACAAAGCCCATCTTTCATCGTCTAAGTCCTTAACATGCTAGAATTGGCGAGATAAATCTCTTGTTTAATTTTATTTTAGCTTTGGTGAACCCCAAACCCAACCCCACTTTTCTTGATTCCCAAGCCTTAACAAACTCAAAACAAATTTCTTTATTTGTATCTAATCAAAAAATTAAAAAAACATTAATCATAATCAACAAGACAACGAACGCTGATTACGACGTCGTATTAGATTATCGAATAATTTCAATGGCACACAAAATGAGAAGAGAAGGCCCCCCCCCACCCACAGGCCACAGCCCACAGGCACATCGGCGACGAGTAGTAGCGCGCGCGCCCACTTCCTCTCTGAGACCATAATCCACAACCCTAAACACCACATTTTTCCGAGGAGAGAGAAAGAGAGCTTGTTTTAGCTTCAATGGCGGACAATGAAGGAGAGAGTCGTCTCTCTGCTGCAACTTCAATGGCGGCCACAGCAGCAGTATCGTCATCCACTTCATCTTTACAAGCTCAATCACTATTGCCGCATTCTACCAATTCTTTCTTCGGTTTATTTCTTTCTCTCTCAATTTATCCTTTTCTGCTGATGTTTGGCTGTCATATGTGTTGATTTGATGATTTTTTTTGCTTCTTGTTATCTTGAATTTCTATATAAGTTGTTTCAAGAAATTACTCGAATTGGATTGTATTAAGCTTTTGGAATTGAGATTTGTAGTAATTTTGCACTGTTGCAATAGTCTGTTGATTTTCTGCATTGCTGTTCTTAGTTGATTTGTTAAACAGACAATTGAGCTGCGTAAATTGAGTAAATTTCGGTGAAGAATCTTTAATTAGTAGCAGTATCATTTTAATCTGTCTGAGCTGTTTTTTTCACTTGAAAACTTGTTTTGAAACGTAAAGGCGATGAGAGCGAAAATGGAGACCGAGTGAATTGAAAACGTGAGAAATGAAGTGAAAATGAAGGATTATTGTGAAAGAATTGGAAGATAATGTGGCCAGGTCCTCAGTGTTGGATTCTGTGGAGATTGTATGCCGTTTTCTTTTCTGGATTTTCGAAAACAAAAGGAACTTTGAGTTTTTATTTACTTGTTATCTTTTCTGGATTTTCGAAAACAAAAGGAACTTTTAGTTTATTTTTTTGAAGGAAGGAACTTTTAGTTTTTATTTACTTGTTATCTTGATGCCTCTACTCTATGAAGAAGGTAAACAGGCGTGTGCGCTGTACCAAAACTTCCTTTAATACTTATAGTTTTGTACTTTGCAGTTGAGACTTGACAGTGGATGATTGTTCCAGAATAGAAGTATGGGACTTGTTAATGAACTTTTCATGTTTAAAAAGTGTTGTTAAGGAGTCATTTGCTGTTTCTGTTCGAAACACAGAAATAGATTCTAGCTTTGTGCAAATCTCGAATTGCCAGTGTGCCGACAACTGCGTCAAATGGTTGAGGCCGATATTTGTTATTTTTTAGGAGTAGAAATGTAGGTAGTTGATTTTAGTCTTAGGTTTTGAACTTTAACCTGTTGTAGTGTTGTTAATATTATACTATCCGGACACATTTGGCACATGATTAGCCCGCTTTTTCTGGATATTAAAGGATAACATGTGCAAAATTGCTTGTAGTTTCTAATTACTTGTCCATATATGATCTAAAATTTCTGATGAATCTAGTGATAGAATATCATGAGCTCTGCTTTATTTGGCTGTAGTATGGAGAGAATTTCTATGGGGAGCCCTTGCTGGAGGATTTGGTGAAGGAACGATGCACCCAATTGATACTGTGAAGACGAGAATTCAAAGTCAAGCTATTCTGAGTGGATCCCAGGTATGCAGAGATATTGTCATCTGTGTTAACTTTCATTCTTTTTTTTTTTGGCATATTAATATAAGGCCTTGCAAGAAATACCAGAATGACATATCTGGTATTGTCACATGTTCATCAAAAACTCTCTCTCTGCCTGTGATTGATTGTATGATGCATGTCTGTAATATTCAATTTTTGTTAATATAGTATCTGTTTACTTGCAGCACCAAAAAACTGTGTTACAAATGATTAGAACTGTATGGGCTGCTGATGGACTAAGAGGTCTGCTGTGTTATGTTGATTTATCATTTACGTAATTCCCTCAAGTTTGTAATTTATGCTCTTTACCTACTGTCGACGTGGATATTACTTGATAACAAGTAGACTTTCCTATTATGAGATGTTCTTGGTGTTTTCTCATTTTCTACCGTTCTTATGTTTTTTTTTCTTTTTTTGGGTATAGGCTTTTATAGAGGAGTTACTCCTGGACTTACTGGCTCTCTTGCAACTGGAGCAACTTATTTTGGTTTCATTGAGTCTACTAAGAAGTGGATTGAAGAGTCACATCCTAGTCTTGGAGGCCACTGGGCCCACTTCCTTGCTGGAGGCATGGGTATGTTCTTGACATTATGAATGTTATTCTTGAATAATCACTGACATTTGCTATTTTTCTCCGTTAGAGAAGTTTCTGACTGGGATTCAATTAGCTTTGCCTTGACCTATTAGTTGTACATTTCACTTACAAGTACAAAGCTGTCTTTTAGAAGAATGAGACCGATGTGTTAGCTCCCCATGCACATGAGCACATCTGGCAATATTAGTTACCTACAAATAAGAATTACTGTAATATCTGATCTCCTACCAATAAGAAAGCTGGGAAATTTGTCATGTCAAATTAACACATTCACAAATGAGGTTTAGGACTGTTTTTTTGACGTTTGAATCTCTAATTAACTTCTTTTTTTCTCATTTTCTAAATTTAATATCATGTGAAACTTGTTTCCTATATGCTCTGATTAGTGAGTTTATTTGTCACTATGGGTTTTATCTTTGATTATTGAACAAATTTACATAACTCATAAGCATTTCAAAGCCAATATGTATTCAGGATAAGCTTGTGTCTAGTGTAGTATAACTTATGGTAAAGCTAAATGTATTTCATCAATGCTTGATTCATCTGCATGAATATGTTTCTTCTATCTGTGTCTCGAGGTTAATGATTGTCACTATATTCTTGTGATCAAATACTGAAATAAACTCCCATTGATTTTTGTAAATTTCCGTTCTTTCTTCTGAAAATGTGTTGCAGGGGACACACTTGGCTCGTTTCTATATGTTCCATGTGAAGTGATAAAGCAACGGATGCAGGTTCAGGGCACAAGTGATTCTTGGAGTGCTGTGATCTCAAAATCTCAGAGTGGTAAAATTCCTGGAGTGAAGATGTATGGCTATTATAATGGAATGTTTCATGCTGGGCGCTCAATATGGAAGGAACAGGGCCGAAAGGGTCTATATGCCGGGTATGTTTGCTGTTGGTTCACTAAGTTAGTTTCTCCAGATCCTGACTGTCTCTTAAACTACCAGTAGGATAAGAGGATAACACTTTACAGTTTGATACTACTTTGATTTGCTTTTGACTGTTTGGACATTCATTTTTGTGTGTAATGGGGGGTAGTATAAAATCAGTGCTTGTTTCTAGCACCCCTTTTCATGACGGGGTTCTCTATTGTTGTTCAGCTCAACTCCCCCCTCCACCCTGGGACTTGTTTAGTATGTGGATGAAAGACAGGCTTGGGGTAATGCAACTACTGCGGAAGTTTAATGCCCCAGACCCCAATATTTTTCTACTCTTTCTGTACTTATGCACGACCTGCAAAACTTCTTTCCAATTTGTAATTTTACTTGAAATTTCTTGAATTCTCGGTTCTTTCGGCAGGTATTGGTCTACACTAGCAAGGGATGTGCCTTTTGCTGGTTTGATGGTAGGTATCCCATAAATAGATTTACATCTTTTTTCGATTGTGTTCCCAATGATTAGTACATGTTAGGTAACAATCTACAATTTGCTTGGATGTATGCCGTATGCTTCATTCTTAATAAAAGATCTGCCATGTATGGTCTGCTTTTGAGGGTTAGGTGTGACTGGCTTGAGTTTTATTCAGATTACATGGTGCTATGAGAAGCTTTGCTCCATTTTGCAGGTAATGTTCTATGAAGCATTGAAAGATTTGTCAGATTATGGGATGAAGAAGTGGGCACTTGATGCGGATTACCAAATTAATACTACTCTTGAGGGATTGGTGCTAGGAGGAGTAGCTGGAGGTATAATTTCTTGTTATTTCTCTATTTTGCCTTGTGGTTGGAATATTAGATATTACATTGAAGTTGTCAGAAAGCTCAGCTCAAACCAGAAAGAACTATGAAACTTTGCAGGTTTGAGTGCTTATGTGACGACTCCGTTAGATGTTATCAAGACTAGATTGCAAGTCCAAGGACCAGATTTAAGGTATATTGCGGCTCAAACTACACTTGTCTTCCATTCCCTATGTCTACTGTAGGAATGTTCAATTAAAATATCCTGTTGTTGAGCATATTTCACTCTTTTTTTTAGTTGCTTCTTTTGTGTGGGGGTGGGTGGGCCGGTGAGGGTTATGCAGTTTGTCTTGCTGCTAGACAAATTAGATTTTTCTTTTGAAGGGAAATAAATTAGATTGTCACTGATGCTGCAAAGATAGTTCGAGATTTGTACAAGTTGTTAATAAGACCTCCCGTTATGATAACAAACTTGTGGCTTGTAATTGTCGAAGCCAACCATCAAGTAGTAAATGAGGGGAACTGTTGGAGGATGACCTGAAATAGGCAGAGAAGAGAAGAAAACAGGACTCATAAAAGTTTCATCTGGTGTGCTATACTGCTACATATGTAACATCGCTTGGATATATGGATAAAAGAGTAAATGCGAGTTATGGTTCCCGTTGTATCAATTTCAACCATCTTTGTGGACTTCCTTGTGAAGTCACTCATAAACCATAATCCCCGTTCTATAGGCATATCTGTAGTGCTTAGGCTTTTGTTGCTGTTATATAACTAGTGAAGAACAACTCCACATGCAATACCCGTGTGTTTCATGTAGGTACAAAGGCTGGTTCCATGCCATCCACAGGACTTGGATGATTGAAGGTGCTAAGGGGGCGTTCAGAGGTAGCATCCCAAGGGTGATATGGTATGTACCAGCATCTGCTCTGACATTCATGGCAGTAGAATTCCTCAGAGAGAAGTTCAATCAAGGGTTAGAAAATGAACAGGAAGAAGTTGCAAGCATCTCAATAGACAAGAAAAGGATCTTTAAGTGAGGTTGCTTAGGAATACTTCAGAAGCTGACATTTTTTTCCCATCCATCACTTTTTTCTTCATTCAGATGGGATATTGTTGTATAGATTCACAAAGGTTGAGCATAGGTGTAGTGTTGTAGTTCCTGTTATAAAGCTGATTGTGAATAAAGGAAAGCACATAGTGAATGGCCCAATTTTGAATCACGAAGATGTTTTCTTAGCTTCTGATTGCTTACATAATTACATGCTTTAATCTTGTTATTAATACCGACGTAAGGACTGGCGATTGTGAGGAATTCAAGTCTTCTAGGAAATTCATCAGGCCTATTATATTTGTGTGTTATGCCTAGAGCGTCTTAATAACCGTCTATCTCTATTCTACTCTTGAAGAGTTTGGTATCCACATTAAAGGATTAATATATCTTCACTCATATAATAATTTAATTTAATTAATTTAAAAACTAATGGAAACATTATTTACTCAACAAATTTCGTTACATGTACGTAATTAATTAATATTTGCTGAATAAAAATTATGTCAAATTTTTCCTTAGAGGAACTTTTTGACCAATTTATCCTATTGATTTTTTGAGGTTTTTAGATATAATAATACAAGTTTGTTTTCTATTAAGAAAAGGTTGGTAACAAAAAATGGATCTGTAGACATTTATATTTCTCATATGCATATTTTATCTTCTTTTTTTGGGTAAATGTCTCTTGATAACATTAGACATCAACAAAATTTTTTTAAAAAATTGGTATAGTGACATGATTCAATTTAATACTTAGCTTCCTCCCTTCTTTTTCTATTGCAACAATTGAGTTTTCACGCTTGTCAAAGTACAATTTAACTAAAATATCTTCAATTACTTTTTAGTAAAAATTATAAAAATTTGATATTTTGAAAGTATATATCGAGATGAATCTAATAGCATCCCCACATGACTATATTTTTTTTACGTAAGAATCGCAGTAAATAGTGAATATGTGGTGGATGAATAGTGTAAAAACCCAATTATTGCAATAGATGTAGAATATAAGAAGTATATACATAAACTTTGAAAATGGAACGATGACTACATAAAATCAATATAAATATACATTATTATATTTTTTGTTTTTTAAAGAAACTTTTCTTGATAATGCTAAAGACATCTATATTAAAGAAATTTTTGAAAGATTGGAATATTAACATGATTCAATATAATATAGAACACGACAAATAGGTTCTGGCGTTTAGTTTCCACAAGTATACAAGCTGGATTCCCTCAACACTAACCCGACCTGTTTATTAAATGAGTCAACAACCTTTGACTCTTGTTAGACCCTTTTATCGACTCGTTTATCAAACTATGCACACATTTATATAAACCAAACTAATCAATGGTGTAAATTTCTTAACAGGAATTGTGTCGAAATCAACCAAATAATGCATCTTAAATAGTTATAAAAAATATAAACGATTACAAGCCACCTATTCCTAATAGCCTTGCAATTAATGAAACGGTTGTATCGTTGGATTCTGGTATGAGTTCAACTCTAACACAACTAGTTTAATAAAATGAATTGTGTCATGTCAACACGCTTACTTAAATAGATTGAAACCTCTATCCAAATTTGCTAATTTCGTATCGAGTTCAGGTCGAGTTGGCGAGTTGTGTCAATATTTTCTACCTCTAGTTTAAATGGTCGACGTCCCTTCATAAAATAATTGAAAGAAAATTTGTCAATTACTACTAGGGATATCAGTGGGTAATGGACCCTACCCGGATCCATATTCGTTTTTACGGAGCTGGATCCTCAAATTTTGGACCCGACGGACCCGGGTAGGATTTGGATCCTAGTTTAAAAAAATGGATCTGGACCGGGTCCTAAATTATTACCCAGATCCAGATCCGTTTAACCTTTTTTAAAGTTATCTTAAAATATATAATTAAAAGGGTAAAACTTAATGTTATGTTCTTAATGTTATTTATGCTTGGATTTGTTGTATTAAGGTTGAATGCTTGTTTACTTCAACATCGACAAATGAAGATGCTAAATGGCGTTGTTTTGTTTTTTTAAAATCTTTAATTATTGTGAAAATTAGGGTCGTTTGAAGAAAATAGGTTAGGATCCGTTTTGAACCCGGATCCTTAGGATCCATTGGATCATGATCCTCAATTTTATTACACCAACGGATCCTGAAAAACGGATCTGGATTTGGATCCTAGAGGATCCGTGGTCCAGATCCTACCCGTTGACATCCCTAATTACTACCTTTTAAACAAGTCATTGCATGATATTTTAAGAAAAAAACTGTAATTTTACAATTTTTTAAACAATTTACACTTATTATTGCTACCTATTGCCAACATTAACTAGATTATATTTTGGGGTAGAACAATAAGGGGCCAAAATCAATTCAAAATAATAATTTCACAAATTCGAAATGTAACATATTCAAAATGTTTTTGGTTAATATTCTTGTCGCATGAAGACACATGTCAACATGCATAGTTTATGGACACTTGGCGAAATCATTGGCTGCTTGACACATGGCGAAATCATTAGCTGCTTGACAAGTGGCCATTTTTCTATTCCTTCTTATATAATAGACATATGCATTAACCAACATACATCTAATTAGATGGAGAAAAAACAATAGTTTCTCCTTTTTCTTGCTTCTGAAAATTTTATAGCATCTTGTCCTAGTTGAGAGATCATCATCAAAACATAAATTATTATGTTCCAACGTGGAAGCCATTTTTGTTTTAGTTTGAGTATCCTCCTATTAACTATTAAATAAATTATTATAAATAAAACTATACGGATATTAAGTAGAAGGAATTTAACAATCCAAAAAAAACCTTCTAACTCCCACGTTGTTTTAGGGAACTAATACCTTCATTAGGGCTTTTCTATCCATAGCTTTAGCAAACTATCATTCTAGCAGCAACTGGTTACTTTTCGGTCTCCTCCTTCACGATCAATCCCATATCATCAAATGAAACCCTAAAACTCAAAACTAAATAATGGGATTCGACATAAAGGAGATGAGACGAAGAAATTAAAAGCAAATAATCAAAACCCTAAAACTCTTTATTAAACAAAAAAATGATGAGAATCGATATTAAGGAAATGAGAAGAAGAAGGTTAAACAAAAAAGAACTAAACCCTTCTAAGTAGGATTGGTTTCATATATGGATGAAAATCGCTTTGTGCACCAAAAAAATTAGTGGAAGATCGAATAGGAAGCCAACTTGAAATTCGACAATTTCATAGCCAATTCTGACGAATTCGAATCCTAAGTTCATCAGAATCTAAAGCAGATGTTCAATTGCTAAAATGAGAAAATTATAAAAATGAGAAGAAGGGAAGGAAAAAGAAAAGAAAAGAAACAGGAGAGACAAAAAAGAAGACTACAATGGAAGAGGGGAGAGAGAAGGCAGAGACTAAGGAAAAAGAAGAAGCAAATGTGGGGACTGAGGGAAAGGGGAAAAGGATGTGAGGGGGTGAAGGAAAGGGTTCAAAGGAGTTGTAGCGCAAAACGTTGCAATAATCAGAAAACCACTTGAATAGTAAATTTCAAGCAAAATGGATTCAGAACACTATTCATAAGGATTTCTGGCAATCCTTGCTTTTAACAGGTTAAGTATTTATGTAATGTTGAATATTTCACCAACTATCTATATGACTTAATCATTTTTTATTACTATTTATTTTTAATATGTATTTTATATCATTACACACTATTCACATATTTAAACAAATTTTGGTATTGGATTTATTCTACGGTTTTTTCACCATATACCCCCGATAAATCACGAAATTCACCATATACCCTTAATGTTTCAGATATTCACCATATACCCATGAGTTTTCAAAACTGTGCACCATATACCCTTTTTCTAACGGATGTTAAGTCATCGTTAGCTTTATTTACCATTTTACCATTATTAACCCCTAACCCTAACTCCTAAACCTAATCCCTAACCCTAATCTAAACACTAACCCCTAACCCTAACCCACTCCCTCCCCTCCACCCCAGTCCCAGCCCTCACCCCCTCCCCCACCCCCTCCACCCCGGCCCCCCCCCCACGCCCAACCACCTTAGCCCCCCACTGCCCACCAACCCGCAGCCTCCCCCTTGCCCCACCAACCCGCAACCCCTCCCCCTTCGGACCGCAACTCCCCTCCCTCGCAACCCCGTGCCCCGCAACCCCTCCATCGCAAACCCCAAGTACTTTTCATGAGTTAAACATAGATTTGTAATGTCAGCTGGAATTTATGCCGAAAACGTAGCTTAATTTCAGCGAAGATGTTGATGAATTACGCGATTTGAGCGAAGATGTTGATGAATTGCGCGATAATGCGAGTTGCAAGGATTGGGGGTGGGTAAATTATCGAAAACGAAGAGGGAGAAAACGCGAACCGCAGGGGAAGGGTGGGGTTCTCGCGACAAGTGCAGGGGAGGAGTGGGGTTCTCGCGACGGTGCAGGGGACGAGTGGGATTCTCGCGACGGTGTAGGGGAGGGGTGGGGTTCTCACGACGGTGCGGGGAGGGGTGGGGTTCTCACGACGAGGTGGGGAGAGGGGCTGCTGGGGTGGGGGAGGGAGAAGGGCTGCGGGGGGTGGGGGGGAGGGGCTGCTGGGGTGGGGGGAGGGGGGGGAGGGTGGTGGGAGTTTAGGGTTAAGGTTAGGGTTTAGGGTTGGGGTTAGGGGTTAGGATTAGTGTTAGGGTTTAGGGGGTTAGGATTTAGGGGGTTAGGGTTAGTGTTAGGGTGGCAAAATTGTAAATAACTCTAACAGTGACTTAACGTCCGTTACCAAAAAGGGCATTTGGTGAACAATTTTGAAAAGTCAGGGGTATATGGTGAATTTTTGAAACATTGAGGGTATATGGTGAATTTCTTGATTTGTCAAGGGTATATGGTGAATTTCTATTAGTGCTTTATGTATTGTAGTCTAGATCAAATCTTATTGTATATCAAATGGATAATAAATTGCTATCTTAAATGGCTTCTTAGTGTAGGCTATTTATGTTATTCAAAAATAGAAATTTTTACAATATCGACATCCGACCTAAAATCATCGTCAACATGTTTTTGGTAAATATTTAGACGTTTCCGCTGTGGGCGAGGGTAAATATTTTTTTTGGTTTTGTTGGTGGTTGTGCGTGGTTTAGTTGGTGGTGTGTGTGGGCTCGGTGGTGGTTTGCATGGTTCTGGTGGTGGTTGTGTGTGTGGTAGTGGTTGTTGGGTAGTGAGGGGGTTTAGTGATGGTGAAGATGAAAGAGAAAGTTAAGGGGTAAAATTGTATTTTCAATTGCGCTTTGGGGTGATTTTAAGTAATTTTGGGGCGATATTTAACATCCTCTAGTGAATAGTGTTCAAAAGTCAATCTATATAATTATCTAAAGCAAAATCATAAATCCTATGTGGCATCTTCACACTGATCAAGCAATTCTAGAGTACTTAGAAGTAAAAACTCTCTAATAGGGTGTCCACGTGGCACTTATACATTTTGAAATTAAAAAATTATTCGAATTTAAATTAAAATCAGAATTACTAAATCTGATTTGCGTGATTTAAGGCAAATATTAGGCAATTAAATTCTAATCTTTATATAATGAATGCCCAAATAAAAGATTTCCTAAAAAAAGAAATATAACTTATGGTAAGGATTTGAATTTCTCAATCAACCTTAATTTTGCCTATATTAATTGCCAATCAACCTTAATTTCAGATTTTTTAAAATGCATATTTTAATTGTCAATTGACAACTAATTTTCGATTTTCAAATCCTTACCAATTGACAACAATTTTTTTTAAACGTGAATTTTGCCGTCTTCCTTAATAAAAATCAAATGTTATCGTATTTGTATATATGATTTGCCGTAATCGACCCAAATTATATGTCTCCCTTTTACATGTCCCTGATTTCCGCTAATCATAAACATTTCCACTAAATATGTATTGAAGCTTATTGCGTACGTTTTGGCATGGAATTGCTATAAATAGGGTCAATTGAAATCCATTAATCGTAGTAAAAACTGATCTTCCTGGCCTTGCCGCACCACCACAAGGCACAATAGAACCGAAATGCTCGACCACGGTGGCACACAGAGAAGCAACAACAGCAACAATCCAACTGCAGCAACTATACATTGGAAGCGAACCACGGTGGAAGAGGATAGAGGAAATCCAGAAGCAGCAGTAGCAATGCAACTGTAGATAGTCCAGGAGGAAGAGGAAAGAGAAATCCACGAGAACCACATCAGTAGCATCATAGACAGAGGAATAGAGGATAGAAAGAGGAAGCAAATAAATTAGTTGTAATTGTTCATCCAAATTGATTCGTAGGCGCCTGTAATTGACCATTATCAAATTTTATAAATTTACTGCTCCTATTGCAATAAGATAATCGCGTGAGCTACGCTATTCTTACATAGTATCCTTCCATATCTTTTCCATATCATCTCTTCTCTCTCTCTGTTTTATCCATTGACCTTTCTAAAGTATGTTTATACTACTTTTCTCTCTCTAATGGGGTTGAATAAATAATTGATTCTTCTTTTGAATTAATGAGTTTTCTTGCTTTTTCAGTTTTGTTTTATGCTGTTTTTTTCTTTGTTTGAGGGTATAGATTACATATGGGTGGGTGAAATCAGTTTTTTTTGTGCAATGAAGGAGGAATCACAACTCTGTTTATGCTAAATTTGCATAGATTACATATGGGTTTAATTTGTACTAATTTCTTCTTTTGTGTTGAGGCTTAGGAAAATGATGCAAAGATTGCCGTCATTTTCTTGAATTAGTCCCAAATGATTGTGAAAAAAATATGAGCAAGTTACAAGGAACTTTCATGCAAAAGAGCATCATAAAAAAGTGTGTTTGGGAAAAGATATTTGGGTCGTAGGGGAAAGAAATGGAGGTTTTGTTTTTAATGAATTAGTCCCAAGTGTAGGAGTTTGTTATACAACAACTCAACAAGTGATAGATGATAAGTTTACTGAGCATGATTATTCATATAGGTAATAGGCTATATGCTCTAGCAACAAAATGATTTTTTTTTTTACCTTTTGCAATGCTTATCTTTCCAATCTATCTATCTATATAATTATCTAAAGCAAAATACAAAGTCTTATATGTCATTCTCATGTTCACCAAGCAACCTTAGACCTTCAAAGATTAATAACATGCTATTAAGGTGTCCATGTGGCATCATATTTATATAATTATCTAAAGCAAACGTGTAACACTTATGGAAAAAAATCAATTAGAAAAACCAGTTATGTTAGTAATATGGAAATCAAACAATTACTTCAATCAAGCATTTAACATTTAAGAAAACAAATCAATTAGAAAAATTGGTTATGTTAGTAATATAGAAATCAATCAATTATTTCAATCAAGCATTTAACATGTAAGGAAACAAATTAATTAGAAAAAATTGATTATGTTAGTAATATAGATATAAATCAACTACTTCAATCATGTTGGACAGTCTTTGACTGATCCCCATCCACATCAGCATCCATAACTCTCAGTTGCCAATCATCCATCCACATCAGCAGCACTCCAGCAAGATAGTTAAGAGTTTGTTAGCTTGTTATTTCAGTTTGTAATATTGTCATATTTTAGCTTTTTCTTTTATTTTCCTTTCCAGCTGTAATAGTGTAGCTAGCTTAGTATAAAAGTAAATCTAGTTAGATATTTTAGCATTCATTCAAACACTTGTAAGAATTCTCTCTGAAAGTTCTTTAGAGATTTTCATTCAATAAAGTTATTTAACCTGAGCTCAAAGTGAGAGCGATGATGGAGTAAAATTATTCTGTTCTTCTGATTGATCATCATCACATCTTTTGACATGGTATCAGATCACGAAAGATTCTGGAGATAAGTTCTTGAGTTTTTTCCGCAAGATTTCCAAGAAGATTGAAGATCAGTTTTTCTGATGAAGTTTTTTTTTTCCAGAAATCAATTTGTTCATATGGTTTGATTTCTTGATTCTTCTTTATTGAAGTTATTTCTCTTAAAATTCTGATTGACAAATAGTAGATTCATTGATTCTAGAAATTTGATTGAAATTGAGGTTTATTTGGAGAATTTGTTGAAATTTTGATTGGAGAAATTGTTTTATTGGTAGTATATAGAATTGAGGTTGTGTTGAAGTTATTTTCTTGAAGTTTTCGATAAATAGTTGAGGTTCTGGAAAATTTTCTTTGAAATTTGATTGAATTTTGTTGATTAAAGTGAATATAACAGAAGAATCGAACAATAATAGCAACAATAGATTGTTGGAACCAACACAAGATCCAAACACAGTTTACTATATTCATCCTGCTGACAACAACAATTATAAATTCATTTCTGAGGTGTTTGATGGTGAAGGATATAGTTTTTGTAAGAGATCTATGATATTAGGATTGTCAACTAAGAATAAAATGTGTTTTGTGGTTGGAACTTTGCCAAAACCTCCTATTATTGACAAGAACTATAAGGCATGGATCAGGTGCAATGACTTGGTCACTGGTTGGATCCTAGGAGTTTTAGGACCAATCACTAAGAAGAGTGTTTTCTTCTATAAGACTGCTAGTGAGATGTGGAAGGAATTAGAGGACAGGTATGGTCAAGTATCATCCACTCAATTGTATGCTCTTCAAGAAGAATTGAGTGCCATACATCAAGAAACTGAAAGTGTTGCTAAATTTTTTTACCAAGATCAAAGTGATCTGGGATGAATTTGATGATGTTAATCCAATGCCAGTGTGTGAATGTAATGGTTGTACTTGCAACCTCACTGAAAAATTCATCAACATCCAGTAGAGTCAAAGATTGATGCAATTTCTTATGAAACTGAAAGACACTTATCAGCAAACCAGAAGCTTGTTTGAGATGTTACAGACCATATTTGTCATGACAAGAACATGTTTGTGACCATTTCCCCTCTCAAATGCACTGATAATACTATAACAATTCCTGATGGTAGGAAAACCTTGATTACTCACATTGGCACAGTCAGGTTATCTGATCATATAGTGTTACTTGATGTCTTATATGTGCTTGACTTCCATTTTGATCTCATCTCAGTCCATAAGCTATGTCAAGATTTAAAGTCATGTCTCCTTTACCAATGACACTTGTTTGATACATGATCTTACCTTGAGCAAGACAACAGTTCTTGGTAAGCTTCAAGGAATATTTTGCTGAAAAGAGTCACCACACTTCAGGTGACAGTAGCTATCATAATACACATGTTGTTAATGCTGCTTCTACTAATGCTCATTCTCTTTCCTGTACTACTAATCATGATGTCAAACTGTGGCATTTAAGATTAGGACATGTTCCATTCCATCAAATAAAACATGTTGTGCCTGAAATAAATGATTCAATGTTCTCAGATGACATTTGTTAAATCTGTCCTATGGCTAAACAGCTAAGGATGTCATTTCCTATTAGTTCTATTAAAACAACAATGCCTTTACAGTTGATTCATGTAGATATTTGGGGTCCATATAAGCACAAAACATATGGTGGATATTCTATGTTCCTCACAATAGTAGATTTCACTAGAACAACTTGGGTTCATTTGTTGAAGTTTAAGTCTGATTCTGTTCACATCATTGAAAAATTTGGGAACTTGATACTTCAGTGAAATGCATCATATCAGATAATGCAAAAGAATTGAGTGAAGGTGCTATTGTCTCTTTTTATACTGCTAAGGGAATAGAACACTAGACTAGTTGTTCTCACACACCACAACAAAATGGTGTGGTGGAGAGGAAGCATATGCATCTTCTTGAGATTGCTAGGTCCCTATACTTCCAATATAAACTTCCAGTGAAGTATTGGGGTGAATTCATCATGTGTGTAGCTTATCTCATAAATAGGATGCCACTTCCTGTTTTACATCACATTTCACCCTATGAAAAACTTTACAAAAATAAACCTAAGCTAGATCATCTTAGAACTTTTGGATGCTTATGCTTTGTTTCTACATCTAAGATCCATAGAACTAAGTTTGATCCCAAAGCTGATCCTTGCGTGTTTATTGGCTATTCTTCTACACAAAAAGGTTACAAAGTTCTTCACCTCAATGACTCATCTATTACAGTTTCTAGGGATGTAGTGTTTCATGAGAAACACTTTCCATTCCATATTTCTCCTTCTTCTCATTCATCTCCTTTTCAATCTTTCTTCCTAAATCCAATCAAAATCACATTTTCCAAGATCCCTTTACTCCATATTATGATGATTATCCTTCTCAACAAGATTACACTCCACCTTCTTCACTCTCTTTACTATTGTAGACACTAAAAATTTATTAGTGTTCTATATTAAAATAAGTTAATTATTATTGAGCTAAAATAAATATGATTAGCCCAATTTAATTAATTTAGCCACTCAAATAAGATATCCAAATTAAATTAAACAATTATAATTTGGGTTCCAAAATATTTGGGCTAGCCCATATTACTAGTCCAAATAAGATGGTCAAGTGGCAAAGGTAAAAAAGACTTTCAAGTCATAAACGGGCCCAAGCCCATAAGCTACCAAGTCCATGGAGGGATCTCCATTCTCTATAAATAGACCTCACCTCCTTTAGTTGAGGGAACCAGAAAATCATTATTCTCAAGAGCTCATAAAATTCTCTTGGAATTCTCTCTGCAAATAGTCAACAAGCACATCAAATCCGTGTCGACTGTTCAGATACACTCAAACACATTCGACTGAGATTCAAGCTTTTGTCAGCCCTCATTCGAATACACTCAAACAAAACTCAAACTCAGGTTGACGTTGACAAAACGTCACTCTATACTCAACTCCACGTCGACATCAACACGTGTCATTCCCAAGCTACGGAACAGAATCAGAGGATTTAGTTTATTTTTATTATAAACTGTTTACAGGGATTGTACTCAATACATTATTGAAATATAATTTCTTTGTTACTTTGTTTCTTGTCTTATTTATTTTGACTCGAAATTTGTGTATACAAATTTTGGCACGCTCGGTGGGACTATCTCTGCCTCTCATCTCTGTTTCGTCATCAACAACAAACCTGAGAAATGGCCTCAAGTAAGAACATCTCTCAATCTTCTGAAAACTCTGCCGACACCCTACGAAAATCTGTAACGTTGGGTGACTTTATGGATGACATGACTCTTGGTTTTCGCACTAGAGGAATGAAAAAGGCTGTTGTTGCTGCCGCTGCTGCTAAGCTTCGAACTGCAAATGTTCCTACCAGGCAGAGAAAACTCTTTAAGCCTGCTGCTGCTGAATCGTCCATCATGCCTGATTCACGCAAAGAGCATGAAACCCCCGTGTTTGGCTCAACTGCTTTGGCTGAACACGAGCCATCATTCATTGCTTCTCAAATATGGAAGCAACTCTCATCTGATAAGTCTAACAGGCTGACCGTTCACACTAGCCCTCTCTTTGATCCACTCAATGTAGAGAGTGACAATGAAACAAGTGACGATATTCTTGTTTCATCACCTCTAACGATTTTCGACTTAGAGGAACCCTTGTTGTCTTCACAATCGAACACTGCTGCTGTTATGGTGACCTCAGCTAAGACAGTTGAGGAACAACTTGCTGAAATGAATAGCCTAATGAAGGATGGAGAAGAAAAAGATGCTCAAATTCGACTCCAAAATGAGCAAATCGCTGCCCTCAACAAGAAACTTGAGGAAGGCGACGCAGCATCAAGACAAGGTGATGAAAGCGAAGGGGATAGTGGTGAAGACGCTCGTCGCCCACCTACAGCTCGACAACTTGAGTTATTGATAGCTCACGCTGTCAAAAATCAACTTGGAGAAAGTTCTCAAGGCAGTCATCGCTATGTGAAGCCTTATACCAAAAGGATCGATAAGCTGCAGATGCCTTTTGGCTATCAACCCCCCAAGGTTCAGCAATTCGATGGGAAAGGAAATCCTAAGAAACACATTGCTCACTTTGTGGAAACATGCAACAATGGTGGTACCACAAATGATTTCCTGGTCAAACAATTTGTTCGTTCCCTTAAAGGCATAGCCTTTGACTGGTACACAGATTTACCCTCACAATCCATTGACAGTTGGGATCAAATGGAGGAGGAATTCTTGAACAGTTCTATAGCACTCGACGTATTGTCGGCATGACCGAACCGACTAAGACTCACCGGTGGAAGGATGAGCCAGTCATCGATTACATCAATCGTTGGCGCGCATTGAGTCTAGAGTGTAAAGATCGCCTAACTGAAGTCTCTGCTGTTGAGATGTGCATTCATGGAATGGATTGGGACTTGCTTTATATCTTGCAAGGTATAAAACCTAGGACTTTTCAAGAGTTGGCTACGCGAGCTCATGACATGGAGCTTACCATTGCCAACAATAAAGGCAAAAGCAACACTTCTTCAGAATACAAGAAAGAGAAGAAGGATTTTAAGAAGACTGACAAGACTGCCAAAAGTTCGACTAAGGAGTCAATGTCAATCACGACCTCCTCGCCTGTCAAGATCTCTAGCAAGGCTGGCACTGAAAAGAATAAAGGTTCATGTTCTCAAGAACCTAGGAAAAATAGGCCAACCTTGAAAGAACTCCAAGTAAAAAAATATCCATTTCCAGACTCTGATTTATCAGGGATGTTAGATGATTTGCTTGAAAACAAAGTCATTGAGTTGCCCGAAGCTAAGCGTCCTGCAGAGGTCGGTAAGACTTCCGATCCTACCTACTGTCGGTATCACAGGTTGATTAGTTATCCCATAGAAAAGTGTATAACACTTAAGGAGATAATTATGCAACTTGCAAAGGATGGGAAAATTGTACTGGATTTTATGAAGTTGTTGAAGCTAATCACGCCTCCGCGATGTTAGATTCTTATTAGGAGGCTCAAACTCTGCAGTTTAGGAGTTTGAAGCCAGTAATTGTACATGTGATGCGACCGGTTCTCCAAGTTGATGATGTGCCATCTGTTGAGCACAGTATCCCAACAGAAAACCAACATGGAGAGGATGATGAAGGGTGGACGTTGGTCACTAGAAGGAGGCCTAGACGACAGTCGAAGCCTCAACCAAAGTCTGTTTGTCGTAAGAAGAAGCATCAAAAAAGAAAGGGCTCAAAACACTCGAAAGGAAAGAAAAAGTCAAAAAAACATACTAAACAGCAAGTACTGCCAATTGACTTGCTTGAACAGGATCCACTTACCCCTGTAACCTTAGAAGAATTCTTTCCTGAAGATTACTTCACTACGGTTATTGTTAATGCTACCTCATTTGTTGAGGATGAAGAAGAAAAAGAAGAGGAGGAGGATCAAGAGCCTGTTAAAGAAAATGAAATCTCCGTCAAAGTAATTGTCCAACATTTAGGGACGGAGATAGATCCAAAGATATTGGCTATCTTGGAAGCTCTTCCTACACGCATGGGATGGAGGCAGATCTTTCATTTACCTCGAGAAATGTGTCGACAAGTGGCTCTTGCACTTCAGCACCCAGAACTATACCTTGACAAAGTGAAGGATGCTGGAGAGCCAATATAAAGTTTGGCTAAATGCGCGTCATGTAATTTTGCCTTAGCCTTCACTGATGAAGACTTATTGTTGGGCTCAAAACCTCACAACCGACCCTTGTTCGTTTCTGGTTATATTTTCGGCAAGAGAGTGAATCGTATCTTAGTGGATAGAGGTTCAGCTGTCAACATCATGCCAAAATCCACCATGACTAATTTAGGGATCACTATGGAAGATCTTTATGATAGTCGTCTAATGATCCAAGGATTCAACTTGAACAGTCAACGTGCCATAGGCATAATACGTCTTGACCTTGTGATGGGAGAGTTAACATCATCTACTCTCTTCCATGTCATAGATACAAAGACGTCGTATAAAATGTTGCTTGGACGACCTTGGTTGCATGAAAATGGGGTAGTCGCATCAACCCTCCATCAATGTCTGAAATTTTATCGTGGAGGCGAGAAGAAAATAAATGGGGATGTCAAACCCTTTAGCACGGCAGATTCGTACTTTGCCGATGCTAAGTTCTTCGAAGATGAGGAATCCTCAAGCGAGATGTTGCCATCTAAAATTCCTTCAACGGGGAAAAGGGGTACAAATAAAAATGGTGATATTCCCTCGTCTTCAAGCTCTAGCGAGTCAGCCACCACTGAGATGCAACAACAAAAATTCAAGGAAAAGGTAAAAGAAGAAGTTGTTGCTCAACCCATTAAAGCAACGAAGAAGGCAAGAACGACTCCGACCCCGCGATACATCCCTAAATCACGTCGTAAGGAAGGGGAGTCACCTTTTGCGGTGGTGTCGAGTTATGAAAGTAGAGCCAAAGAAAGAAAAAGGAGTAGATGAGACTACTCTTCAATGTTTAAAGCAAGAAGTGGTTGTTCCTTTATCTAGAGCCAATCACAATCAAATTGCTAAGCCTCCAACCTCACAATATGTTGATCAATCTAGGAGAAAATGGCTTAACAAGGGTAGGTTTGACCCAAATGCTTATAAACTCTTGGCGAAGTCTGGTTATGACTTCGAGAATCCAGCGCCCATGGGCAATGTCATTGAGGTTGATCCTCATGGAATTAATGACACACAAAAGAAATTGCAAGAGTATGGCGTTGAGGTACATCCGACTAAAGTAGGTTTGGGATTTGAAACCCCAACACCCATCAAAATTTCTGCACGGCGTAGAGGGACAACCTCTTCTTCGCAAGATATTATCGCGGAGGAAGTTCAAGAAAATGAAGATGAAAATAATGTGTCTCAGCCAAAAATATCGGTCTTTGATCGACTGCAGTCTCCTGTCGTAAAGGACCATACATCGGTTTTTAACAGACTTGGTGGACACGAGCTAAATGAAGGTGTGAAGTCAAAAATACAAACACCCTTGCAAAATCTTCGATCTTCTAAGAATAGCATCTGTCTTTAAACGTCTTGGTGCATCGACCTCAATTGATAAACAACAAAGACGGTTAGTACTAAGTCGCATCACAAGAGAGAAAAATGAAGTCAAAGGCGAGGACGCACCTCAAAGTGTTATCCCATCTCGCATGAGGCGTACACAGGTGGTAGACATCATTGGACATGCACCCTTGAAAGCCAAAGGTCGTGTCATAGTGTTAACAAACCAAAGGAGTTCGTCTAGTCAAGAAAAAGAAAAAGATGTTGAATTTGTTTCTTCAAGCCATATCACAGTGCATGAGGCTCCTGAAAGTGACGAGGAGATGGAAACAGATGAGGCTCCTAAAACTCTTGAAGATGGGGGTCAAGCCACCGTCGATGAGTTAAAAGAGTTAAACCTTGGAACTCAAGAAGAGCCACGCCCGTCTACGTCGCGCTTTTCTTACCCAACAGAAGAACAAAAATATTCCAAGTTACTCACCGACTACAAAGACGTATTTGCATGGAGTTATAAGGAGATGCCGAGACTCGACCCAAAAGTCGTTGTCCATCACTTAGCCATCAAAAAGGTGTCACCCAAAGAAGCAATCCCAAAGACGCTTCGAGCCGAATTAATTCCTGAAATTGAGGCAGAAGTAAACAAGCTCATTGATGCAGGATTTATTCGTGAAGTCGAGTATCCTACTTGGATAGCAAACATTGTGCCAGTACGAAATAAAAATGGACAGTTACGAGTTTGTGTGGACTTCCGTGACTTGAACGAGGCGTGTCCGAAGGATGACTTTCCACTCCCAGTAACGGAAATCATGATTGATGCCACCACTGGTCATGAGGCTTTGTCATTCATGGATTGTACCGCTGGATACAACCAAATTCACATGGCTCCTGAAGATCAAGAAGCAACCGCATTTCGTACCCCTAAAGGGATATTTTGTTACAAAGTCATGCCTTTCGGTTTGAAAAATGTCGGAGCTACGTATCAGCATGCAATGCAGAAATTTTTTGAAGATATGATGCATCAAATTGTGGAGTGCTACGTAGATGACTTGGTGGTAAAGTCTAAGAAGAAGGAGAATCATTTGCATGACCTCCGTAAAGTCTTTGAAAGACTACGAAAATGTCAATTAAAAATGAACCCCCTCAAATGCGCATTTGGCGTCACCTCGAGAAAGTTTCTAGGCTTCATTGTCAGACACAGGGGTATTGAAATTGACCAAGCAAAGATCAAGGCCATCCAAGAGATGCCTGAACCTAAGAACCTTAAGGAGTTACGTGGCCTCCAAGGGCGTCTTGCTTACATTCGAAGGTTTATTTCTAATCTAGCAGGAAGATGTCACCCCTTCAGCCATCTCATGAAAAAGGATGCCCCATTCAAATGGGATGACTCATGTAAAAAAGCCTTCGAAAGTATAAAGAAGTATTTGTCCGGTCTTGGGGGCACCAATAAAAGAGAACCCACTCATCCTTTATATCGCAGCACAGGAGCGATCTCTGGGGGCAATGTGCGCTCAAGAGCAAGAAGACCATAAGGAGACAGCTCTTTACTACTTGAGCCGAACTTTGGTGGGTGCTGAATTGAATTACTCACCTATTGAAAAAATTTGCCTTGCTTTGATTTTTGCGATCCAAAAATTAAAACATTACATGCAGGCTCATACAGTTCATGTCATCTTGAGGTCTGACCCGATAAAATACATTCTCTCAAGGCCCGTGTTGTCTGGCAGACTTGCAAAGTGGGCTATGCTTTTAAAACAATATGACATTGTGTATGTCCCGCAAAAGGTCAGAAAGGGGAAAGCAATAGCAGACTTTTTTCGCACCACCCGGCCTCCCCGCAGAATGGGAGCTTTCCGACGATCCGCCAAGGTGAAGATGTGTTTTTCATTGAAATACTCCCACCTTGGAGAATGTACTTTGACGGCGCCGCTCGTCATGACTATGTGCAGAGCCGGAGTTGTCTTCATTTCTCCGGTAAAAGCATATACTGCCATACTCTTTTGTGCTAACTCAACTATGTTCCAATAATATGGCTGAGTACCAAGCACTCATAATAGGCCTCCAAATGGCAATTGAAATGGGACTTAGAGACTTAGACATTCACGGGGACTCCCAATTGGTCCTAAAACAACTGTCGGGTGAATACGAAGTCAAAAAGAATGATCTAATCCCTTATCAAAGGCAAGCATCACAATTGCTTGACAAACTTGATACCATCAAGTTAGAACATGTTCCAAGGAGTGCCAACAAGATGGCTGATGCGCTCGCTGGGCTTGCAGTCACTTTGGCACTGGGGGCAGAAGAAATAATGTATGTACCTATTTGCAAACGATGGGTTGTCACTCCTGATGACGAGGATGTTGACGAATATGTCAAGAAGTCGACATAATCTCTCGTCTATCAAATAGACAAGGAAGATGGGCGTCAACCAATTATTGATTATTTGGAACATAAAAAATTGCCAAGTGATCCAAAACATAAGACAGAGATTCGTCGTCGAGCCTCGCGGTTTTTATATTATAAGGGGACTCTCTATCGACGATCCTTCCATGGTCTTTGGTTAAGATGTCTCGGAGATGAAGAAGCAAAGCAAACCATGGAGGAAGCTCACTCTGAGTCTCGTGGCGCTCATCGGCCAGTCCAAAACCGCATGACCGTATTAAAAGAATGGGTTACTATTGGCCAACCATGGTACAAGATAGCATGGACTATGCAAAGAAATGTGAAGCTTGCCAATTTCATGCTAACTTCATTCATCAACCTCCAGAGCCATTACACCCCACAGTCGCATCCTGGCCATTCGAAGCGCGGGACTCGACGTAGTTGGCCCAATTACACCAAAGTCATCTCGTCGGACAAGCATATATTTTGGCAAAGACCGATTATTTTTCCAAATGGGCGTAAGCCATCCCCCTACGTGAAGTGAAAAAGAGAATGTTGTTGACTTCATTCGTACTCACACCATCTACGTATATGGTGTACCCCGAAGAATTGTCACCGACAATGGGACACCATTTTACAATAAATTGATGAAAAGTTTATGTGAGAAGTTTAAATTCACCCAACATAGATCGTCAATGTACAATGCACCAAGAAACGGTCTAGTCGAAGCGTTCAACAAGACACTTTGTAGTTTGTTGAGCAAAGTGGTTGCCAAGTCCAAACGTGATTGGCATGAAAGAATAGGGGAAGCTCTATGGGCATACGAGACGACATATAAATCGGCAACACAATCAACTCCATACTCGTTGGTGTATGGCGTTGAGGCCGTTCTCCCCTTGGAGCTTCAAATTCCATCATTGCGCATTGCCATACAAGAAGGCTTGACTTCTGAAGAAAATGATAAACTCCGACTTGCTGAGTTGGAGGCGCTTGACGAAAAAAGACTCCAAGCACAACAAAAATCTGAGTGCTACCAAGCTCGTCTGTCACGCGCTTTCAATAAGAAAGTTCGACCTCGCTCCTTTCAAGTTGGAGACATGGTCCTAGCCATTAAAAGACCCATCATTATTTCTCGTAAGACAGGAAGTAAATTCAGTTCTAAATGGGATGGTCCATACGTTGTCAAAGAGGTATACACTAATGGGGCGTATAAAATTGTTGACGCCGAAGGATTACGTATAGGACCTATCAATGGCAAGTTTCTGAAGTGCTACTACTCATGAAAATTGAGAGCATTGTTCAACTCCTAAGCAAGAGGATAAACTGCATATGTCGAAAGAAAATATATGTGAATTTGCACTACGTTGGCTTGATCTTGTAAAAGCAATTTGTTGATTTTTGCAAGTACGTAGGCAGCTAGGGTAACATAAAAAATTACTCAAGTGCAGCCACACCAAAAAAAAAATTTGCAATCATTGTAATACTCCTGGCCCGCAAGAGTATAAACTGTGAACGGCGAAATAAAAAAAAAAACAAAAAAAATCCTATCATGTAATACTCCTAGCCCGCAAGAGTCTAAACTGTGAACAACGAAACATACAAAAAAAAATGCAATTGTTATAGTACTCCTAGCCCGCAAGAGTATAAATTGTGAACAGCTAAATAATAATGATAAAAAAGGGATGTGTTCATCTTATCAAAAAAAAAAAAAAAGGTAGAAAGGGACAAAGTCTCAATCCATCCACTCAAAGGGTTTGATTGCGCAGATCGAAGCTCGAGAAGGTTCACCCTATGTTGTTCAAGTTGGGCAATCTCATCGTACTCAAAGATGGAGTTGCTTCCAACTCATCCAAAGTCCGCTTTGCAGCCTTTATCTGTTCTTCATAGGATGTTAAAGAGGTCTTGTTAGCTGTCAATTCATCAGATAGATGGATTTTCTCCTCACGAGTTTTTTGTAATTCAGCTTCGAGATCACTTATCCTTTTCGTGACTGCCGCATCATGCTCCTCCAACAGTTTTTGCCTCTCTTGCCTTTTAACAAAGTTGGACTCAACTTGTTTCAGCAACTCCGACTGAGCACGCATGTCATGCTCCACCTGCTCTGACCGTTGGCGCCCTGCAACTTCTGCTTCTAAAGCAAGATAAGACTTGACAGACCAAAAATAGGAATCGACCTGACGCTTCAGCGGACGTGGGTCACCTTTAAGGTTTTGTATGCCTTTATACACCATGCGAGCTTCTACATATTTTTCCTCAACCTCAGAGAATGGTGATTGTTGCAGCATGGTCAGATAGCCTGCTCCAATGCTTCTGATAGCATTGGTAAAGATGGTGGAAGAATTAGGCCCTGGACGAAAAGTGTTAGAAGATGCAGTAGGAACATGAACACCCTTTATAGCGTCATCGGAGGCGTTCACAGCGTTAGGATGAATATCCAAAGCCCTAGAGGCAACTTCAAGAGAATTGGGACCCTGAATTGATCGTTCACTGCGAGTTGAGGAAGATAGGCAAATTGGATGAGTCTGCTTCGATTGATCCCCACTAGTCGAACCCTTTATGATCCTCAATTCCTTTCCTTTTCTGGTCGGAGGATGGGTATTGCCCTCTACAAACATATTACCATTTACAATGTCTTGAATGCTCGCATGCAAGTCAACGTCACCGTCCTAAAAGGAAATAAGTAAATAAAAGGAACCAATTAAATAAATAAAAAAAAAGAAAAAAATAAAGAAACCGGACTTACCAAATGAAGATTGGTAGGAAGAAAAGGAGAACTCGGTATGTTGTCAAAAAAACTCCCCAAAGCTCGATGTATCAACTTCTTGAGCCTGGGAGGTTGACTTCCTCTTCCCATTACGTTTGTGTTTAAAATTAACATCGGACTCTGTGTCACTGGTGTCTACGCCATCAATAGAACCATGATGATTTACTGTTTGTTTATTACTGCGGTTGTCAGGGGTGGTACCTCTATGACGTGAACCATCATCTTTTGGTTAAAAAGTTTTCTGTCATCATGCCGTTGATCTTACTTGGAATTTAATGCATCAGTTAAGACGCTCGAACAAAGAATCTGAACATTCTTCCTCAAATCTCCAATAGTCACTTTAGGCCACCAGCTAGCAAATTCAGATGTCACCAAGTTTTTCCAGTCCAGTGATTGGCATGGTGTAAAAACACGAGACTGACTTCCTGTAAACAAAAGCAACGTCCAATAACGCAAAGCCTCATAGTAAGACACCTTCCGTTCTTGTACATCACGGCGCAATAGACCAGTGTAATCTTGGCAGTAACCAAATTGCCTCCCAAATCGATGGAGGAGTAGGGTTCATCATGAAAAATGTCACAGGAACGCAAGACAAGGTAGCCTGATCGAAGAGAACCCATATAACTGAATTTGACAGTGGTCCAAATGACCATCGTCATGCAAAACATCATGTTTGTTCTTATTCAACATGGTGCAACCCACGCACTGACGCCCCGCATGTATAAGACTCGTGAGCATCCTCTACATTAAAGAGTTTTGACCCTTGTGCGCCTGAATATATGACCATCAAAGGACCAGGTGGAACAGGGTCGGCGTCATGGTGAGTGTTGAAATAATATGCTAGCCAACCATAAAGATAATGAGCTGGGAAGAGGGTTTTTGAGAAAGCTGGTTTTGGAGCTCTTGCAATAGCATTCAAACCGCGATATATACCGGAAAGTACAGAACCGCAAGACTAAAGGTTTGACCACATGCCATCAAGGTAGCAATCTCAAAAGCGCTCGGCCTAATCAACCTATCTTCATAGCTCTGGGAGCACAAAAGTGCATAACCAAGAAGATATAAAGGCAAAGCAACATAAGTATTTATTCTTCTATTCACAAGCTTTTGATCCCGAGAAGGTCAAACATATCTCGGTTTTGCCTTCTCCCCAAACAACCGGTTGAGTTTTAATGTTTACACTAGGATTAGCGGTAAATTTGGGGCGAGACTCGCAGTACCTTCGCCTCTTGTTAGGTTCCTTGTGAACTCTCTTCTGTTTACACCAAAAATCAATCCAGCTTTGAGCACTCACACCTCTCTTAGAGTTGGCGTCTTTTGCTAGAGTATGATAAACAACAAACAATATCTCACAAGCTTGAGATAATAATCGTTTCCCCTCTGTGTCTCGAGCACGCATGATGTTGTAGCTAGGGACTGTCTCATCATAAATCTTCCCAACAATAGGTAACCCTCCAAATTTGTACATGTCCCACAATGAAATAGACCACTCGCCAGTCATGGTATGAAGTGTATTGCTAGTAGGGCACCAGCTCTCACAGAATGAGCGAATGATGTCAGGGTTCTTGTCATACAAATAAAGAGAAGCCTGAACTGCAGAGTAAATAAACTGCCTCGCCCAGCACTCTCAAATTTTTCGAACCCCACCGCACCGAACCTGAAATGATACTGCGGCCAAGCATTGATGAAGACGTAGGAAGCTCAAAGTTGTCTCGAAGAGTGCTCTTAAGGACATACATCGGAATTGCATCGCGGGACCCCTTGTTCACCTTTACTGACATTTCACTCAGTAATGATCCTTTGTCAATATGCGTCTGCATGCCGTCAGGACGAAGTAGTGATTTGTGAATAACGAAATTAGTGCGAGTCCGTAGATCAGCTTCTTTATTGTCGATTAAAGAGAGATGAATGTCTTCGCCTCTCTTAAATTCTTTGAAGTACACCATCCTGAAAAAAAAAAAAAAGAAGGGTGTGTGTTAGAAAAAAATATATATATAAATAAACAAAGAGGGGAAGGGTTGGACGCTGCGTCTTCGTCTTCAAGGGACTGTTTGGAGGTGACATTATCGCAGTGCTAAAGACATACGAATAACACCCCTGACAGGCTCATAGTCGCACATATGGCCCATCGCGACGAAATCCCCGTCTTCGTCTTCAAGGGACTGTCTGGAGGTGACATTGTCGCAGTGCTAAGACATACGAATAACACTCCTGACATGCTCATAGTCGCACATATGGCACATCGCGACGAAATCCCCGTCTTTGTCTTCAAGGGACTGTCTGGAGGTGACATTGTCGCAGTGCTAAAGACATACGAATAACACCCCTGATAGGCTCATAGTCGCACATATGGCCCATCGCGACGAAATCCCCGTCTTCGTCTTCAAGGGACTGTCTGGAGGTGACATTGTCGCAGTGCTAAAGACATACGAATAACACCCCTGACAGGCTCATAGTCGCACATATGGCCCATCACGACGAAGTCCCCGTCTTCAAGTGAACCTGTCATATAGTACAAAAAAATATACACGGGTACACATGCACACAAAAAAATAGAAAAAAATAGACTTAAAGGGATGTAACAAAAAAATCATTACCTTACTAGTCTAGACCTTCTGATATTGCTCCAAAGACAAATACAGAAGATCAATATCTCGAAAATTTGATGTATTGCAAGTCAAGCAAAGTATGTCAAGACCCAATTTTAAAAAAAAGAAGGGTATATGATCCTCAAATCTGGGCAATTAGAAAAAAAAAAGGATACGTAAAGCTCCAATATTGAGATCAATACAAATATCTTCATATAAGCACTGTGAGATGAGTTAGTGCTCACGGCAAAGTCAAATTGTATTCATATTGGAGTATAATTTTGGAAAAGAAATTATGAGCATGCGGACTTGCGGTTAGTTCGTCTCTACTGCAAAAGTTAGGCACTTGTTCTGGGATTTTGCGATATGTTCACACATATGATATGGTGATGATCATTATGCCAAATTGAAATAATACAATCCAAGTATGAATGCCAGATTGATCAAAAAAAAAACAAGGCATGTGATTTTGCATCTACTGGACACAAGTTGAGACCTTTGTACACATTAACGCTATGGAAGCATAGAGTTTTCAAGAAGCATATCAATACCAAGCAAGTTGTTGGTATGATAAATAATTCGAAAATCAAAGAAAGAAGCTTATTGTTGTAAATAGAAGAAGAAAGGGAAGCACTATCACGACATCATATAAGATGGGTAAGTTTGTCCCACAATCATTGATCAAATATGGCATCATGCGTGCAAGAGGAGCAAGACAAGGAAAATTAAAACTCCAGCACTTGTTTCATTCGTAAATTAGTTAATATGTTTGATCATGAAATATGTTGAGGTTATGATGCACACCAGTACAACACATGAAAGATCAACAAGTTATCAAGTTGAATGGGAGTATCAATATACTGGAGAAGAAAAAAAAAATTACAAGGGTGACCAAGCTTCCTGTTTTTCGTTATGATTAGATCAATCAAAGCAGTCAATTGGCAAATTCATATTTTTAAAATAAATTCGCATGATCATTGATATGAGGTTCATGGGGATTTATTGATTTATAGCCTACAGGCTATCAAGATTCAAGCATCACATATTTATTGTATAAGAAAAAAAGGGTGAAGGAGGCATACCTCTCAGCAATGCTGCACGAGATCATGGGTTTCACCAATTTATATATGCTTGAGATACTACCAAAGACCTAACAACAATTGGGGTGTAAAAGCAATATCCTACTGGGTTACTGAAACTCGAAACTTGGGGGATAAGTTTACAAAAGGATTATGCTAAGTATGCGTGCCACTCTTTAAACAGATAAAATTGGTCTCTCATAAAAAAAAAATATTTAATATGATAATTGTTGCTCGACTTCCAAATCCAACTCAAATTCATCGAGACCTTGTCATACTAAGACACAACACATCGTGCCCATGACATGGTCTCGAGGGGGCAATTTGTAGACACTAAAAATTTATTAGTGTTCTATATTAAAATAAGTTAATTATTATTGAGCTAAAATAAATATGATTAGCCCAATTTAATTAATTTAGCCACTCAAATAAGATATCCAAATTAAATTAAACAAATATAATTTGGGTTCCAAAATATTTGGGCTAGCCCATATTACTAGTCCAAATAAGATGGTCAAGTGTCAAGAAGGTAAAAAGACTTTCAAGTCATAAACGGCCCAGCCCCATAAGCTACCAAGTCCATGAAGGGATCTCCATTCTCTATAAATGACCTCACCTCCTTTACTGGGAGGACTGTAAAATCATTATTCTCAAGAGCCTCATAAAATTCTCTTGGAATTCTCTCGCAAATAGTCAACAAGCACATCAAATCCGTGCCGACTGTTCAGATACACTCAAACACATTCGACTGAGATTCAAGCTTTTGTCAGCCCTCATTCGAATACACTCAAACAAAACTCAAACTCAGGTTGACGTTGACAAAACGTCACTCTATACTCAACTCCACGTCGACATCAACACGTGTCATTCCCAAGCTACGGAACGTAATCGAGGATTTAGTTTATTTTTATTATAAACTTGTTTACGAGGATTGTACTCAATACATTATTGAAATATAATTTCTTTGTTACTTTGTTTCTTGTCTTATTTATTTTGACTCGAAATTTGTGTATACAACCATCTTCCCCTTTTTCTCCACATTCTCCACCTTCTTCATTTACAGATCTTAACTCACCACAAAACTCCACTGATTCCTCTTATTCTTTTTCTCATACACCATATGATTCTCCCATCCTTGATCCTTCATCTACCATCCAAGATCTTTCACTTACTATTCCTTCTGATCCTCTTCCCTCTAGGGTTAAAAGACCTCCTACTTGGCTCAATGATTATCATTGCCACTCTACCAGTACTGATATTGGTTCACATTGGTGCAACCTAGTTGCTTATGATCATTTGGCTCACTCCTCTAAGGCTTTCATTGCTCAAGTTTCTTCCTTAGTTGAACCTACATCATATACTGCTGCTTCAAAGGATTCCAACTGGGTTACTGCTATGCAACAAGAATTGACAGCCCTAGATCACAATCATACTTGGGACATAGTTACTCTTCCCCCTGACAAGAAATCAATAGGGTGCAAATGGGTTTACAAGGTTAAGCTCAAATCAGATGGCACATTGGAAAGATACAAAGCAAGATTAGTGGCTAAAGGATACAATCAAAGACATGGCATTGACTATGAAGAGATTTTTTTCCCTGTGGTTAAAATGGCTACAGTGAGATATGTTATTGCATTGGCAGCTTCTTCTGGTTGGTCTTTGTATCAGTTGGATGTTAACAACGCGTTTCTACATGGTGACCTTCATGAAGAGGTCTATATGCAAGCTCCTCCTGGTCTCTCTGTTGCTACTAGTCAGGTTTGCAATCTTACTAAGTCCTTATATGGCCTTAGACATGCATCTAGGCAGTGGTTTGCTAAACTCCTTGCTGAATTATTGCTTCAAGGTTTCACTCAATGCAAAAGTGATTACTCCCTCTTTATTAAAAGAGTTGGTTCTCAGATCACCATTGCAGCCATTTATGTTGATGACATAATCTTAACTGGCAATGATTTACCTTCAATCAATGCTCTTAAATATCATTTACATGCTGTATTTAGCATCAAGGATTTGGGTAAGCTTCACTATTTCTTAGGCATAGAAGTGTCCTATATGCCTCAAGGGATTGTTCTTACTCAAAATAAGCTTACAAAAGAGCTGCTGGAAACCTCAGACATATCTTTCTCCAAGAGCACAGTTACACCCCTTCCTATTAACTTGAAACTTCAGGCTGATGAAGGTACATTTATTGCTGATCCTCTTTTATATAGAAGCCTTGTTGGTAAGCTCAATTTTCTCACCAATACAAGACCAAATTTGGCTTTCACTGTTCAGACTTTGAGTTAGTTTATGCAAGCTCCTAGGGACACTCATTTTAATGCTCTAGTTGTTCACACCTTGAAGTATGTTAGTGGTACAATTGGTCAAGGCATCCTTCTCAAGGCATCTGATCAGTTAGTCTTACAAGCCTTTTTAGATTCTGAGTGGGCTGCTTGTATGGATTCCAGAAAGTCTGTTACTGGTTATGTGTTGCAACTTGGAGGTTCTCCTATTTGCTGGAAATCTAAGAAACAACCAACTGTTTCTAGATCTTCCTCTGAGTCTAAATATCGTGCCATGGCAAGTGCAGCAGCTGAAGTAACTTGGCTTGTTCAACTGCTCACTGAATTGGGTGTCTCTCATCTTAAACCTGTCACCTTACATTGTGACAACCAATCTGCAATTCACATAGCCAATAACCCTGTCTTCCATGAGAGGACAAAGCATATTGACATAGATTGTCACTTCACTCGTGAGAAGGTCCTAGAAGGCTTAATACAGCTCACCTATCTTCCTACTTCCTCTCAATTGGCTGATGTGTTTACTAAAGTTCTACCCTCAGCTGCCTTCAATGATCTTCTTTCCAAACTTGGCTTGTTTAAACCACAACCAAGTTTAAGGGGGAGTGTTGGACAGTTCTTGACTGATCCCCATCCACATCAGCAGCCACAATACAAGTTACTCTCAGTTGCCAATCATCCAGCCCCATCAGCAGCACTCCAGCAAGATAGTTAAGAGTTTGTTAGCTTGTTATTTCAGTTTGTAATATAATATTGTCATATTTTAGCTTTTTCTTTTATTTTCCTTTCCAGCTATAATAATGTAGCTAGCTTAGTATAAAAGCAAATCTAGTTAGATAATTTAGCATTCATTCAAACACTTGTAAGAATTCTCTCTGAAAATTCTTTAGAGATTTTCATTCAATAAAGTTCTTTAACCTGAGCTCAAAGTGAGAGCGATGATGGAGTAAAATTGTTATGTTCTTTTGATTAATCATCATCACATCTTTTGACAAATCAAGCATTTAACATTCAATTGATTCAATTCAATTACAAAAACCGGTTACTCCCGGAAAATCATTGCCTAATTTAAGCTCAATCAATCTGAAACTTTGTCGTATAAAATAGCTCGATTCAAAATTAGATCTCAAATGTATTCCAACTCTAGCCACAGAACAAGACTATGTCTACCAGTCAACGACACATATATTATATAGACGAGTTAAAAGATTAAAAATACCTCAGGACCTCCAATGAGGAACATAATTATCAACACCTTGATAAACCATGATGACATGAAAAAAATATAGTAGCAGCAAGAAGGCAGAAGCTACAATGACAAACACTACGGCACCCACTACTTTTATGTCAAGTATATTGTTCTCATAATCATAATGTATGCAACTCATATTTTTTTGCATATTTAGTTGTTCACATGTGAATCAACATTACAAATTTACGCATGCAATTCATATATTTTTCTCAGATCTATTTTTAGAATTTTAAAAAAATAATAATTAGTTTAAAAAATGGAAATTTAATTTATTTATCATATATGCACATGTAAGCATAGCAATAGTAAGATTTCAAATTTTGATTTATAAACTTATCTTTTTGTTTTCATTGAACTATGTTTGTGATAACATGCAATCATCTCTTTCAGATTTGCATTTCCTGTTTCTTCAGTAATTCAATTTCTTTTTCTCATTAATTTTCGACAGTTGTGCTTGAGTATATATAATCAATTTTTGTATAAAAATAAGGAAAATTTGCCAAAAAAAACCTTTTAAAGGTTCAATTTTGCAAAAAAAAACCTTATAAAGCATTCTTTGCAAAAAGAAACCACAAACTTAATTTTTCTTGCAAGAAGAAACCTATTCTCATTTTCCGGTGTGTTTTTTCTCAATTCTGGCGATGACCTTTCAATATTTCTTTAACCCCCTATTTCCATTAACTGCATCACCACCCCTACGCATCTCAAAAACCACACCGGAAAATGAAAATAGGTTTCGTCTTGCAAGAAAAATTAAGTTTGTGGTTTTTTTCCGCAAAGAATGCTTTAAAAGGTTTTTTCTCGCAAAATTGAACTTTTAAAAGGTTTTTTTGGTAAATTTTCCTAAAAATAATGGAGTTAGATAGTATATATTATTGTGGGAAGATGATGAAAATTTTGGGGAGGAATTATCCTTCAATTGAGACAACATGAATGGAGATGATGAAGTTCGTTGACAAATTGAGTAAATAGTGGGGGTTTATTGGATTCTCCAAAGTAATAACCGAAGTGGTGAAATGGATTAACTGGTGAGAGATGAAATGGCAAGTTAAGATAATGAACAACCCAAATATAGTCTTTGCATGCAATTATCAATGGAGAGAAGGTGAAATGATAAGAGAAGAAAATGATGCATAAAATAGGTGGATCCTCCAATGAAATGGATTAACATTTGCATATAGTTATCAAATATCGATGTATGTGAAATAAGCAACATATTTGAAAGTATCTAACAAATAGAAGTAATGAAAAATAAAAAAAATAAGAATTGAAATCTATAACTGGAGAACATAATGAATACACATAATGCAAGATGAGTAAAAACATTGTGAAAAGTCAATGGTTGCTTATAGTAGAAGGATCCTTCCTACCATGAAAGTGTAATTATATGGTATTATGAGACAAAAGAAAATGAAAAGTACTAAAATTACTCTTGAGCAAATGGAGGATTAAATATTAGTTTACATTAATTAATATGTAATGTACGATGCTACAAGACTATAAAACAAGTATATATATAAAAAAAATTATATAGTGAGACTTTTATGACAGGTTACTAAAGATTCTCATTCATGTGCAATCACTTCCTTATTTGTAGTTACTGCCAAAATTTTCTATATAGATAACCCCTGCCAAAGTTTCCAGTGCAAGTAGTGGACCCCTGGTGGGTGGTGGCAAGTGGGTGGTCTGGTGGAGTAAAGCGGTGGTGCAAGACAATAAGAGAGAAGGGGTGAGTGGGAATGCCGAAAGCAATAGCGGAAGTGGTTGCATTATTGAGTGCCACTGGTGGTGAGAATTGTGATTTTATCCAATTCTCTAAGTGAAGCTATGAGCAGAGCAAAGACTTTCAATCAACTTTTTTTAAAAAAAAAAATTTGGTTGGTCACGTGTTCCACCATAATATATACTACATTAGTCACTGAACGCACAGACCATAAACCAGTTTCAAAACATTCTTAATGCACGATATGATTATAAAAAAATTTAAATCACGATCTAATTCGAACTATGTTTTTAGGAGAATCATCCTAAAATCTTAAATTTACAGAACAAAAAAAATCCAGTGTTTTGCAAGGGTCAAGAAAAAGTTACATTAGGAAATGAAATGTGGTTTTTTGGTGTAACTTTTAATAGTATAATACAGATTATGATCTAAATATATATGGCTTTACACAAGATATCATCCAACACGAAAAACAACCATTCGTTGTAATTTAGTAAATCTTAAATAGTAATTGAACTCAAACAAAAAGAGAAAATCAAAATCAAGGAAAGGTTTGTAGTGGTCTGATGTGGTGCATCGATGGTGCAAGACATCTAGAGAGAGAGCGTGAGCGTGACTGTCGAAAGCGGGAGCGAAAGCAGAAACGAGTGTATGAGTGAATGTCGGTGGTGGTGCGAATTGTGATTTTATTTGAGCATATGAGGGAAGCCGTAGGTAGAGCAAAAACTTTATTAATCAACTTTTTTTAAAACAAGATGGTGGGTCGTCATGTAATCCACCACGACATTGACTACATGAACCACTGAACATACGGGTTTTAAGTCAGTTTTAAAATAACACACGATTATATATACTCCCTCCGTCCCTAAATAGAGTGCCCATTTCTTTTGGGCACAAGCATTAAGAAGAAATCATGTGTAGAACCTTAGTTGTATTAGAAGTATAGGAGTTGGTACACTTTTTATGAATTGTTTATTAAGAAGAGAGAATGTGGGCCTTATAGGAAAGTGGGTGATATTATAAAAATTGAAAGCAAAATAATATTTTAATTGGTGGACCCATACCAAATAAGGAAATGGGAAATCTATTTGGGACAAACATAAATGAAAAAATGGATACTCTATTTAGGGACGGAGGAAGTATCTTCTAATTACAAGTTAATAAATATTCACGCTATTCTTTTAGGAGAAACTTCTTAAAATCTTAAATTTATGAAACAAAAAAAATATCCCGTGCAGTTTGCACGGATCTAAAAACTAGTTGTACAACTAAAACAAAACTAAAGAAAAAAAAAGAAAAGCTGAAGCTACCGGGGCAAGGTCTACCAGAAACCTATATACTAATACTACCCCAAAAAAGGCAAAAACACAAAGTTGCCGACTTCTATACATAAAACTCCATCAATTCGAATCCAATTTCTGATTTAAGAAGATTGGAATTTCGAAGCTTTTTATCATTCAACAATGGCGGCAACTGATAAACGTTGTTACTACGAAGTATTAGACCTCCCACAAAGCTGCACACCAGACGAAATTCGCAGCGCATACAAAAAACTCGCACTTCAACGGCACCCCGACAAACTTATGCAATCGGGGGTCTCTTCCGCCGACGCAACGGCCGCATTTCAAGAGCTTGTGCGTGCATACGAGGTTTTATCCGACCCAAAAGAGCGTTCTTGGTACGATTCTCATCGTTCACAAATCCTGTTTTCATCAGCTTCTGGTAGTAATTCTGATTCCCCATTTCCGGATTTGTTTTCATACTTTAGTCCATCTTGTTACACTGATTATAATGATCCAAAAACTGGGTTTTATAAGGTTTATGGTGATGTGTTTGATAAGATATATGCGCATGAGATAAAGTTTAGTAGGTTGATGGGGTTGAGATTAGGGTTGGTGAAAGAGGCACCTTTGTTGGGGGATTTGAGGTGTGATTATAGTCAGGTGAATGCGTTTTATGGGTATTGGTTGGGGTTTTGCACAGTGATGGATTTTGGGTGGGTGGATGAGTATGATGCGGCGGCGGGGGGCGAATAGGAAGTCTAGGAGGGTGATGGAGGAGGAGAATAAGAAGTTGAGGAAGAAGGCGAAGAGGGAGTTTAATGAGACGGTTCGTGGGTTGACGGAGTTTGTGAAGAAGAGGGATAAGAGGGTGATTGATATGATGGTGAAGAAGGAGAAGGAGAGGGAGAAGAGACGGGAGGAGGAGCTGGCGAGGAAGAAGGAGAGAGAAAGGGAGAAGTTGGAGAGGGCGAGGTTGTATGAGGAGCCGGACTGGGCTAAGGTTGAGGAGGTGGAGGTTATTGAGGAGGAGGATGGGAAGGAAGAGGAGGACAGGAAGGAGTTGTATTGTGCTGCTTGTGGGAAGAAGTTTAAGTCGGATAAGCAGTGGAGGAATCATGAGCAGTCGAAGAAGCATAAGGAAAAGGTGGCTCAGTTGAGAAAGTCTTTTGTCGAGGAAGATGGTTTTGAGGATGTTGAAGAGGTGGATGTTGATGATGAGGTTCAGCAAGAAAATGAATCTGTAGAGCGTATGGAAGGGGATGATGAGGATAAGAAAGATGAGGCACATGATGGTTTTGTGTCTGCAGAGGATGATGTTGATGATTTAGAAGAGAATTTTAAGGAAAGTGTTGGGCTTGAGGAGGGACGGAGTAGATATGAACTCCTTTCTGATGATGAAGATGGCAGTGGTAATGATGAAGAGCCTAACGGGATTGAGCATTCAGAAGAGAATCCTGAAGGAAGTGTTGGGCTTGAGGACGGAAGAAGTAGATATGAACTCCTTTCTGATGATGAAGATGGCATTGGTAATGATGAAGACCCGAATGAGGTTGAGCAGTCTACACGTGAATCCGATGATGAGTCAAATATTCTTGAAGCCATGATCTCTGGCCGTCGGAATAAGAAACATGTGACTTTTAAGAATGAATCTCTTGAAAGCAATAATGCCGAGAGAGAGGATAATCTAGAGTCTATGGAATATAATAACAAAAAAGGCAAAAAGAAGAGCAGAAGAGCCAAGAAGGAAAAAGGCAATGTTTATCACGCTGAAACAAGAGCAAGTGATGGTGATATTGATGTTCCGGTCGAGGAAAATAATGGGCTCAACACTTCAGATGCAAACAATGGGGATGATGATCAAGCAGATGACATGGAAGCTAGTTCTAAAGCTGTAAAACAATCTTTTGGGAAGAAAGATAAAGGTACCTCTAAGCGAGATACAGAGGCCAAACAGAAGAATATGTCCAAGGGAAGAAAACAAAAGGTGAATAGTATTAATTTTTCTGGTTTTATATATTTCATTGTCCACTAAGCACATTGGCAACTTCATGTGATGATTTTCGTATTCCTTATTTCTTATATGCAGTAATTCATATCCATGTCGGAAACTTTCAAGCAATACATTGCTTTGTGCTCTATATCTATTCTGTATTTTGAATTAGCTTTAGGTGAAAAATAAATTGTAAAATGCAAATATCTAGTGCCGAATGGAAATTGAAAATATTTCTTTGGTATGAAGGGGAGTATATAGAAGATTTAGAAACCATATATTTCTCTGGAATCGAATGCCTATTAGCCTATTATGATATAAGTTCCACTGATTGGCCCAGCTTTTTGGTGGAAAGCTGTTTCTTGCAAATATACCGAGTTAAAGTGTTGCTTCTGCTTAAATATTCAATATAACTTTTTAGAGATTGACTGCCTCATATAACTTCTATAATTCAGTCTCAAAGTAAGATTGAAATTGAATGTTATACCAATGTTTGGTTAAGCCGTTTGGAAGTGCTATCTCACATGTTAAGGTTGCCTGTTTTACTCGTTGCCCGGTGAGAGGGGATGGGGGGTGGTGGTTAAGAAGCATCAACTTTGGCGAAGTTATTTATTTTTATTTCAAATCTTTCCTTTGCACAGGTCTTTTGGTTTGTAAAGACCTGTCCAAAGGAAAACATTGTACAGGAAAAGTGGCTTTTCCATTTTCCTTTGGTTTGTAAAGGGTATAAAACAGTTTTCCCAAGGGTGGAAATTATGTTCCTTTTCAAGGGAAGGTGTGCCACATTTTTATTTCTATTCCTTGCCTTCCTTATTTTCATCTTCTATTAATCCCTTTCCCTACGTTCCATTCTTCCTTTTCTTTCTGATTTTACTTGCAAGAAACCAAACAAAGGAATTTTAGTCTACAATTATGTTGTCACTGTGAAAAATATCTCTTATGGAAGATGAATTTCCATTCAGTTGGACTTTCGTCAGACCAAAGAGGCTTAGTTCATCATGAAAAGGATTCAATCTTGCTGAGTTTGGAACTGGGATTTGTCTGCATGATACTACTGTATACTTACTTTGTTTCCCTGCAGGGAAGTTCAAAAAATCGTGACCCTGTTTGTGAGAAATGTGGGGAAGAATTTGAGTCAAGGTAATTCACTAATTCTTATTCTTCTTCTACCTTTGTTTAGGCAGTTCTTTTTCCTATATATATTTGTTGTGATGATGTGGTGCTATCATCTTGGTACAGAAGTAAACTTCACAAGCATTTGAGTGAGACTGGCCATGCATCACTGAAATCTAGATGATGACTGACTTTTACATCTGTATAATATGAAGAGGACAACACCAGCCTTCGGATCAAATTGCACAAACTCGAATATGTTGTATTGCCGTGTCAGATTTTAGGAGCAAGATAGATGACGAAAATTCTGCTGTTTGAGGGATGGCCTCCAACATATAGTGAGAAAATTTTGATATAGCTAAATTCTTTCCGCCATAATTGATCTGTATTGGATCAGTTGGGCACATTTTAGTTGTACTTGTGTCAATGTTAGGCTTCTGAGAAAAGGCAGGCAACTCAGAACACGTATTTTTACATGGAAGTTAATGTTATTGAGCTGTAAAGAGGTCATGTTTGAGTTAGTCTTGCGTGGACCTGGTCCACAATAATATTATTGTGGACCAAAACCACTTATTTAACATGGTAACCCTTTTTTTCCATATCGTAACTCTTTTAAAATCTTTAGTTATATTATACAGTTAATATCTACCATAGTGACTGTTTTTTTTAATATAGTCACTCTTTCTCACATTAGTTTATCATGATGAAATTTTCACTTTGTGACACAGTAACCTTTTTTTTTTCACATAGTCAAATTTCACAATCTATATCTACTCATCTTTTATATCTATTTTTTTATATAGTGACTTTCTTTTTTATAAATCACATGAATTAGCATTAGGTCCACACTAATTTAGTGTGGACCAAGTCCATATAAGTTTTTTACTTCATGTTTTGCCAACATAACTTTGATTATGAACATTTTTAATTATCTATTGTTACTTATAATTGTAATTTGTGAATATTCATTAAAACAAATTCTAAAACATGTTTACATAATTACATAGGAGTATGTTACTATATTTTCAAATTAAAATTTGGGCATAGAAGATTATACTTCCTCCGTTCCAAATTAAACGCAACAGTTTCCTTTTTTGGCAGTTTCAAATTAAATGCAACAAATTCTTTCTTTCTATTTATGGTATGGTTTTTTGACATGAAATTACCAAGATGTCCCTCATTAAAAATTAAAAACTCATATTATATACCCTAATTGATTATTAACAAAATTAATTTAATTTTTATTACACTAACCTCCACCTATCACACACTCTCTCTCCTCTTCTACCACCTACCCAACAGGCCAACCTTCTATATCATCTTCTACCACCACCATTTCCACCCAACAATTTCCAACAATAACTTCCACCACCAACCACCACCTCCTCCACCCTTATCGACCCAACCACCACCACGAGCCTTGCAACCGCCGCCGAACTTCTCGAATTTCACCGCCTCGACCATGAGCCTTGGGGTTTCGATCTCTTCACCATCACATCTTCATCTCCCTTTCTTCGATCTCCCTTCTTCGATCTCCCTATCTTCGATCTCCCCTCTTCATCTCCCTTTCTTCGATCTCTTCACCATCACATCTTTTTTTCTTCTATTTTTTTGGTTGATTTTGGGTTCGAATTTCTATGGTTGGGGTGTGGTTTGCGAATTGTGGTGGTGTTTTTATGGTTTTTTTTGGTGGATTTCGGTCTTTTTGTTCTTTTTTTTTTATTTGGGGTTCGAATTTCTATGGTTTGTGAATTGTGGTGGTGTTTTTAGGGTTTTTTGGTGGATTTCGGTTGTGATTTCAATGGTTTTTGGTGGTGAATTTGAGTGGTTTGGCTGGTGATGCTGGTGGTGGTGGTTTTTGGTGGTGAATTTCGGTGTTTTTGGTTTGGGTGGTGCTGTTGGTGGTGGTATTTTTTGGTGGTGAATTTCAGTATTTTTGGCTGGTGGTGGTGCTTCGGTGGAGCTGGTGGTGGTGTTTTGGTGGAGCTGGTGGTGGTGGTGGAGCTGGTGGTGGTGGTTGAGCTCCGCGGTGGTAGTGGCAGTAAATAGTGGTGCTTGGTCCCACTTTCTCTCTCCACTTAAACTTAATCACATACCCTCACATTTTTCTAATCACCTCTTAAGAAATTTCAACTAGGAGTCCGTGCCACTCCAATTGTTGCGTTTAATTCGGAACGGAGGAAGTATGTAAATTGTGCATGAAGTTTGTAAAACAATGAAAAAGACGTGTAAGAGTACATTTTGGGTTCAGCTCGTGATTATATGTTGAAACTTTGATAATTAATATTCAGCTTCAAATTCAACGTCTCAAACACTTCTTGTTATCTGAAAATCCATGTCTTAATTTACATAATTCTGCAAACCAGTAATTGACTTCTGAATCTGATGAAAATCACTGTCTTGCGTCCTTGCTACCTTGACAAAAAATACGCAGAATCACAATTGACAATAGGACAAGTGCACGAATTATAGTATACTACATCGCAATAAGTCACCTAGTCAGTAATGCAGCTTCTAAGAATGTGTACCAAGACAATGTACAAAAAATAGCCTGCTTCACTTGGTAATGCACAGGATATATACACATTCATCATTAGTCAATGATCTCCCCGAAGAATAACTTTCACAGTATAGCCTCCTAGAATTAGAGGGGTCTTGCAGCGGCTTCTGCAATGTAGGCTGCAGCTTCTGCTTCAGAGAGCTGTCCCCCTTCTGATAGTCCTTTGATCAAGGTATTAGCATAAGCCTTGGCAGGAGCACACTGCGGTACTTTTCCAGATTGGAAGGCCTGAAAATCATGCAGATCACACCTGAAAAAGTACATTAAACTCGCATCATTTACTACTGATGTAAATTTGGCAATTATAACCTACATTTAACAAAGCTTAAAACATACGTCATAGTGAGGATAGGAAAACCCTGCTCCTCGCCCAAATAGACGACATTATGATACCAACCTCCCTGCATTTGAAATGAGCAGTTTTGGTTAGAGTAGAAGATGAGTATTGATGACCATTTCTGTCTTTGCCGCGAAGTTGAGTGAGGGGGAGGGCAATATAGGCGGATCAGTGTCAGAAGGGTGTGGCGTAGAAACTTAGTGCAGCAAGTAGTCATAACTCATAAGTGTTCCAAAAACCCTATTTCAAGAAGCAAAACAGACAGCTGAAATGATCTTATCTATACTCAAATCATCATAGTTATGATATCAGGAATCCAATAGTTATTATGACACCAGAAAAATGGCAAAACCACGCAGCTAAGCTGGGAAAACCAAAAAAATACATCAAACTTGATTCGTGTCCTTGCATTTACATGAGGAAATGGATCACCCCTTGAAACCCCCCATGACAGCAAAGCTTAGTTAAATTTCATAATCACTTCACTTAAACCTTAGTATAAAACAGGTTTGAATCAATGAATCATGGATATATAGGGACAAGTCTGTTAATTGCATATCAGGGAAGATATAACTTGACACTTAACAGTCTGTTAAAGAGACTGTCAATCACTTTAGAAGTCCTTATCACAGACAGCTATTAGTATCATATGGCATATCTTAATTCTAAGGTTGGATTCTGGAAGAACTTCAGATGTGCACGTCTTGAAGGGCATTCTACTCACCTTGACAATGGAAACAGATCCAGTATTTTTAACAGCATCCAGAGTTTCCGAACTAAACCAAGGAGAATTAACATCACAGCTTGAGGTGTTCTCTTGGAACAAAACATCATTAAACTGCTCTAACCTGTAAAAAAAAAATTACAGTTGTCAGTTGACTCAGTTCAGTTGGTTCGAGGTTCGTAGTAGCTGTAGATGATTGTTAAGCATGCCAACTCACACACCCAGCGGGGAGACAAGACAACCATATTTAAATCATGAATTACCAGATTGCATGAAGAGATGATCACTTACGTAATTTTATACATGCAGACATAAGATTTTTCCACAGCACTACTTTCAGGATGAATGAAAGCAACTCCTCCAGCACCCCATGTCTGAGTATAATCCCGGCCAAAGAACAATCTATGAGGAATATTCTTCCACATGACATCTTTTGGCAGACTTTTGTCCATGGAGCCAGAACTTGGCTTTTGCATACCTTCCACCTGATAACATAAGCAGATTAATAAGCCAAATGAGGGTCATCACATATTCCACTATCCTCTGCGGAAACATAAATACACAACATTCTGGGTACAACTGGAAGTTAACTTTGGCCACAATCTTCTTCAAGAAAACTCAAATCATAATTCAGCGGAAACTTTAATTTGACATCTGAACATGAAACTATACGCAGTACGCTAAGGATCTGTCTATCATATATGGGACAGCTAGAAATTATACTAGGGGGATCAAGTTGCATTGGCATACAGAACAATCAGCATTCAGCAGAACACTTTTTCAAAACAAAGACATGTGGAGCTTGAGGTTTAAGCATATAGGTCAACAGGAAGCCCGCTAAGTAGTCAGTCCTTCAATGTTCAAACCTATAGCAAGCAAAAAATTCTGAGCAGTTATTGCATGATAGTTGACGTAGTTTACCTGTCCACCTTGGATATAACAAAGAAATCTTGGTTTCCACATATTTGACCCAAAAGACGCATACCAAATATCAACTAGCTTGAGTTCAGGTCTCCAGGAGGCGGAAGCATTCTTCTGGTCTGCACTTCAATTGAAAAATGTTAAGATAAATGAGATTTCGCCGAGAGAGGGGCAGAAAAGGTGGTGGCTCGAGAGTGGTCCTGGGAGTAATCAACTTGTTTCTACCCTGACCTTCATCAACTTTCAGTGCTGAAAGGGGTTGTATAATATCCTCGATGGCTTCCTCAATATCTTCACTTTCAGACTCAGAGCTCACGTCAATCAGCAGCTGTTTGCAGAAGATTTCAGTGACATGGTAACAGGAGAAATGATAGTGAGAAAGTACAACTGCAAGATCGAAATGGAGGTAACCTACATCTCAATCAGTGTAACATAATTCGCTATATAATTCGCTATTTCAATTTGCAATTCGCCTAAAATGGGCCAAAAAAGGAGAAAACCGACCATAATTCGCTTATTTCGGATCACAATTCGCGGGGACACTAGGGATTTATGTTACACTGATCTCAATTATGACAGACTATTTGAAGATAAAATATAAAACATATCCACGCCCAAAAGAAGGAAAAAAAAATCTGAATATGCAAATTTTTGTAGAGTATTATGAAGGTCTGGCATTTTGATGTCTCCCACCCCTTCCCCTGTCCCCCAATTATTCGCATCTTGGATCTGATTACAGGAAGAATAACATTTTTTTTTACAGAAGATGAAATTTAAAGGCAAGTTGTATATGGGTTAGTAAGTGTTAAAACCAGTATATGCCAAGTCCTTTTTGAAGTCTCCCAAGTATGCATAGGTAAGCCAAGTCTTATTATGGCTTTGGTCACTGATCAACAAAGAATGACAAGCAAATTCATTATGGCTAAGATTTAAGTCAAAAGTATTACCTGGGGTGCAGGCGCTTTCTGGCTTGTTAACTTCTTTGGTAATTTATTGGCGAGGCTTGGCCAATACACACTTAACTTTTGCCGAACCTATCAGTTAACCATGCACTTCAGGTAAATAATATAAGCTAAAAATATATGGCCTCAAAGCCATGATACAGGAAAAGACTCACATTTTCTATGACGCGCCATGTTGATTCGAATGGATATGCCTCGGATGATCCAATGATGGGCTTTTCTTCTAACAATACTTGCACACAAGCATGAACGGAATTTGCTAAAGACTGAAGATTATACCCACCTTCCAAAGCAAGTAAAACTTTACCTTGAGCAAAATCCATTAGCTGCAAAACATTGTTGAAGAAAAAGAGCAAGTCATGAGAAAAAAGGGAACATACTTAGAAATCAAAGACGTAATGTCAGCTATAGCAATGTGCTGTTTTACCATTTCATCATGCTTGGTCGATTGCAATTACCCACGAAGTATTTTAGGAACTTTCATACAGGAATACATTGTTATTGAGCTTTAAACACAAAATGTGACTTAAACTCTTAACATATACTAGTAACAAAATGAAAGAAAGTAGGAAAAATTGACAAGAGCGGACCCAACTATGGCCGGTCCGCCATAAAAGGTCCCAACTTTTGATTATTCCACACCAGTCCCAACTTTGGGGGGTGCTTTACAATAACAGTCCAAGTGGACAGGCTACCGGTTTGAACGGTAATTTTTTAAACACCACACCCTTAATTCACGAACTCCACCCAACCACAACCACAACCACAACCACCGACACCTAACCACCACAACCACCTCGAAACCTCCACCAAACCCCAAAGCACCACCACCCAGAAACCAACCACTCCGAAACACCATCAAACCCGAAATCAGCCACCCCGAGACACCACCACCCACTCCCAACCATCACCAACTACCCCCGAAAACACCACCCAGAAACCAACCCCCGAAAAAAAAGAACCTTCACAAATTGAAGGTTAATTAGGTTGCAGGAAGAACACCGTTACTTTCTTGCTCGAAGAACAACTCTAGAGATGCTTAAAGATAGAGGATATGCTGTCCCTAAGTCCGAAATTGATCTCTCTCTTCACGATTTTCGCAACATTTATGGCCCTAAACCCGACCCTGATCGCCTCCGCATCTCCACTGCTCTCCGATCCGACGAGTCCAAAAAAGTACTCTTTTTAATTATTTGATTAATTAATTAATTTCCTTTTTGTCTTTCAATTTCTGTTCCTTTTTGGGGAAAAAAATTGTGATTTTGTTTTGTTTTCTGTAAATGTTTGCAAAAACAGGTTTTGTAGTTTGTGGGTTTTGTTTATTTTATCTCAATTTACTAGATTTGGGTTTAATTATATTGATTATATTTGTTTAATTGTTTACTGTTAAGTGGCTTGAATATTGAGTATTGAGTATTGACTAGTGGAGTAATTTCTGGGTTCAAAAATTGGAGATAATCAAATAACATGAACAAATGATGATGATGATGATGATGATGATGATGATGGGTAGTATTCACTCTTCTAACAACTGTGGAGTTATAGCTACAAACTTATTCCCAGGTGTTTCTAGATGACCCAAAAATTCGGCATTAATCTTACTTATAAAGCTTCTCCATTTCTTTTCTTTTTCTGGTATGTTTCTCTCTCTCTTCGTTCTTGAATTTGAAAAAAAATTGAAACTTGTTAAAAGTTGATGAATTTTCTTTCAGCTTTTTATGGGTTTCATTAATTTTCAACTTCCAACCCAAATTTTTTTTCTTTTGGAGTGTTTGTGGGCTCTAAATATAATCCACTTCTTACTTATCAGTCATTCATGTTCATTTTGCTAGTTTTTGTTACAAAATTTTGAGAAAAACAACCAGCCTTAGTATTTTTCTTCTTGTGTTAAATTTCTGACTGAAGTTTTAATCTGTTCTTGCAATTTTTGTTGCAACAATCCACCCTGATTGATAGTTTTGTGAATCTCATATGTTGTGTCTCACTTGTGTTTATAAGGATTGTGAAAATTTTCTTTCTTTTGGGTGTATATGGGAAAAGGAAAGTTGTACGCTCGACATGTCCAATTGGCCTGAGTGAAGACATTTTTCTGGGTTTTGATGGGGAAGGGGGAGGGGATTTCGGGGGTGGCTGGGGAGGGGGAAGAGTGGCAGGGGAGGGAGAATGGGATTTCAGGGGTGGGTGGGGAGAGGGGGTGGCAGTGCAGGGGAGAGGTGGCAGAGGTGGCAAGGGTGATGGTTTCAAAGGGTTACCTGTTGTAGCAGGTTAGGTGACCTGCTAGGACCGTTATTGTAAATCACCCCTCAAAGTTGGGACTGGTGTGGAATAATCGAAAGTTGGGACCTTTTATGGCGGAACGGCCATAGTTGGGACCGCCCTTGTCAATTTTTCCAAGAAAGTATGCATCAAACTATCAAAGCTTAGTGGCTCAAAAAACAATGATTTGAACCATAAATGTAATAAAATTTACAAGCACTCCCAAAACCATTCGACATACTGACCTTGTTTAACATAACAGAGTACCCATATGGAGATATGCAACAACCACCAAGAGGATCACGAACAGCTGTTGCAAAAAGAAAAGGAAATTGTAATAACACCAACAGAATATTACTGCACACAAATCTAGAAAAATGATCACATATACCAAATACAAATAATGCAATGTTTTCAATAGAAGAAAAGATTGAACAGTATATACGAAATGGAAACTTAAGGGTATTCATACATTTTGACATCGTCTCAGGGCATACAAATATGTCTTCCATCATAAGATCATATTAATCAACTTACGACAACAAAAGGTACAAGTTTCTAGAGACATGACCCGCACATCATATATACATTTGAGAATTTATACGAAGTAACTTAGCATAAGATATGAACCCGACAACAGCTTGACTGTTCAGCAATGATCTAATAACTAGGGACTGTGGCACTGTGCTATGAGCCACTTCACAGTTTACCAGGAATTAAAAGTGGCATCTATTGTAGTAGATGAAGCAAACCTGCATCAAACCCGGCAGAAACTATGATTATGTCTGGGTTGAATTCCTTAGCAACTGGGATCAATATATGATCCCAGACGGCAAAATAGTCCGGATCACCACAGCGACCATGTTCCCAGGGTACATTAATATTGTATCCTTCCCCTGGTCCTTCTCCAATCATAATGTGAGAGCCATCATCAGTTCCAGGATAGAAACATCCAAAGTCATGCCTAATGAAAAAGGAATGAAATTAGTCAATAAAAAACAAACAAGATTAATGCTTACTTGTGTGTAAATTGTTCCTATTCGCACCATAGACATAGAAGTCAAGATATATGATCCAGAGACCATATGGATATAAGATACATTCTGAGAATGTGACATAACCATTAATGACCAAGCATGATCCACCTTTCCAAGATTTACCTGTGTACTGAGAAGAAAAGAACACGAGAATCCTTCCAAAACATTTTCTGAGTGGCATTGCCATGATGGACATCCCAATCAACGATCAAAATTCTGTGAATGCCCAGTTCTGGCTGGAAAGAATAATTTGGAAAATGAGCATAGTCAAACGACAGTCAACTCAAACTTTTACTAGTGCTTCAGGTACTTTGATACACTGAGGGGAAGGGGAAGCAGAGAAGTCTCACCCTTTCATTCAGCAGATAACTAGCTGCAACAGCCACATTATTGAATAGACAAAAACCCATGGGCTCATTTTCCTCAGCATGATGACCAGGAGGCCTCACAATCGCGAAAGCAGAATTGAGCTCCCCTTTGGCCACCTTCTCTGCAGCCTGTTCAAACACATCAGAACTTACTTTATAACAACCTTGAAACAGAAAAGAAGAGTAAGACGCTCCCCACGCCCCAAAAGAAGAATTTTGATTAGGGAAACTGGGACTGGTGAGAATAGGTGATGCCTCAAGATCAGAAGCCTTAGAAACATATTGAAATGTTAAACAGCAGAAAAGAAATTTACAGTTGTATTCAGGAAATGAAGGAGAAAATTTACTAATATATCCCTCCTCGAAAATATATGCGCAAATGGGAAATTCAGTCCGTGAACACTTCTGTCAGGCCCTGAATATCTGAATGATAAAATATGACATCCAAAATTCATAATTTCTCTCAAGATTTTTGAGTAGAGATAAATGATGATAAGATTTTCCACTTCACTGCTCACTCATTGATAAAAGCATATTTCCTTTGTTTTTCAATACTTGGAACACTTTTACTTTCAAGCTTGTCGTTGCACAACTTTGACCCCTAATATCTCCAATTATCTATGAGCAAATATTAAAAGGAGTTGACAACTTGATATTTGAAAAAATATACATTGAGACTAATCTGACAATATTTCACATATTAACATTTGTTTTTTATATCTTAGTGAAAGAATGTGGTCAATGTCAGTACATGGAGAGTGCAAACGTCAATGTATTGCGAAATTAAGAAACAGAGGAAGTGGTGAGATATTGTTTGACCCCTCGGAAGTCGATGAAAGGAAATGCATTCGACAAAACGCAAAACTACAGAATTATTATCACCACAAAATTGGTATCAAAGAAAATCGAGGACCGAGGGGTTTTCCATGATATATATTGAAAAAACAAGGACATTTTGGTATTTAGAATAAGCATGATGGTCAAATGGCCCTTGACTTCTGCCTTCTGTCTTCTGTCTTCTGTCAGTAACTTGAGCTATATTACCTGCCCCATTATTTTTCAAACTTTCATCATAGTTTCTTTATTATATCTTACTATAGATTCTATTTGTTCATAAATAAAGACTTTGCTAACGGACATTAAGCCCCTTCCACCAATTTGTTGTGTCAATTTGGTAACATGTATTCTATTTTCTTAGTTGATCTCATTCATGGGATAGGTCCTTAGGGGTTAAGGGTTAATTATATAAAACTTTAATCAACAGAAAAAAGAGCTCATATTAGGAAATATAAACAAAAGGTTGTGTATGACGTACTCAACATTTCGACATTAAGTAAAACTTGATGGCCATTTGACCATGATATTTTGACAAATACCAAAACATACCCAGAATTTTCCTGTATACCAATTAGTAATTTGGCCTACAAAAGCGAGGAAACCTGTTTGTTAGCGGGCACTAAAACAGCTCAGAGTGGGTTTCGAATGGTATATTAAACCAAAATCTGTGGATCATAGCACGTGACCCTAGGACAGCTCAGAGTGTTCTGCTGAACAATTTACCTCTACAACAGAGCCTGCAGCTAAAACAGCTGCTTCTGATGAACCTTTGTTTAAGTAAATGGAATTAAATTTTGAAGCAATCCTGTCCCTGCGAGAATCATACTGCTTGGAGCTTATATTACGTATCAGGTCAACATGGGTTTTAGAGTGAACATATTGTATGTATTTATCTTCCGCTTCCTTAGCATGCAGAACAACACACCTGGAAGAAGAAGTCAAAATTAATAATAACCCCTTAATTAATCAACTATTTCACCACCACTTTCATTTTTCACATAATTCACCATTTAAACCCAAAAAATAATTAAAATTAAATTAATTAATAATTATCCGACATATCATAATTCATACACAACAAAATTCATCAAAATTAACAAAAGAAGAATTGATTGAAGATGGAAATACCTGTCGATAAGAGCAGAAGTGCGAAGTTTGTTCCAGATAACCCTAATTCGATCAGGACATTCAGGATGATCATCACCATCAGGAGTATGATGCTTACACATTCTTTCATCATACAATAACCCTACACGTCGTCGCACCCTATCATTTCTCTCTGAACTTCCTCCTTCTTCCATTTCTTTTTTTTCAATTTTCTCTCTCTATTTTGTGTATTTCAGACAGCACTCAGCAGAGTGTAGACTAGTTTACTCTCGAGAAGGAGGAAAGAAAATCTTATGAATTTGAAATTTAACTTCTTTCCTTCTTTTTTACTGCTGCTTTATTTAAGAGCCAAAATTAGTCTACTTCATTTCAAAAAAAAAAAACAAATTATTCCTTTCTCTCTTTTCTTTTTCGTTGGAGGGAAATTCTTCTTTGGTTGCGTGTTTGTTTGTTCACTTTTACCTTTCCGAGGAAATGGTTTTGGTGATTGGTGAATTGCTGATTGGTGATTGCTGAATTGCTGAATTGCTGATTGCTTATTGCTGATTGGAGGGTTCTGGGTTATGTTCAAGTCTCGATGGCTACCCAATTGAGAACAAACGGCCCAATCGGCATCATCGTAAATTTTCAATTTTTGGTTTTATAAATATAAAAGTGGTATTTCATATGATATAAGGGGTATAATAAAAGGAAAATAAGTGTTCTAAGATTTGATTAGAATCGTTTTGATATACATCCTCTCTTTAATCATATTACTTGAAACATTATTTCGGGGATGCTTACTGAAACTTTAATCATTAGGATTCCTATTTCTCTAAAAATAAAAATTATAAAAATTTGATATTTTGAAACTAGATATCAAGGAGAATCTAACAAGATCCCACATGAGTCATGATTATATTTTTTTCCTTATGTAAAATTCACAAAATATGGTCAAGAGGGTGTGTGAATAGTGTAAAAGTCAAAATATTTCAAGTAATATGCAACGATCATAGAGGTCAACTTTGATTTTAAATTATTATCGAATGCCTCCCCACGGAGGGTTCTTGGAATCTTAATAGGGTGCTCCCGTAACTGGGCCACCCGCTTAGGAGCTTAACTCTCTCCTAATTCCATCTTAATCTATTAACTAAATACGAGTTAAGCTTCTAAACGTCCAGATGTTACTTGTAGCTACCTTCCTTCTTAAGAGGGAAGGTATCTTGATGTTAATAGTAACATGTTTATAAAACCACATAAAAGTACTTAATTAACTATTACAACCTATTATAAGAGTTTAGGTTAAAATACAAAACTTAGTTCAACATAACCGATAATGTACATAATTATAGAGTATTAATTAGGTTACAAGCTCCCATCGTCCTTATTATCTTTAACTCCAACATTTAGCTTAACCACAAGTCATAGAAAGATCTCCCACCTTCTTCACCTAGTCCTGCAAAAATGGGGACCCTGTCCCACCAAAGACAATCCAAGATATAACATATCAGCAAGGCTGGTATACAAGTTCCACTAGTTAAATATTCAAGGAGGAAAATATTTTCCATAACTTTATTGATGTATCGAAAACCTGGCCGAAGTAGTAATAATACGTATATCATATAACATATAACCAACACAAAACTAGCTTAGCAATCATACATATGTCCATAACACGTTTTCTAGAAATATTTGGCGGTTAGGAAGAAATACATGGCTAATAACCAACTAGGGAAAGAGAACCGGACTAGAGAGGGGTAAGCTACCATGTCTCTAGACTGTTGAGGAACATTCCCCACCTTATCTTCTGCTTGCAAGGCTTTTAGGACATGTCCCGACGTATACATATATTCACATAATATTCTCATAATTGTTCATCACTGCAAACGCAACTTCTTTCCCTAATCGACAATTAACTAAAAACGATACACGAAATCGCCATTCAAGTGTATGAAAAATATTTTTTTCAAAAAAGATACTTAAAAAATCCTATAGTTCGTGTTGACATGTGAAGTTCCCATCCTATTCTTTTAATACAACTATACAGCGGGACGCTTTTACAAATAAAAATCAAAAATTTACAAGTTATTAGAAAGGTTGGCTCAACATTTTGAAAAACGAATTCTTCGAGTTAACTACTGCCTTCATAGGGTACTTAATCAATATTTATATTTTAGAATGAGTTTAAAAGAGTTTTTTAACAGTTTAGAACCTACGCTTTGATTTTGTGACAAAACCGGGCCAGTCCCTGAAAAAGCCATCTCAATTGGGGTTGTTGTATGAATATAAAAGAAATTTATGAGCATTTATTTTTAGATAAAGCCTTATTTAGTAGAGTATGTGTATGAGAGGGTTGATAGTGGCAGCAACTAGGAATATATTTCCTCATTCTTAAACAATCATACTTAATTGAAATTTAGGGTTATAAAGTGTGGTTTTTAGCGTAAATTCTTACTAGTATTAATCAAAATTAAAATCAATGATAACCTCTTCTTAAACAATGTGAATAGACAAGTTACATGGTGTCTACAAACAAAAATCCGATTTACGTAAATACATCATTTTCGTCGAAATTGATTTATCGGTTTTTATAAAAATCACCCGGTTTAGCAATTTATCCATAAAAATTTGACATGCAACCCTTTTAAGATATGGTTCATCTTGAAAAATACAAGAAGATACTGCCTTGATAGGTTTCATGAAGTAAACAACAACATAATAGATTTTACATTCAAGATTCACAACAACAATCAAATCAACATGCAACCCATAAATTTCGGACTTATCACAATATGCAACAAGTTCAACAAAGAAACTAACTAAAAATGGAGCATTCATGGTGTTGCTTGTGTACCTTTGCCTTTTTGATTAATTCCCTAAGCTTCCTCCTTCTCAAACTCGTGCTCACATAATGATTTATCAACCACCTATATCAAGAACAATAACCCAACATCAATCCTTAATAAACCTCCCAAAAATCGATCCAAAAACCCAAACATAATTCACAAAACCCTTACCTTTATGATCTTTTTTTCCCTTGAGGTTTGCTTGCTATTTTAGCCCTTTGGCTTGTATAATTAGCCCCCCAGTATCTATCACAAGGTGAAATGTTTAGATATTAACTTGCATGTAAAAATTATTGAGCTTTGGAGGAAAGAATTCAAATAGGAAGAAGAACATGTGCTTATCGATGGTTCCAGTAGGTCAGGCGAGTGAGAGGAAGCAGTGGAAATCATATGGGTTTCTCTGAATTCCTCTGCACTTGCTACGAAATTCAATCCCTAACTACCCACATGTGTTTATTATACTCGGGTGGGCTTGGATCCCAATTTAAGACGAGTTTCCTGGGTCTCTCCTATTCCCCCACAAGTGTGCATGCAGAAATTTTGATCAGCCTACTCTAAACTATTTTACCTTTATTTCTTTCTTCAAGTCTTAATACCTACCTTTAACACTTATAAAACATCCCTAACACCCTAATATACATATTCCAAGTCTTACTTTCCCCACTTATATGCATTTCTTTATTTATTTTAAATCACTTCCTTACTCAAGAATTCTTATTCTCATAAAAGGAAATATAAACCATGAGTTACATTCTTAATGTAATTATTCCTTATTGGCTCTAATTACTCATTATAATTCCAATTAACTCAATTATTGCCTAATGTAAGCATGGCCTAAATAAGGGTCATTTCAACTCCCCATTGAAGATATTAATAGTTAAAAGGAAAAATTGACAAGAGCACGCCCAACTATGGCCACCCTTCCATAATAGATATCAACTTTCGATTATTCAACACCAGTCCCAACTTTGGGGGGTGCTTTACATTAATAGTCCTAGCAGGTCACCTAACTCGCTACAACATGGACACCTTTGAAACCACCACCCTTGCCACCTCTCGCCACCCTCTCCCCGCACCGCCACCCTCCCCCGCCATCGTAACTCCTCCTCTAATGTTTTTACCCAAAGAACAACAATTCCACCCCTCTCTCTCTACGACTCTACCCCCACCCCCACCACCTCCGGCAACCCCACGCCCGACCACCACCTCCACCTCACCCTCTCCCTCTCCCCCTTCCTCGCCGGCAACCGAACCCCCTTCCCCGTCGTCGACCCTAACTCAGCACCAGGCCCGTCTTAAACATTTTGGGGGCCCTGTGCCAATTAATAAATTTGGGCCCTCAATTTTTTTTAATATGCTTCACTTTGATAAACAGAGCTATATATCAAAGTTATACCATATAATGATTAAATTTATTCAAAATGAAACACCATAAATTCAAAGTATTTTATTAATGTAGATACTAAAATTCCCATACAACTTCAAACTAATACAAGCATATTTGAATAGAGCCATACAACTTCAAACTAATACAAGCTTATTTAAATAGGGCCATTCTTCTCACACTCTTTGATGCAAAATCATCAACCAATTCCTCATATTCAATTTTCTCCAAAAGATCATTCTCAATTGCTATCACCGCTAATCCATTAAGCCTTTCTTGTAACATTGTAGAACGCAAATAGGACTTCAATAGCTTCAACTTTGAAAAACTTCTTTCTCATTTGTTGCTACAATCACGGGAATAGTTAACAAAATTCGGTATGCAATAAATGCATTAGGAAAGCAATTTAAATCAGTCAAAAACTTCGTAATACCAATAGGTCCCATCATTCCTTGTCCGGACAATACCTCTTTTAAATACAACAACTCTAAATATAATTCAGCTCCATCAACATCAAATTGGTCATTATGTTTAAGTGCATTTTCAAGTTGAATACACGAAGATTTTAAACTCTTATCATCCAATGACCGCAAATTGTAAGAAGTAAACAAGAAACCAAAGATATTTTCATATTCTTGATATTGCTCAAATCTCCTATTAAGAGAATTAATGGCTTGATCAACAATATAAAGAAAATAATTAACTCTAAATGATTCCTCTGGAGATAATGGAGCAATAGATGATGTACTTGTTTCCTCATCAAAGTGTTTCTTTCTTCGTATTTCACGCCTTTGGGGAAATATAGGGTCAATATTCAATTCAATGGCAAGTTTCTTAGAATTATCCAGTGCATCATAAAAACCAGATTCCCTATACCTCTCAAAGAAAGAAATTAACCCCTTTATTTTTTCAATAGCCACATCAATAAGCATGTCTTTTGATTGTAAAATCTTGCTCACCAGATTAATTGCACTTAATATCTCAAACCAAATGATTATTGCAATCAAAAACTCAAAATCACCCAACTCATTAATTGCCAATGATCTAGCTTCACTTCTTATTTTAGAATCATTATCATGTTCTGATACTTGAAGTAAAGCTTCCCGTATTTCTACAATTTGAAACCTTATAGCTTTTACACTATCTACCCGACTCTCCCAACGAGTGGACGACAAAGACTTAGGAGTCAATCCTTTTACATTATCTTTCAATATTTGCCATCTCTTGGTAGAACACGCAAAAATAGTGTATATGCGTTGTATAACTCAAAAAAAATCTCTAGCTTTACCACACGTATTAGCCATGTCACATAATGTCAAGTTAAGACTATGACAACCACAAGACGTATAAAAAGCTCTAGAATTTAAATCCAAAAGTTTTTTTTGTACCCCTTGGTGTTTTCCTTTCATATTTGATCCATTGTCATAACCTTGTCCTCGCACATCCAATATATCAAGATCTAAATTTTTTAACTCACTTTGCAATGCATTAAAAAGTCCTTGGCCAGTCGTATCATTCACATTTAAGAATCCCAAAAAAGATTCTTCAATACTAACAGAATTTGAAGATATGTTCACATATCTTAGTATCAACGACATTTGCTCTTGATGGCTAACATCAGGGGTGCAATCAAGTATCACTGAAAAATATTTTGCGTGCTTTACTTTTTTAACAATTTCAGTTTTAATAGCAGAACCAAGCAAACATATCAACTCATTTTGAATGTTGTGACCAAGATAATGAAAGTTGATATCATCATTAGTAATACGTCTAACATGCTCTTGGATAACTGGGTCAAACTCTGCCAACATTTCAATTAAGTCCAAAAAATTGCCGTTACTATTTTGATATAATTTCTCATTTGTACCACGAAATGCTAAATTATGTTTAGCAAGAAATTTCACAATTGAAATAATTCTTTTCAAAACTTTCTTCCAATGCTCTTTTTCTTTCGCAATTTGTTTTTGCACGACTTTATCAATTGTTTGATTCTTTTGAAACCTTGAACGCAAATCATACCAAGTTGTCATGTTTTTCACATGTTCCATGCTTGTTTCATGCTCTTTAAGTCTTAGGCCAATATGAGCCCAATCCGAAAAACCATCATTAGTTAATTGACCTCTACCTATTCCTTTTTTAAATATTTTGCAACAAAAACAAAATACTCTATCAAGCTCTTTCGAGTAAACAAGCCAATTTCTATCACACTTCTCTCCATTGGACAAAACTCTAGTATATAAGTTTGCAGTAAATCGCCTAGAAAATTTGTCTTTAGGACCTTTCACAATAGATAAATCTCTTTTGGGACCTTTCTCTATTAATAAATCTATCAATTTAGAATCAAGACCGTCCCACGTTCTAGGATCATATATATCAGGCAAATGGAAATTTTCAGTTGAGTTTGTTTGTCCAACATTTTCATTCTCAATAGGCACATCATCACTATTTTTCACATCAACATTATCATTTTCAAGAGGAGCACAATCAATACCATCATTATCAATAGGAACACAAGAATCATTTTTAATAGGCACATCATCACATTCAACATTGGCATTATCAATCTCAGTTTCAACATCATTATTCTCATTAATTACCACATTATCATCATAATTTTGATTTTCAACAGGAACTTGCGATTCTTTCTTAAGAAATTTATCAAGAGCTCCTCTTTGTGACTCAATCAACAATTCTACTTTTTTCTTTTTTGTTCGTTTTTCAGAACCAGATTGATATTTTCTAATTTTAGGAGGCATAATGAATTGAGACAACCTGGAAAATTGGAGCTTCAAATCTTGAATCAATAGAATGAGTCGAATGACATGCCCTTTTGCATTCTCTCTCGGAAAAAAATCACCTTTCAAAACAAAACCAACAAAAAAAATAAGTTACTGTTATAGTACTACTGTACTAGTCTAACATTTTTATTCCCCTAAAAAAAAGTCTTTAACATTTTTATATTTGCAAAAAAAAAAAAAAAAAAAAAAAAAGGAAAGGAAAATTAAATAACAAATTGGAAGAACCTAAAAACCGAATTGGATGTACAGTAAACTAGTACTTAAATCTCTTTCATCTAAAAAATGTTATTTAATAGATAGAAAAACTAAAAGCCAAAGGTCAACATTTTCATTGTATCAACTATCACGAAGGAAGAAGAAGATATTCATGGAAAATTTGCCATTAAAATCAATGAATAAAAACTCAAAAACTCAAATCTGCATAATTCAGTTGAATAACCAAATTATTCAATACTGTACACAATTACTCTCCTACCAAAACATATCAGACTCAACTCAAATATAATCGTTTATTTCAGTAAATGAAACAAAAAAAACTTAAAATTATGGTTGGAAATTAGATAACTTACATGAACTTGGAGTCTTTCACCTTTAAAATTGTCAAATCTTGCTCGAATTTCTTGGAGATTAGATCGCAAATTCGGACTGTAAAGATATACAATTTTGATTGTTGAAGAAAAACGATTCTAGGTAGTATTATATAATAGAGGGATGAAATTGGCCGTTTGACAAAATTTTTTCATTCCCGTTGCAAATTGAATTGTTGAGAGAGGAAGTTGTTTAGTTTCCATGGAAAATTACAGAGAGATTAACGGAATTAATTGATTAAGTTGGGAACTATGAAGATTTAATTGTGGAAATAGAGGAAAGAAGATGGAAAGTTGCAAGATTGAAGATGGAAAAGAATATCATAGAGAGAGAAATTGAGAGAGGATCACGGTAGTCGGTATTGTATTGGTTTTAGGAAAGTAGATGGCGTTTTCATTTTGTATCACGTGGGATAAGGATTTGCACAGGGGGCCCTCCTAAATTAGGGGCCCTGTGCAACTGGGCTTTTTGCACACCCAAATAACCGGGCCTGCTCAGCACCGCAGCGGCCCAGTCCCACCCCAACCCTTTCCCCTATCCCGATTTCCCCAACCTCCACCACCCTCCAGCCCTACGATTTCCTCCCCTCTCTCATCTTCTTCCATGGAGTTCTGATCTAATATTCAATGGCGAAGAACCGGTTGCAATTTAGGGTCGGAGGGGGTGGATGGGTGGTGGAAATCGGAGGGGATATGTGGGTGCTGGAAATCGGAGGGCTGGAGGTTGGGGTCTGAAATGGTGTGGGTGGTGGGTTTCGGTTTTGTCAAAGGAGAGAGAGGGAGGTGCGGCGGCTGGTCGAGGTGGGGGAAAGAGGGTCGGGGAGGGTTCGTGGGTCCTGGGTTACGGTCGGCGGCAAGGGAGGAAGCCTTGGCGCCGGCGGAGAGGGTGGTCCGACGCCGGTAGTGAAGGTGGAAGGGGGTGATGGTGGCTGGCAGGTTTGGAGGTGGTGGTGTGGGTGGCTGGTTGGTGGTTTTGTGGCAGGGGAGGAGAGAGAAAGAGCGAAAAGGAGGGAAGGAGAGGGGTTTAATTTTTTTACGGGTTAGCAAGTGCCACCCTTCCACTCGGCCGTGACCCTTAAAGTTGAGATTGGTGTGGAATAATCGAAAGTTGGAATCATTATGGAAGGGTGGCGTAGTTAGGCTGCTTCTTGCTCGATTTTTCCTAGTTAAAATTGTACATGAGATAAGTGAAATTTTACATGTTGCAATTGATATAGAAATGAAAAAGTACCCTCTTTTCCAACCTTTTTCATTCTATTCAAATTAAAGTTGAGGTATACCAAGTAACCTTTCGCGGAAATAAAACCTCTTGCCGCTTGCGTAAGAATATTAATTTCAACAATATTTATTAGATCAGTTTGCCATCAACATCTTCAAAAACAAGGGGGAACAAACATTGAGCAAGTGAAATCCAATAAGTTTGCAAAAGTAATCCATCCTCGGAATCAAATTAGTGCAAACAGTGATACCTTTTGTCTTATATTATTTGCAATACTTTGACTTTAGAAGGCTAATGTTTACCAAATCTGATCACTAATTTACAATACACCTAAGCTAAAACAACTGCAAATAAGAAAATAAAAAGTTCACCAGGTGATTGGACTGTGGAACCTAAAACAGGTAACTAACAAGATCTGGATTTACGCGATCCCAGTATTCCATCAGCTTAGATTCAAGAAAACAAGGCGCTAAACAACTGTATCGGTCTCATTACAAGCCCACAACACCACAGTCCACATATCTGCAGCTCTTATTTCTTAGTGAGAAGATCAACCATGTGAGAGTGAACCCTTTTCCTATATTCATCCCTGTTACTTGGGTTGAGTGTGTAAATAGTTGCCCCAGGATGATTCCTCAGCCTTGCAACTGCACAACAAGTAATTTCCAAAGATCAAGAGGATACTTCTGAATGCAATATAATTGAGCATCTCCACAGCTTTGAAATTGTTGAGCACTAGCTACGAATTCTAAGATGTTCGAACCTTTCCTTTTTGTCTAACCAAACAGCCCCAAAGCCAAAGGATAGCAGGTCTCAGAGACGGTAATACAATGGAAAAACTCCTATGCACCTTTTTGAATGACATTTGTATGACTCATGAGAGAAGCACAAAATCACTTAAAAACCATACCTCCGGGTATATCTCGGCCATGTCTTGCGATTGGAATAGTAGCCAATAGAGGGATATTAAAGTTCAAGAGTCTCAAGACTGCAGGGAGGAAAGCTGAACTGTACAACTCCATCTTGCCAACTTCATCAATAACAAACAAGTCTGTATCTTCTTTAATCTGACACAATAGAAGTAGGTTATCAAAGTTGGGGGATGCCAGAAAGTCAAGAGATCAACAACAAATGTCAAAAGGCAGACCTTATAGGTGCTGAAAGCACAGAATATTTTGCCCGCTATAAAAGTTTAGGACGGATCCTTAAAATGGTTTAGGATTTATGCATAGCACCATGGGATATTCCCTCCATCTACAATTATTCACATATAATAGCAGCCTAACACTATGCTAGGAATTCAACTAACAACAGAAATATAGGGCCAAGGATAGCAAGTTATAATTTCAGAGTAAAACTACCAAATACAACTCTCATTCTTTCGAGAGGGTGAGTCTCTCCCAATCTTTCTCTTTCTACTTAATTCTCACTTCTCAGCATACCTTTCTCCATTCTCCTTACTCCTATATATAATTACAGAAGCTTGCTCCTTACTCTACTGCATAACAAACTCAGCAGCTACTTACAACTTTAGCCTCAGCAGAATAACTAACTTTCACAGTGCAGCATCTTTGAGTCATTTACTGATTTGTCCTCTTGGGATATTTTCTAGCATAGGTAATTAGAGTAGAAGACCTTGGCTGATACCTTGCACACTAGTCACATATTCAGCAAGAAAATTTAGCAATTTGTTAGGCTTATTCTGTGATGAGAATTTCATTGGGGAGATATATTGCATTTGGCAAAAGCACAAGCTAGAACCCCCCCCATGTAGAAAGTGCAACAAAGAAAGTACCTGCAATTCAGGCAAAGCTACAGATTCAAAAGAAGCGACATCCACCCGGTATGTTCCAACAGTAGGCCATCGTAATGATTCGGGGCTGCCATAGTTCAGAAATGTGTTAGATATCAAAGGAATTGTCCTATGAATCCAGAATAACAAAGGGTAATTCTTCAGCAAACATCGAAGCCAGAGCTGAACAGAAAACATATAGGCAGTTGGCAGGATTGGGGAGACAAGAAGCGGTAATCTCATCAAACAATGATTTCACAAGGAAGTCAGAAATTACCAAAACTGCTTCTTTGTTAATCCATAAATAATGAGAATCAAGAACAGGTAACTAGTCCAAGTGAAATGACAGTAGGCTACGTTTAGTATCAAATTATCCACATAATATTTACACCCATCCATATAGCTCGGATAGATTGTTGCATGCTTTCAGAATCACAGGACTTTGAAACCATATTCAAACAACTAAGAATGCATTGGTGTTGAAAGCCAAACAAAATTGGGTAGTGGAACACCGGAAGTATTACCAAACAGGTCGAAAGTAAAGTTGATTATTTGCCAATTTCTTCAATCAAGTTCAGATCATGGGAAAATTATACCAAATTTGGTAAAAAGAACCCATAATACATAGATTATCTCAACTGGGCAAACCACTAAACTAAGGGTGCATTCAAGTCCAATAAGTTTGGATAGGTTCCAATACATTCTAATAAGTTCCAATAAGTTCAAAGAAGTTAAGATAGTTCCAATAATTCAAACACCTTATAAAATAAGCTTCGATAAAGTTCAAACAAGTTCTAATAAGTTCAAGAAAAATAAGGCGAAGATAATGAACACCTAAGTTATCGGAACGTTTCACTCCTCCAATCCCTTAATTAGATATAGTTGAATAACAGTCATTTACCACAATTAGATCAAAAAACTTGTCTAAAACCAGTAAATTTATCAGGGTATTATTTATAAATTGTACCTGGGATTATTAATAGAAGCAAGAGTACCTCTTTGATCATTTACAGTAATCACCTCAAAACCAACCCTCTCATTTCCTTGCCTGATCTCACCTTCCAAATTACACCATCACATCATTATTAAAATGATTCATTTAATCAAAATTCAAACACTTTCAACCCTCAATAAGGAAAAACAAAATAGTTGAAATTGACCTGAATAATCTCAACTACGAGTCTTCCGCTTCTAATAATCAAATAGACGAGTCATAGTTGGGATTATTCTAATTAATTTTTCAAAATAAATATACTGCACGTTGACATTCTTTTAAAAACGAAAATACTTACGAGTGTAAAATCCTTGGACTTTCAAGTTGGGATTTGAAGCTCTGAGATTTTCTAAAACTCTAATAATCAGGGTTGTTTTTCCCACACCCTATAACATAGAATTGCAGCATAAAAATAAAAATAAAAATAAAAATAAAAATGAAAAAACAAAATGGAAAAAGAAAAAAGCGGAATTTAACGAATAATAATACAGTGGCTGACTTACTGGGGGGCCTGAAACCAGAACGCATTTGCCAGGCGCTGCCATTAGAATAAACCAATCAGTTTTTCATTTCTTCGTTTCAAGTGAACTTTTTTGTGTTAAATCAACTTTTTGCATTTTAACTTTTCTCAAAAGTATTTTGCTAAAATATGGAAGTATATAAAGAAAATATATTGTTAGATTCGTATCAAAATTCAACTTTTCTTGGTAACGCAATAATACTGGTTAGAGATGACCTCAAACTAACATGTTACTATGTTAGTCATTTGATAGTTGACTTAACGACAAGTCTACAACAATAATAAGGATATTCAAATTATAAAGCATCTAAAGTTTCAAAACTTAAGATTAAGGATCTTAAATTAAAGGTCAGTTGTAAGAATGTTAATAAAAGTTTTCTCTTACTTACACTTATTTCAATTTATTTTTTGATAATATATTACATAGAAATCACTTTAATTTCAATAAGTTTTAGTAGTTGGAGGAAGTGGTTTGTGAGGAGCTGGTGAGTTAGGAGGTGGTTTGATCCGCCACCAAGACTCAATTTGGTTAGGCGAAAAACATTTTCAATATAAGTTTTTTTTTTTTGAAAAATGCTTTTCAAGGAAAAACAAAATTGTAAATTAATATTTATTAGTTCCTTACAAAAAAAATTTACAAAGTAATTGAAATAACTCGAGGGGATCATGGATGACATAAGGAAAATGGAATAAAGATTAAAACATTTTCCACTACTAGGACAACTATTTTTCCAAACAAAACAAAATAAAATGGAAAATCCGTTTTTCCTGTCAAGAATTTTCTTCCTAACTAAACACTTTCTTATACTATGTATATCGTCTAACTTAGTTGATAAAGTCTTATAAGGATGGTACCTACAACATGAGATCAAATCCCGTTCACATCACTGCACTTAGTCGCTTTTAATACCAAAAAGAAACTTTCTTACATTGATGAGTTGTGCCTAATTACGAAACGTTCTAAACAAATATTATTCAGTTAATATACAAATGTTATATATATAATTCTAAATGTTGTTCATAAAAAACATACTATTGTAATCGTATATGGAAATTCACCATCTTATATTATTAAGATAGATGATATGATACCTAATTTTCATGTACAACTTTTCTAGTTCTATATACATTTATGGTTCAATATATAACATTTGTGGTTAATATTTAATAGCTCTGAACAATAAAATTTTCACAAACGTTCTGAATTAGGAATTTCTCTAAATTGATGCAAGGCTAACAAAAGACTGCAGCAGCTGCAAAAAAAGACTATGCACAGAACATGAAGAAGGGGTCACAGAATATACAACTTTCTCATTGAATTAAGCTGTTTCTGTCATATATCAAAACTAATTGCTACTGTTAGCTGCAAATTTCTAGTATGACTGTACATTTCTGGTATTGACCTACTGTAAAGACATTGATGTTGCACAGCGAGTAATTACATGTGATGCTTCTGCCGCAGGGCGCAGACAACCTCCTAGACGTCCACTTCTACTTTGACATCTGTTTTCGAACAGCCAACTTCATTTACTTGCATTAGTGCTGCAAACCAGTCGAAGCTCTTTTGTAGTTCTTTCTCAAATTCCAGATCATCTTCAACACACGTCGATATGGTATAACGAAGAGATGTTTCTTCTATGGCATCAGTCTGCTCTTTTTTTACCTTGATAGGAGAGAATTTAAGAGCTTTTCCTGCTGCATTTTCTGATGATGTTTTGATCTCTAACTCACCTTCTTTGTGGTTCCCACAAGAATCATATGAGCGTTTTGGAACAACCACATCAACTGTACCCACTTCATGTCCGCCTAACATGTCTACATCCATGTCTTCGGCTTCATGCTCTTCATTTATGTCTCTCACCTCTGAGTTTTGCGCAAGCATAATTTCCTTTGGCGCGACTACGTTAGCCTCAGAAGGGTAACATAGTCCCCACAAGAAATGCTTTTGGTTCATAACTGCAGTAACAGAATAATAAGAGGAAACCGAAGATAATATCATTAAGTTGAAGAGAGGTACTTCTCAAAAACATAACAAGTGTAAGAATGAAGCTTACCACGGGAATTATCTTGCAAATGTTTAGAAGAAAAAACAAACAAATCCACTTCATCAATGCAACGACTTCTCATGACCAAGTCATGCCCATCCAAGTACTCCAAAAGGGAAAAATAACTTTGTTCATGTCCACAAGTTGATTTAATAGGCAAAGCAGAACCTCCTTCCAGATCAGACGTCTTAGAAGGAAAAAAATATAGTCCAATGTCAAGCCCACTAGGGACATCATCCTCAAAAAAATCCAACCAAAACTTCTGTCGAGGTAACATTTCAAATGCTAGTGTCATGGGAAGCCGTTTTGACAGCTCATATACTTTTCTCTGAACTTTACAAGAAGGATGGGCTTGAATTTCATAAAGGAAACTAGACGACAAAGTGTCACTAATGATCTTAAAAGTTCCCCTGTGAAAGCAAACAAGATTTGAGAAATCAGATCAAAGAGAATAAAAACGGCAGAGATGAAGAAAGCAAATATTATCACGACATTCGCACTTAGGAAGTCATTACTTGGAAAAGTTAATGATACAGTTCATTGTTTACTATGTTTAGCATATATCAGCTATGATTTAGTAGCATTTGCTGATAATTGACTACTGCATAGTTGAATAGTTCTGCAATCTAGTCTCCAACAAGCCGAGCTAGAAAATCTTTCTATTAATTTGGAAATGCAGGGAGGGGAATATTTTTCTTCCCGAATAAAATAAAATAAAATAAAATAAAGCTTATAGTCAATAGAGAAGGGAAGAAAGATGAAACATAAACTGCATGTATGAAGCAGGTTGAAACTTGAGCACACAGAGAGCAATCAGAACTCTAAACTCCAATTACCAGGCATTTTCTGTCCACAAATTTACTAGTACTAGTTAATTCTGTAGAGGCAATGGTCTCACTAGCAAACCTCAGTCCTCAGTCCACCCTTGTTTGTGCTACACTGCTACTGTAGTGCAACCAATAGGGATCAGGTTTATCATAATCTTAGTAATTATATATCCAACTGCTCCACTAACCCCCTTACTGACACCAAACTACAGAAAAGAAGTATTAACAGGCTACAGCTGAAACATAAGATGGTTTCACTATGCAAAAGCATGCATGTAAAAAAAAAAATCCAAGACTTGTAATTTTCACATATGATGATCTACTCCACCAGAGCATAAAATTCTGAAAAATGAACCAGGAATGTTCAAGAACAAAGAAATTGGATTTTCTGTAAACCCATAAAAAATCAAGAAGAATAGAACTCTTCTAAATTCTAAGAAGATTAACCCAAGAAATTGATAATGACGATGATACTCATAGTACTATTACTAATGATAATAGCAGTAGTAACTAGTAATAGTAAAAATAACACTAACAGCAGCAATAATTGCAATTATTATAGTAACCTAGAATTCCAACTAACTTCAATGAATCAATACAACAAGGATAAACCTTCCGATGCTGAGTTTTGTCTAGAAAAAGGGAAGGTAATAATTATACTATTCTACTTGTGTATATATATATATATATATATATATAACAAGAAAAAAGATCCTCGTCCTTATACCTATACTATAGATGGAAAATCTTAATAGCATCTCCATATCTATGAGTTAAAAAACTTTTTGTGACAGACTCCTGGATACCCAAATAGATAATTGCATAATCTAATCAACTGAGAATGTCTTTTAGTTTTAGCTACAGAATCGTGGCAAATTCCAGGTTATTATGTCAAATCTCCAAAGAGAGGAGAAAAGGCTGTCCACCATGTCATTAGAAGGCATCACAAAATAGTACACATCAATTGTTAACCTATAATATTTCCTTTCATGTGGGAAAAAAATCATCAATTACTTTTTTATATGAAATTATGGCATGGTCATATAAAAATCTGAAGATAAAACAGGACAATCACTTAAAATAAACCACCTAAAAGTTCTTTTAGAAACACATTGAAGAGCCTGAGCCTATTTAATTTTAACTTCAAACAGATGAAACTTATTGTGCATCATAGATGACAACTGCAATTATCTTCAAAAGTGCCAGAAGCTAAGTGTAACTCACTTCCATGTCGGATCAGCAGGATGGTTTGGTAGATATGTATCAAACACCACTGTATCTCTCGGAGACTCCTTGGCCTTAAATTCAATATTCTTCGGCTGAGCCAGAGCACAAACATCCATTCCTGCACAAGCATATTTTCTTCTGTCAGAAAATTTTAATTGGGGCATACAACAATTAGAGAACAATTGTTTTGTGGCGCAGTCAACTAAACCTGCTTTGATTAAGAATAAATCCAATCAGTTAGTGAAACTCTAAACTCCTATATAAAAGGAACATATACATGGCTGAGGACACGGGGGCAACCTCTACAAAAAAAATTGCAGCTTTTAGATACATACAACCAGGGCGTGCTGGATATATAAGCAGAGTGCCAGAACAATGATTCAAGTAAAACTTTGGTCCTCAAACTCAGACATTTACAGTGTGCTACATGTCTGGATTGTTGAAGACCTTGACGCTTCGTTTGGTAGGCGGTAAAGAATGGTGGTAAGTAATGAATTGTATCATTGATAGGTAAACTTGTGAAGGAAGTCTCAGCCCAATGTCTGTGGTAATGCTTGTTTATCCTCAAATACCTCTTTTTCGTCATGAATTTCCATTACCAAAAGAAGTAACGGAATTTGTGAAGAAAAACACGTGTTCCAGGGAAGCTTCATTACTAAGGGCATTGACATGAGACGTAAACTATGATCCTAAACTAGCTACAAATGGAGGCGAAGGTTAGCTATTCAGGTCACCTTATTGAACACCAATCGATTTACTTAATCTGTGATCCTAAACAAGCAAAGTTCCACATAGGAGACATGGTTGTACTGAGAAAAGAGCAGTTTTTAAGTATTGGGCATCAAGCATTCAACTGAAATTAGGTGCCAGAAGAAACAATTTACCTTTCTAAATTTGGGAACTTGGAAGCTCTGGTTGTATTGTGGTGTCAGAAAGATTTTACTAGGAAAGGCATATATTATGACTATGCACACACAAAGATATACTTTGCAATTGAAAAAGCATAAACCCACAAGTGTAAACACAGGTAAAAGAATCTGTAATTGGGAATCCTTTGTTATGATTTAGCATCAAGAAAAGATTAGAGTGTGAAGTTATATCTTATGATCAAAAGGCATTCATAAACATATTTTGATGTGACATTATGATAAGCATTTTGAACCTCAAATCCCTTATTGAATTAGAAACCTAATGCTCCCAAACAACAGGAAATCACATATCCAGATAGACATACCTGAACTTACAGCAGGTAGAGACTGGACTATCAGAGAGGTATTCCCTGAATTTACGTCATCTTTTATAACATTTTCACGAGGCACACACCTAACACTTCGAGGGACCGCACATAATTCTCGTGCATGTCCACCTGGAAACAAATATCAAGTGGACTAAGTTGAGACGTATAAATTCTGCTTGCTGGCTGAATAATAAAGCTACAAGAAGAATGAGGTAAAGAATCAATGGTTGGCATTTCTTTGGTTGCAAAGTAGCATATCTTACTAAGCACATTCAATAAGAAGAACTTTATGTATTTATAATCATCTTAGACCATTCATTGGCTGATTGATGAGAAACTAAATGCCTCTGAGCATACCTGAACTTACGCCAGGCTTGGGAAGTTTCCCAAAAGTCAACTGCTTAGCAGTTGGATTCTCCCCACGATGTTTCCGTGCAGGTCCATCTGAGAAAAGCAGAAAGGTCGAGAGCTTGAACTAGCAATAAAACTTTGCTGCAGTAATGCTACAAGAAAATCTAGATGTGAAAATCCGAGCTCGATTAAAAGAAATTATTTTAGTAATTTGGTATTTATTGTACTTGGAGGCATACTCAAACTACTGCTCAACAGAAAGTAAGTTCTTTGCTTTTGCCTCATCGGGATAGAGATAGGCAAATGTGAAATCTTTGTCATTCTGGATCATTCAAATAGATACAACAATATGTGAAAAGAGGTTTATATACTATGAAAATTTATACATTACCTGTAGAAGAGACGTGTTTCTTAAACGTAAAAGACTTGCACAAATAGTTATAATTATATAGTATTTGTCTTCATATAATGTTTGATGAGCTCATATAATGAAAGAAGATTGGCTCAAATAGCTTATATGATTGAAATGATCTTTACATTTACTCTGAAGAAAATCATTTTGCTTCTATTAAGGTAATACTTTGATGAGTTTGATCCTTGAATAAGTCACGCATAATATCATGATTGTAGATAGTTTGCACGTTATTCTTAATATATTGTAGATACAGAAAAAAAAATCATGATTTACACCAGGGCAAAAATTTTGTTTCTGCGAATGAACTCCATGCTAAGTGTAGGCACAGATTTTAGTAAATCTCAGTAGTAAAGAGTACAATTTTTGGTATATCGTGTAGAATAAGAGTAGAAAATTGATTGAGAGAGATAGTGAGGGCACATCACATGGGATAGGGAAAAGAATGTATGTGAGAGAGAGAAGAATATTGGTGAAGGGGTCCACATCACATGGATGGGATAAGTGGGGTAATTTTTTTCTTTCAAAGTAACAAGTACTGCCTAAAAAGAAAAACAAAAAGTTCATTTGAGGAAGAAGGAAGTATATTCTATTTATCATCCCTCTTATATCTTTTATTTAGGCTTAAAATTGACAAAGTACAGGAATACTTAGTTCCTAGTAGTCATTCGCTTAACCGAGGGATACAAGCATACTCTAAAGTGTGAATCCAGAATGTGTGTGAAGTAGTGCTTGATGATTTCTACCAATTTTAGACTGTATATCTTATGCAAAAAAATCTCTTGTTGAAGAGCTTGATAGTGAGCAAATCCTTTGTGTAATTTGGTGTTCCAGATCATCAACTTCGCTTAGCTAAATCTCTATAATATCTAATGTTGTGGGTGGATTTTCACATAATCTTTTTGTACACAGGACGGGAGTTATGCTATGCCTAAACAACTATTTATCTTTCCAGGGATAAACTATAAACTTAAGCAACTGTCCATATGGAATTCAAAGATTATGTAGCTAAGCAATAAAACACATGTAAGAGTGGATGCCATCTAGCTTAGTTAGTAAAGTCATGTGGGGGTAGTACCCAAGACCTGGGATTGAATCTCGTCTACATCACTGCGCTTAGTCGCTCATTTTCACCAAAAAAAACGCACATGCAAGACCATTGAGGCATTGAGTGTATAACCAATTGGTGTAAATTATAAAAGGTCTTTTCATTGCTGACTTATTAGTATAAAAGAACTACAAATAGGTATATAAAATCAACTCCTACGTCATTTGAACTTAAAAAGAATATATAGATTTTTTTTTTCCAACGGTCCAAAGATTCCTCTCATTTTTCCCTCTTTATTTTGAAATAACTACGAATTAATAATGATGATATGCTCATTTCCATCAAAAAAATTTAATGATATGCTCTTATAAATCATACAACAACGGAGAAAAAAAAGGTCTAAAGTAGTGTGTCACACTACTCGCACGCAGATTAAAAGTTTAATCTAGCATAAAAATAATATAATCTAGAAAAATTCTAAGTTTAAATAATGTAAGGGTTGCTATTTTAAACAAATATGTTGTCATCAGAGATTTTTTACCATACTCTAAATTCATCATCCCATTTCAATAAGAATGGGACAAGAATATAGACAATCTCCATCCAAAAAATTTAAAACATTTAATAGCAAGTGGAGTTGTGGAACCCCTTCATTGAACAAAAGATAAAGGTAATCCTAGTAGGCAAAATTCAAAATCACTTTAATAGACAAAATCAAATGCTCACTATATTGACCTTAATAATTCATGGCACTATGGCAGTAGATAATAGGTTAATAACATGTTATATCAAGGGTATAATCAACAACGAGTGGTAAATGTTCAAAGCTTTGTAAAATTTGAGCCCCCATAGTTCACCATAGGCAGGAGTGCAGCACTAGGTTGCCAGAAGTCCTTCATCGGTTAGCGTATCTAGAAATGATCCATCAATCCCGATGTGCTTCACTTACAGTTCACTCTTGGCACATTCGAAAGTGGATCAGAAAAACTTAACAAGGGCTTCTTTACACACAAGTGGGGATGGAGTGGGTAATCCATAGGCCATGATCAACAGAAAGGAGACAAGTGATGGCAAGCTATTTGCATCCGCCATATGACAGTTTACAAGTGTAAGGATCTTGCTCGACCGCACCAATTCAATATAGGATTAATATTTCATAACAGCTAAACTGTACATGCTTAGAGAAACATATAGGAGCCATGCCAAATCCTCTGCACTCAACATTACTCCAACACTAGTCTTTATGATTCCGATATGACTTCAAATTTCAGTGTAGATTGTTTTCTTATGAAGTATTAGTCTGCTACTATACATATCTTTATCCTTCCATCAAAGCATGTCATACTAAAGCGCCCTTTTTGCACGACATACAGGTAATAATTGTGCAGATGATGTTTACCTGTTTCCTTCCGCATCATAGTATTTGATGTTTGCACATCTTTAGCAGAATGCTTCGCTACAGGTGAGTCCCCCCAACCATGCTCTTTCTGAAATAAAGAATTAGCTTTCTCTGCCATGGAGATCAAAGTGTCATGTTTTGATTGGCAATGCCGAATATATATTTTTAAGAAAAAAGAAAGAAAGAAGCTACTTGGAGAAGTCAGATAATAATGTGACTAAATTTTTCTAAGATGTCATCTCAGCAAAAGAAGACCTTTCCACTCAGAGTATTACCAGATTTAGTAAGAGCTAGTAAGAATTAGGTCAGTAAGCTTACTGAACCGTCTCTTAGATAACTTCTGTTGTTTCTCATTAAAAGCCTAAAAACCTCAGAATATAGTCATTCCTGATGACTCGAGGAATTATTACTGACGGAAAAAAGCTTATAGTTTAATAATCTAGTCAATTTTCAAAGACTGTTTAAGATACTACCAGGATTCAGCAACATATGAAAAGAATTGATTGGGAAATTTTGTTGGGACACAATGATAAATCAAAGCAGGAAAGAGTATTATCAGCGAAAAATTTTCTAGGCATTGCTGTTAAGCTTAATTGTTTTATACAGCTTATATGAGCAAACAATAGTACAGCTTGACAGCCTTCAATAGATTCACAGCTGATATTCAGAAATTGGTTGAACATAGAAAGTTGTAACTACATAGTTCCGTATTCCTTAATGCATTTTTAAAGGTAATTAGAATATAAATCAATGAGAGAAGACAGGTAAATTAAAGGAGGATTAGGAGTGTCAATTGAAGTTATGCCTCAAAACTCCCATGCAGAAACACCATAAAGAAGCAAGAAACATGACTATCCCACAAAGATAGTTAAGCTGGAACATGTAGGACAAATGGTTTGTTGTTTCTTTTCAACCACAACATCTAAGAGATAGCCATACAACCGCAACACCATAAGATTTGCCTCCCCTTATTACTCCCACAAGTAGCATAATAATCTACATAATGTCCAGGAAGGTCCATAAACAAGATTGTCTGATTCTAAAACAATGACAATGCCAAGCCTTAATCCCAAAAGATGGAATCGGCTGCATGAACCAAAAGTTTTTCTCTTGCAGTCGTCCGAATATCCTGCTCTTCCATTCACTTCTAGCTAGTGTGCTATATAAACCATTTTATTCATATAGTATTAACTCCGTCCAACAAAGTCATCTTTGGCCTCCCTCGAATTCTTCTCAAGTCCCCATGATCCCAACTCTTCAATTTCTTTATCAATGCATATACTGGTGGGCGTTGCACGTGCCCAAACGAATATAGCCAGTTCTCTGAGTTCTCTCTTAATCTTATCTCAATATTTGCAACTCTAATCTTCCTTTGAGTATCTACATTGTGAAATTAATCCTTTAAGGTGTTCCCACACGTCCATTTAAAAATATGCACCTCTGGGGTACCCATCTTCTAAATGATCCTTCCTCAATGCCTAACATTCTGACCATATAATAACGATTGTCTAATAACCGTTCTATAGAATTTTCCCTTTAATCTTAGAGGTACACCAAGTTCGCACAACCGCTCTCCGTTTGTGCCCCACGTTGTAAGAAATACTTTGATCAACATTTCTCTGAAATATCGACTCAAGGTACTTAAAAGACTTATTTGAGCCACCTATGTGAGAAAAAACTTAATTAATATCTTATTACCTCTAAACTATCGACCCAAGGTACTTAAAGACTTATTTTGAGGTACCTCCTTAACATCTACATCCTCCTATGGCTTCCTCTCAGTACTATATTCACACTTCATGTAGTCAGTTTACTCCGACTTAGGCTAAAAACCCTTGGGGTTATACTTGTTGTCTCCATAACACTAACTTAGCATTCATCCCAGCACTACTTTCACCGCGAACAGCATGCCACCACAGTAACTTATCCTGGATGGGCCATACTAATTCATCTATTACTGTTATGAACGAAAGGACTTAATGCATATTCCAGGTGTAGTCCAATCATGATCCGGAAACAAACTCATCTGATCTTCATAAGCACAATTAATTTGCTCCATAAGATAGGGAGCCAACCCATATACAACTCACCAGAAAACGGCTATACTTACTTGAAGTGGATGGCCTATGTGCATAATTCGATTTACTTGGTGATGAGGATTTCTTTCTCATTGCTCCAGATTCTAGGACCCTTGCTTCCTCAGGTGTTAAATACTGCACCTTGGATTTTTTAGGCGGTTCCCTAATAAATTGTGTCCCTGTCCCACCACTCTGTTTGCTTGGAGCTGCAGAATAAATTAGTCATTGTTAGAAATCTCAAGAAATATTGATATGGATGCTTTCAGAGGTACAAAAAATACCAGGTTTTGACGAAGATATCTGCTTTGAGGAGTCACATTCTTCACAAACCCATTTTCTCCGATCGCCTCCATACTTTACTTTCATGCAATAACTGGAATATAAAATGGGGCTATAAAACATTAATAATCTTTTAACAATTAACACTTTATCTGACAGATGCCAATAACTGATGATTGAAGACCATGAATCAAACCAAGGAGCTGCAACGAGTGGCAAACAACTATCAGACCCTGCTGTGTTTCATCTATGTAGGACATCAACCAAACACTACTAAGTTATAATCCCTCTAAAGTCTAGGTCTCTAGGCTCTATACATTAATGTTGCAGCTTGAAGCAGCGGTTTCATAACATCATGAAGGTACACCTTTTCCAGATATAAGGTTTGACTTCAGCTTTTTTTGAGGGGAAGGTTTGACTTAAGCTTTCAATAGTTAAAAGCAAAAGGAGGAAAAGACCACTTGTTGGAGTTTTTCAACAATCTCCATCAAGAGGTATTAATATTGTTAATACAAAAGACAAGTTTAAGATGCAATTGATTACTTCCTCTTTTGATATACAAGAAAAAATCAAAGGTGTTTCCTTCACCCGGGAAGAGACGTTACATCTCCTAACTGAAGAGATAATAACACTATATGATTCATGGTATGTAATTTAATGTATTCTTTCTCTTGTCTTAAACACTATTATTTCCTGATTTTGGAAATAATTGTCTATAATTTTTGGCATTGTTACACTCTCTCCATCACCCAACTAAGCACAAATAATTATTGACCATTACTATCTTAAGAGAGGTGACAGATTTCTCTAAACATACCAAATCAGTATATATGACAATTATTTCAAAACAGAGGTCAGAAACTTTAAGATAAAAAGAGCATTTCACACGAGAAAAATCAAACTAAGACATATAGATCGACATCAAAAAAAATTGTGACAATTAGGTGCTTTTGAAAAATTAAAGCCCTGAATCTGCAATAATTAGAAGAGATGATACAATACATGTGTTCACGAGTTACTTTGCACTTGGAGCAAGTTAAGAGGGTCACTTCTTCTGGATCTGTTTCGCTTTCATCCCAGCCAATATTCCCACATATCTCACATGGTTTGCCCTGTACACAAGAAAACGGCAGCAAATAAATTCAATCTACATAACTCCTCATAAAATCGTTGCTCTAGTAAGGATAATGGATGTGAAACCATCATTAGTCAGTATGTAATATTTGAGGATGGCCGTTCCTAAGTAGCATTTGGCTTCAACCATTTGTAATACCACGAAATTACTTCACTTGTAGCATTTCTAAAAATCCATCAATGAAATTCAGATTTGTACCAAGGGGGGCAGATGCAAAGGCTGAAGCAAGGCTCTCTTGCATAAGCTATGTGCTTCACCAGGTTGAATCTATAATACAGGAAGCTAAACTCTAGTAGCCAATATTCATAAATGAAAGTAATTTATGTGACCGCAAGTCATTTAAAACTGATCATGTGACTTTAAAAACTTTGTTTTCATAGGTAATTTAACTCAGTGTACTTACAATAAACTGCAATTGCTGCTTCATGTACAGTGGTCAAATAAACTTTGTCAAAGATTCAACATCAAATAAGACCATTGCAGAAATGCAAGAAAGATGGAAATATATGTTTTAATGACGACAACAATGAAGTAACAACCACAAGACTCCCACATGACACTAATCGTAATGAAATTGCAGATATAGAAGACTGCACAATGACATTCATCACCATCACCACTGACCCTCGAGATAATTACATACTGATAGTCCATCTCTAGTTCTCTACACATGGTGAAGAAGACGACAGCTAATAGGAAACTTACAGACTAATATGTGCATGTAGCAAAACTGAAAAAAATTAACAAACTAGGCAAAATCTTGGAGGGTCCATATCTTGAAACCCCAAGGTGACAGCATAAACAAGATACAAGCATATCAGCGGGAGTAGAGACCAAGTTTCAAACTTTGGGAAACGACTACTTGACTAATTAGAGTTTCAGCTTCAAAAGGAATGAAAGCTTGGCATTAACTAATTCACTTGATGACTAATTCAACCCAATGAGCTAGTAATTTACAGAAGAAAATTTATGCAGCATAAAAACCTACTGCGTTCCAGGATTATATTGAAGAAAAAGTCTGCAGGATAAATAAAAACTAGGAAACAAGTGAAAGTATAGTGATGGCCCTTTTTGATGCTAAATAAAGATGACTAAAAAATAAAGGGAAAGCAAAAGAGTGATACAATCTTCAAATACTCTTCTCCCCTTTCAAAGAAAATCAGGGAATTTACTCAATATACTATACTAATTTGAGCGCAATGACACATTTATCTAGATGTTTAGGGAAAAAGAACAATTAGTCTTTATCTAAACTTGTGTATACATCAACATCATAGCACAATGACAAAATCAATGAATTTACCTGCCTAACAGTGCATGGATATTATATTAAACAGGATATATGAACCAAACTTCATTATTTTAAGGATAAGTTTGAACTCTTGAACGCTTTCAAGTTCAATTTCAACCTATCGACATTGTTTGACTGCATTTTCCCATTGGTATTAATCTAGTATTCCAAATTCTTAATTTGCGATTATGCAATGACATAGAAGAAACACATGCTGAATATTGATGAAGGCTTAGCTCAAAAGCAGAGATTGAGGTCTTAGGTACTTCAAAGATCCTGGCACATATCGGATGCCCCGTAGGTAAGACCCAATAATCTTATCAACTACTTGTACATAAGAGCAGAATCTACAGGTAAGACCCAATATTCTTATCAACTAACTCATACTTAAGACTTAAAGAGTAATGTCTTTTATATATCAACAAAGTAAATCAACTAAGAGAAGATGCCAGTTCAGTACTAGTTATGAAGAATTTAACTTTGAATAAAGCAAATGTGCAATCCTATGGAAACAGAGAGACTATGTTGCTAGCATAGCAAGTATGAAGTATGAACTACCAATCACTCAAAACAAATATACAAACAGAGCTAATTACCCATCTTCGAAGCTAAAGAAAGCAAGAAACATTCTGTGTTTCGTTATCCAAACTTAAAGCAAACCAAATCTCCAATACTAACTAACTTTGAGAAAAAGAATATGATGGTATTTATAGAAAATCATATACATTTTGCAACCTTGAGATACAATAATTATGCAAGTTACTAACAACTCATAAGTCATAATACACAGGAACAAGCCAAAAGAAAAGCAGGGTTAAAATGAAAAATATGCAAGTTACCCGTAACTCATAATCACAGGATGAGAGGAATAAGCCAAAAAGAAAAGCAAGGTTAAAATGGCATATATGTCATCATTTAATATCAGAGAAAAGCCAAACCCTACTATACTCTCAGTCCCCTATCATAGAAAAGCCAAACAGGTAAACACAATGAACCTAGTTGAATAGAAAAGAAGCTTAACAATGATAAATATATACTATAATAACACTAATTAATAATATATATGCAAAGACATTCTTAGAGTTATGTGCAACCCCATTACAATTAAAAAAAAAAAAAAAAAAAAACTTTCTTTTCTTTTTAAATTCATAGGGGACTGTTGATGTGGGGCTTAATGAAAGAGATTGAAGAAGCCGAGGATTAAGATAAGCAAAGATATACTTAAAAGTTAGGGCTTAATGTCCTATTACTACCCTACTATTATATTATAAACTTTTTATTAAAAGTTCAGGAGATTCTTGCTGCGGGGACAGTAGAGTTGAAATAGTATGGGTGAATTAATATTGAATATTAGTACAAACTTACAAAGTAGTATAAACATGAAAAAATGCAGTCCAAATAATTATCAAGAACGAGTAAATCCCATTAAAACTTAAAAGAGCTTTTCCACTATTTGTTAAGAAAGTAGCAACATTTATCTATTAGACACGGATTTGTTAAGAAAGTAGCAATGTCTATATATGAGACGTGGATTTGTGTCTAACACCCCTTTTGGTACCAATTGTTGCTTGTTTTACAAATGCAAAAAGATATGCAACATTTCTACTAATTTCTACACCCCCACCCCCAAAAAAAAAAACAGCATGATGGGTCAAATATGCAATCCAAATAATTATCGAAACAATGAAACCCCATTTAAACTTAATAGTTTTTCCCCTACTTGTTAAGAAAGTAGTAACATCTATCTATTAGACACGGATTTGTTAAGAAAGTAGCAATGTCTATCTATGAGACGTGGATTTGGCGTCTAACACCCCGTTTAGTACCAATTGTTGCTTGTGTTTACGAATGCAAAAAGATGTGCAACATTTCTAATAATTTCTAACACCCCAAAAAAAAAAACATAATGGGTCAAATTAACCAAAACCCATTTCCACCCAACATGCGTAACAACACATTCTTTAAATTCTTCTTGTACCCACAAAATTATGCAAGAAAGACTGAAAGAGTAACTCTAAACATACGCTAGTTAGGAGAGCAAAGAAAATTCAAAAAAAAAAAAAAAAGACAAAAATCCATTTTCACTGCATAAAATTAACAGTCTTGATTTCATAATTCGCAAGAAAAAAAACTACAAACAAACAAAAGTATAACAAAAAAACAGCATAAAAATAGAAATGCACTGAGCATTGAGCAATGTAGATTGTGGGTATTGTAGCAAAGAACTTGAAGAACAATTATAAAAAACCGAAACTTGAAATAATCAAACAAAAACAATGAAAGAAGAGAAAATGGATTAAAAAATAGTAGTACTAGAAATGAGTAAAGTATCTAAAATATTATGGGTTTGAGGTCCCATTACCGTATTATGATTCTGTGGGTCATTCATTTTTCTTTGTTTCTATATTCTCTCTCCTCAGAATCGTGGTAAATTTAATAATGCTGAAGAGGTTTGAAGCAGAGTACTGAAGGCGACAGGAAGAAGAGGGAGAAAATAAAATGGAGAGCGTGGTAGTGGAAGTGCGTGAGAAAGTTGGTGGGGTATAATATTAGTACAAGTATATAGTTGGAATTTGGAGCTAAATTGGGGGAAATTGATTTTCCGTACATGGGAATTGATTAGATTCTTCAAGTTTTGATTGGTCTTCCAAGATTATTATTTAGTCTTCTAAGTTTCAAATTAATGCCATTTTTTATGGTACATAGAGTCATAAAGTCATAGAAGTATATATCTATCTAGTTATCTACCCTCTCTCATACACATTAAAGATGGATAAACATTTCTATCTTTCTTTTTTTTAGGGGGATAACCCATTCTATCTTACAATATGGTTCTTTTTTTCTTTTTTAGGTGCTTTGGAAATATATTCTTATTTTAAATATATTAATTATTTACTTTGGTGAAATCCTAATAGTTGCTTTTATTCGTTTGAGTCAATTTTATTGGCGGAAACAATCAGCAGAATATAGTAAAGTTTCAATTAATGTTGTCTTGAAATCTTTGTGAAAAAAGAAGAAAAATTATTTAATACATAATCCGAGTACAACATTAACCACAAGTTATGATATGTTCCATTATTCTTAATGCTCGTGAAAATGAGGAAGAATTAATATTATGGGACGGAAGGTAGAGGTGATCATGGGTCGGGCCGGGCTTGCCCAAAAAATGTGGCCCATTTCGGGCCAAAGCCTCGGGTCGAGTCGGTGGACGATATTATGACCCGTAAATTCAAGCTGGTCCAAGCGGACTTTTCGGCTCGGGCCAGAATTTAGACTACTTTTGCATATTTAAGTTGTCCATGCCCCAATTTTTTGCCTCAAAATCGGGCCATGGCAAAAAAAAGCGTGCCCAAAACCCGCCCATTTTCGGACCGGGTCGGGCCCATATTGATCACCTCTAACGGAGAGGATTATTAAACATAGATATTAATAATAAGTAGAGTACAACTCAATAGTGTCAATCTCCATCATACATATATGTAAACTATAAGGGAAATTTCCTCAGTGCCTTGAGGTTTGACGTAATTCAGGTGCCTCACATTTGGGAAATTCCTCATATACCCCTGAACTTTGACTTTGTGCTCAAAATACCCTTTTTGCTAACGGAACCCTAACGCCGTTAGTTTTTTCTCTCTTTCTCCCCAATTTTCTTTCTTCTCCCAACATCCTCTATTAATGACTATCTAAAGCTATCAATCTTTCTCTCTCCTCCCATCTCCTAAAGCATGGAGGATGGTGGGAAGGGAAAGAAAATTGGGGGAGAAAAGAGAAAATACTAACGGCGTTAGGGTTCCGTTAGCCGTAAGTGTATTTTGAGCACAAAGTCAAAGTTCGAGTATCCGAGGAATTCCACAAATGTGATGGGCAATTTGAGAATTACGTCAAATCTCGGGGCTACCTGAGGAAATTTCCCAAACTATAAAGGATTAATCATTATTAAATATTGGTTGAGTTGGTAAGTTTTATTTCTTGTTAAATTTGTAGAAATGAGGGCTAAGCCTACTTATTACATGTAAGAAGGGTTCACTCTCATCTAGAGTCTTGCTATGTTCTTCTCATAGGTAAGCGGAATAAAGTATATCTCAAGCCTTCATTATATTAAAGTCAATCTCAAAATTAATGGAAAAAAAACAACATGTTGTGAGAAATATGGAGAGAGAGAGAAGCTATAGATAGAAATATATCAGAGAGTGTATTGAATTCGTATTGTGTAAAACTGACTCTTACATCGACGGTATTTGTAAGCAAAAATTCTACTGTGTACAATTGCAAATTCAACGAAAAACTGCGCGGGGAAGAAAACTTTGCCTAACATGCATTAAATGCATGTCAGGACATTCACTTTGGTAAACAGTGGAATTTGGCATTCCACTGTACTCTCAACACTCCCCCTTGAATGTCCACTGATAACTCATAATAGACGTTGTCTCATTAAGAACCTTGTTAGGAAAAACCCTGTGGGAAAAATCCATAACTAGGGAAAAGAGTACAACTATTATATATCCTTATATGCTTAAAATTAACTGCCTCATTAAAAACCTTGTCAGGAAAAACCCAGTGGGATAAAAACCTGATTGAAGGGAAAAAGAGTGCAGTGCATATAATACTCCCCCTGAATTTAGCATGCATCGCGAAGATGCCGCATTCCAATTTTTCGGACTAATTCTTCAAATTTCTTCGCCGGAAGGGATTTGGTGAATAAATCTGCAAGATTATCACATGATTGGATTTGTTGGATGTTTATCGTCCCTTCCTTTTGGAGATCATGAGTGAAGAAGAACTTTGGTGATAAATGTTTAGTTCTGTCTCCTTTGATGTACCCTTCGCTTACTTGGGTGATGCATGCAGTATTGTCTTCGTAGATGATAGTTGGGTTTGTTGTTATTGTTTCCATCCCACATTCTTCTTGGATATTCTTGATCATTGACCTTAGCCATACACATTCTCTTCCAGCTTCATAAAGAGCAATTAATTCTGCATGATTTGATGATGTGGCCGTCAAAGTCTGCTTCGTGGATTTCCAAGATATTGCAGTACCTCCATAAGTGAATAGATACCCGGATGGAGACTTAGCCTTTTGTGGGTCTGGTAGGTATCCAACATCTGCATATCCAATGAGTAACGCATTTGGTTTCAACTGGTAGAATAATCAAAGATCTTGTGTTCCTCGAAGATAGCGTAACAAGTGTCTGATTCCATTCCAATGTCTCTTCGTTGGTGCATTGCTGTATCTAGCTAACAAGTTTACTGAAAAAGCTATGTCAGGTCGAGTATTGTTAGCCAAGTACATTAAGGCACCAATCGCACTTAAATATGGTACTTCAGGACCAAGAATTTCTTCATTTTCTTCTCGTGGTCTGAATGGATCATCTTTCATATTCAGAGAACGCACTATCATTGGAGAACTTATTGGGTGGGCTTTGTCCATGAAAAAACGTCTCAGAATTTTTCCTGTATAGTTTGATTGATGGACAAAAATCCCATTTCTCAAATGTTCTATTTGCAAGCCAAGGCAAAATTTTGTCCTCCCGAGATCTTTCATCTCAAATTCTTTCATCAAGTACCTTGCAGTAACTTCGAGTTCTCTGGGAGTTCCAATAATATTCAAATCATCGACATAAACAGCAATGATGGCGAATCCTGATTTGGATCGCTTTATGAAAACACAAGGACTGATTTGATTATTTTTGAATCCTTCTTTCAATAGGTATTCACTAAGACGATTATACCACATTCTTCCAGATTGTTTTAACCCATAGAGTGACTTTTTCAATTTTATTGAAAACATCTCCTTGGGCATGTGATTTTCTGGTAGTTTTAGTCCATCAGGGACTTTCATATAAATATCTGTGTCAAGTGACCCATATAAGTATGCAGTCACTACATCCATTAACCTCATTTGCAATCCTTTTGAAAGCGATAAGCTTACCGGAAATCTTAGTGTAGTTGCATCAACTACTTGGAGAATATGTCTCATCATAATCAATCCCTGGCATTTGCGAGAAGCCTTGGGCTACTAGCCTTGCCTTATATCTAGTAACTTCATTTTTCTCATTTCGTTTTCTCACGAATACCCATTTGTACCCAACTGGTTTTACACCTTTTGGTATTTGGGTTATTTGTCCGAATACCTCACGTTTTTCAAGTGATTTCAGTCGCTTGAATTGCTTCTTTCCATTTTGGCCAATCTTTTCGCGGCGACATTCATCTACTGTATTTGGTTCTATATCATTTTCATCGTATGTCATTTCAACCGCTATGAAGTAAGCAAAGATTTCATTCAAGACAACATCTTTTCGATTCCATTGTTTCTTTGTAGAGACATAATTAATTGAAGTTTCATTGTTGTCTATGCTTTCATGTTCATGTTCTTCTGGAACATGCTTATCTTCATTTTTGTTTTCCTCATGAATTTCATCATGCTCCTTTGGAGGATTTATATTAATTTCGTTTGTTGTTTCTCCTTGCTTTTTCATTTTTCTCGGTTTTGAGTCTTTAGAACCGGGTGGTCTACCACGTTTTCGACGTGCTATTGACTCATCTTCAATGGCCTTATTGTCACTAGGAATTTCAATTCGTGCAGAGGCATTCTCAGCATGCACATGTGACTTTGTCACTTTCTTAGTATCTGTGAATGCATCAGGTAATTGGTTTGCAATACTTTGCAAATGAACAATTTTCTTGACTTCTTGTTCACATGAATTTGTTCTCGGGTCCAGAAACGACATTTGCGATGCATTCCATGTAATTTCTGTTTTTATATTTTGTGGGTCCACTTTCTCTCCCCCTAAGGATGGGAATGCGACTCATTAAAATGACGGTCAACAAATCGAGCCGTAAATAAATCGCCGGTTGTTGGCTCTAAATATTTGATAATTGATGGAGATTCAAATCCAACATATATTCACATCCTTCTTTGTGGACCCATTTTAGTACGTTGGGGAGGAGCAATAGGTACATGTACAGCGCACCCAAAAATTTTCAAATGTGAGACATTCGGTTCTCGACCTGATACTAATTGTAATGGTGAGAATTTATGATAAGTCATCGGCCTTAATCTTATTAATGTTCTTGCATATAATATAGCATGACCCCAAGCGGAAGAGGGCAATTTTGATCTCATTATTAATGGTCTTGCAATTAATTGCAGTCTCTTGATTAATGATTCAGCAAGACCATTTTGTGTATGTACATGAGGCACAGGGTGCTCTACAACAATCCCAATAGACATGCAATAATCATTAAAAGTTTGGGATGTAAATTCCCCAGCATTGTCTAATCTTATCCTCTTTATTGTATGATCCGGGAATTGAGTTCTTAATCGAATTATTTGAGCGGAAGTTTTGCAAATGCAACATTTCTACTTGACAAAAGGCTCACATGTGACCATCGAGTTGATGCATCAATTAAAACCATGAAATAGCGGAATGGTCCGCATGCGGGGTGAATAGGTCCACAAATATCTCCCTGTATTCTTTCTAAAAACATTGGAGATTCAGTGGCAATCTTATTTAGATGGTCTAATTATCAATTTGCCAAGTGAGCATGCGAGCATGATAGTTCATTTGACCGAGGAATTTTGACATTCTTTATAGAGTGTCCAATTGAATTTTCAATGATTCTATGCATCATTCTGTGCCGGGATGGCCAAATCGGTCATGCCATAGAGTAAATAATTCTCTATTATCTAACTTTTGGTTAGATATCATATTAATTTCAATCGGACGTATATCTATGCGATATAGTCCCGAGGAAATTGCCGGCAATTTTCATAGATGTATTTCTTGCCGCATTTTTTCGCAGTGAGGCATATAAATTCCTCTTGATTCACTGTCATCGTTTCCAAATGGTAACCATTTCGACGTACATCTTTGAAACTTATAAGGTTTCTTCGAGATTTACTCGAATATAATGCGTCATTGATTATCAATTTTGTCCCATTTGGAAATATAATACGGGCTTTCCCGAGCCTTCAATTAACTTGGTTTGTCCCGGATATTGTGCTAACATTTGCCGGAATATTGTAAGTTTTGAAAAATACTCTTTATTTTTCAATATGGTGTGTGTTGTCCCACTTGTCGAGGAGACATTGTTCTTTGGATCCAACTCACGGCAAATCCATATCTTCATAAATAATAAATATGAAGATCGGTATAAGAAAATGCATATTTTATTAATAATCAAAAGAGGGAATACATGAAAATGATTATCGAAGTAATTAAAATAAACTAAGCATATTAATGCATTGCAAAGTTGTTTTCGGCTTCAACATTATCCATAAAAAATCGAAACATCAAGGTGGGCATGGATGTATCGGCTTCATTAACAAAATTTGCTTCAACATTTTTTCCTTTGTTCTTTATTGAAGCCTGGTATAGGTCTACCAAATGTTTGTGATCGACATGTGCGACCCCAATGCCCAGTCATGCCACATACGTGGCAAGTGTCATTTCCTTTATAGGACGATCGCCTCGATTTCCGGATGATTGTCCCCAATTTTTATCGAAATTTTTAAAATTGTTATTTCTTGGGGAAAATCGACCTCACGCCACGTCCACGCCCTCTCGCCACGGTAATTACCACGTCCTCTCCCACGACCGTTGTAATTACCGTGTCCACCTCTATGTATAGCATTTGCTTCGGGTGGATCGAGCTTTCTATTGCATTTATTTCACGTGTGGGTGAGGACCCCGTAGGTCTAAGATTATGATTCTTCGGCGGAAGATCATTATTTTGTTCGACCACAAGCAAGATGCGATATTAGCTCGAGTACTTTTTGAAAGCTCGAACCTGTATTGTTCTGCCAATATTATATTAGAGGCGTGTTCTATCATCTGCTCTTCTGTGATGGGATGATCACAATATTTCAACAATGATACAATTCTAAACAACGTTGAATTGTAATCACTGACTGCTTTAAAGTCCTGGAATCTCAAATTGAGCCAGTCAAATTGTGCCTTTGGGAGGAGCACATTTTTGTGATGCCCATATCTTTCACTCAGGCTATCCCATAGTTCTTTGGGATCCTCCACAAGGAGATATTCAGTTTTTAAACTTTCATGTAAATGATGCCTGAGAAGGACTAAGGCTTTTGCCTTTTCTTGTTCAGTCGCCTTTTTAACTGATGTAGTTGCATCACCTTGTTGGGTTGTCACAACCTTAATTGTATGTTCCAGTCCTTGGGCCTTTAAATTCATTTGGACGTCCACTGTCCATTCTAGAAACTTTTGCCCAGATAGATCTAGTATGTTAAATTGTCTTTTAACTAGATCTCCCATTTTAACTACAAACATGTAAATATTTAAAATTAGTAAATGATAATAAATCACATATATTATCTCCTCCTGATTTATATCATTATAATGATACATAAACAGTACAAACAAAAGAAAAAAATACGAAAATAGCGTACAATATAACGAAACAAAAAAATGCCAGAAATGGAAAAAAAATACAATGAGTGAGAGAAACAAAAAAACCTAAAAATGCACTTAAAAGACACAAAAAAAAGATGCCAAATGGGGAAAAAAAATACAACGACGGAGATGAAAAAAAAAATTGTCTCCTATTTGTGTATGAGGAGATAGATCATTAATGCCATAAGAAGGAAAAAGAAACAGGCTATAAGGAATAAGTATAGCCGTATCATCCTAAAATCCTCCTCAAAAGAAGAAGAGGAAGGTGGAGGACGGTTGTCGTCGCCGCCGTGGAACATGGTGGCCGGAAGGTTGAGGATGAAGAGAAAAAAAATTTGTGAGTTTAGAGAAAAAAAATTGGAAGAAGATAAGAGATGTGTGGTGAAAATGGGACGGGTAATCCGCTTTTATAGAGGGTTATCCCTAACTGTGCAGTTCATCAACAGTTAAAAATATACAATGCAATAAAATTTTAAGATTGACAAATAGATATTAGAGCATGTTGGTAAAATGACAATATAATATATGTAACTACAAATGCAAAAAAGATAGAAGATTAGAGACAATAATATATAATAGTATTCTGAATGCTTGTTCCCTGCATACATATAACATTATTGCACATATAAGAGATAATAATTTTATTGCTTCACAAGGCCGTCCATATAGGCGGCAAGTTCAAAAAAAAATTAACCCGTCCATATAGGCGGTTCAAGAGCAAAAGAAATAACATAAAATAAATGTCCTTGCCCTCCATGAAGGTGGCTTTATTATCAAATTATTTATTTTCTGGGTTAGTGGCATGGTGACGTTTACTACTAGTCCCTTCCTGTTCATCCCTATCTCTTTTATTACTTGGTGGAGGTTGATTTGCAGTTGGTTGTATAGGAGGGTTATTATTGGTGTTGGGAACAGGGGTTTGTGGGTTTTCTCTGGTATGGGTATTTGTACCGTCGTTAATGTTACTGGGTCGGGGCTGTCTCACAGTTCCCCTCGCTGGGTTGGTAGTGAATGGTACATTGTTTCGCTCTATCCAAAAGTGAATACCCGAGACAGAGACATTGTGTAAAATAATGATAATCCCGTTACTTTGTTGATCCATGTTTGGATAGTAAAGGTTTGGGCTTGGAGAAAAAATTTTAGAACTTGAAACAGAATGGATGTATACCTTTATTTTTTTTCGGTAGCAAACTCGTGCTGATAACGTGTTGTGAGAAATATGGAGAGAGAGAGAAGCTATAGATAGAAATATATCAGAGAGTGTATTGAATTCGTATTGTGTAAAACTGACTCTTACATCGACGGTATTTATAAGCAAAAATTCTACTGTGTACAATTGCAAATTCAACGAAAAACTGCGCGGGGAAGAAAACTTTGCCTAACATGCATTAAATGCATGTCAGGACATTCACTTTGGTAAACAGTGGAATTTGGCATTCCACTGTACTCTCAACACAACATAATATCCAATTCCTAGATCGTATATTGATGGCATTTTAATCACTTAAATGTTATTTGATTAAGTTCTTATCAATCAACAACCCTTGATAAATTGACTTAAGACTGTGTTCTCTTCACCTTACAAAAATAAGTTTAAATTCAATTAGTTCAGATTAGATTATACAAGTTTAGATAAGGTCCAATAAGGTCAGATTAGGTCCGATATGTCCCAATCAGGTCCAATAAGGTCCAAATAGTCAATGATCAATAAGTTTCAATCATGTTCAATCAAGTTTAATAAGTTCCAATCGGATCCAATAAGTTGAATTAGGTCTAATAAGTTTAGGTAATTCACTTCAATTCAAATAAGTTTCATTTCAGTTTAGATAAATTCAGGATTTTTTAAGGTGAAGAGAACGTGCTCTAAGTAATAGTGTAATACTAGTAGTTGACCAGTTTTAAATAAACTAAAAATGATAAATTAAAAGAGAAGAACAAAATCAAAGTAAACACTGCTATTTTCCCGTCTTAGTTTTCATGAGTGTTTAGTTAGATTCTAGATAAACCCTCCCTCATTCACTCATTCTCTGTTTCTCTACTGTTTATGTCCCCCCAACTTGTTTGTTTGTTCATCTTCATGATTATTGCATCATACACAAGGGGTAGATGAGGGTGTGTAAAACAAAGACAAGTGCCCCAAAATATATCGTTCTAAAAAAAATTACTTCATATTTGAGGAAACCACCCTTGTTTTCCAACTTTAATAAATTTTTCAATGACCAATCTTTAAATTTTCAACTTCCCATCTTTAATATCCCAACCTTTCATCTTTAATTTTTATAAATTTAGGGGCCTAATTTTCATGTTAGAACAGGGTCCCCCAAATCTTCAAGACGAACCTGCTTTATTATTTATTCATACATTACCATAGCATTCACCATTCATGCACCCCTAAATCCCTAATTAAGTCCCTAACTTATCCGAGATGTTGAGTGTATAGATTAAACATAAACCTCAATTTTTGTTAGTCGAATTAGGACATCAACTAAAGAATAATTCCACCATCCAAAGTATAGATATTATATTAGTCGCCTTATAAATCCTTGGTTGTCGAATGTGCCTAGTTGTTAACTAAAAATCATTAAACATATATAAGGGTTGTCCATGTTCAAGTGACTGTTATGCCTTGCAATTTATGTCACAATCTTGTGTGATTTTTTTTGTATGTATGTATGTTCCTTATTGCTTATGAAGTACTTATTGTTACATGTGTTCTTATACATACATGGTTATATTTTTTTTTTTTGGCCCCTTTTTGGGAACCCGTGGTAAGATGAATTTCCTCAAATTTGTCTCGCATGCGCCACTCACCCGTGAGGCCCAACAAGCCCCCAAGCCCCCAACCCCCCTCCCCCAACAATATTGAAATTTTGCTCCCACCAAGATTGGAACCTTGGTCTCCCATGTACTCCCTTCGTCCCATAATATAGTGCTCACATTCCTTTTTGGGTGTCCCGAAATGTTGTGCCTATTTCTTTTTAATCAATTTGTTTGGACTAAAATATCCTTAATTTCTACACAAACTTTCCAAAATACCCCTACATTTCTTTAAAAATATGTGCCCCTATTTATTATTTTACACCATTCCAAGGAACATTTATTGTTTTTTGATATTTTTTTAAAGGAAAAAGACAATAAATAACTAGTTCCAAGATAAAAGCACTAAAAAAGCACTTCATTAATTATTATTTTTGGAACATCCTACTACTCCTTCCATTTACCTTAATTCTCGTGAAAAATGAGAAGTAAACACTATATTATGGGACGGAGGGAGTAGGAGATAGGAAAACATACCATGACCCAATAGTCCTTGGTACATGGTTATATTTATATAGATATATAGAAAATGAAGTATGAACTGTATAGTGTATATGAAATTATAAGTAGCCCTACGCTTGGAATGAAAGTGACAAGTAACTATGGACATATTGGACTAAAGTATTTAATTGAAAGCTTAATTAATTAATTGAAACTATGAGTTAAGTAGAAAAAATGATTAACCTTGGTGATAAATTACACTTAGTTGGGTTTAACCTGGAATATGATATGAAAAATGAAAAGCAGCATTAGCTTAATTCAAAAGTAATTTTCATTAACTTTGAGAATATCTAACAACACTTGAATGCTAATGTATAAGGTCTTATACTTTTAATAACACTTCAAAGTTCAAACTCCCTTTTATCGGCACATATAAAGGGTATTTTCGTCAGTTTAGTTGATTGTTATGAATTTTGGACAATTACCCCTAATTTAGGATTTTAACATTCATTTATCAACCTTTGACAACATATATACATAATTTAAGCTTATCATTGAACTTTCTTTATCATTCATAACAAAATCACAATATAGATCCTAAATTCAGCTTTATGAAAATTCACAAAATTAATTAATAACTTTGAATATGAATACTAATTATTTTCCATGCAATAGAAGAAACACTAGTTTTTAGGTCCGGGCTATCTCCGAAGTACTTATATATACTTCATGTATTAGTATTTTACATTGAAATTATAAAACAAAATATTACTTGGTTTAATGGTTAAGACATTAGTACACACGGTTGGGCGTCATGAGATCAAATCTTATACCATGTACATAAAGTCAAAACTCTAAGGGATAGCGCCACGCAACACATTTCCTTGGTGAGGAACACCTTTTAATATATTAGTACGGATTTTATATACTTCAACATATATTATTAAGGGCTTGTTTGGTTGGGCCTTTTTTATTGTAATGGAACGGAATGACACCCATTCTAATATTTGATTAGTATTTTTTTGGGTGGAATCTCATACCCAATGGATTCTAATTCAACCCAACCCCCTAGAATCTCATACACCCCTACCTCCCAAGATTCAAACTCCATCCTACACTACCATCGAACCCTATCCCTGACCACCCTTACCCACCCACCCACCCACGCAACCACCCCCGCCTGACCATCCTTGCCCAACAGCGCCGAAAACCATAGCCCTCACCCACACCCAACGATCTTTCTCTCTGGCATACCCCTCCTAACCTGAAAACCACCGTCTCCCACCCACGCCTAACGTTCTCTCTCTCTCTCTCTCTCGGCGAATACCCCTCCCCAACCCGAAAACCACCTTCTCCCTAACCTATGCCCGCCACTGCGCTCGCTCTCTCTCTCTCCGGCGAATACCCAATTCCTTGAAAAATGAAAACTACCCCACCCACCACTCTAGTCCTTGAAAATCATCCATCTCCCCTTCACCACCCTCGAAAACGATCCCACCCACCACCCTAGCCCTCGAAAACCGCCCCCCCTTCTCTACCCCCCCAAAACACCCTCCTCTCCTCCCCTATATATATATATATATATATTTTTTAAATTAGTGATACATAAGAATATATGCATAAGCAAAGAATCTATTCTAATATTCAACCAAACCGTGTGAATGGATTTAGAATCCATACCAAACAATTTTAGACCGGTATGGGAACCTGGATCCATACCGCCCTGGTATGGATATCCATACCTTTCCAATCCAGTCCAGTGAACCAAACAAGCCCTTATATTTTGTAAAATTAGTTCAGCAAACAAAAGGAATTGAGAATATTTTGTGTTAGGTTGTAAGAGGTGGGTAAAATCAGCGATCAATTTTTTCATATGAAAATGAAAAAATAACACGCGACAAGAGGAGGCAAGAGAAGGGAAGAATTGTCGCCTTTTTTCTTTATTCTTTCGCGGCCCTTTCCATTTTTTCCTGCTTGTTCAATTATTATAATATAATTAATATTTTTGACCAGGCAGTGTCTCAGGTCAATTACAATGAACAAATATGTTATTATTCATAAGTTTCATAATTTATTGGAAAGATTGATAGGAATAATCCCAACTATTGACTATCTTCCAAATAATTCCAACTTTCATTAATTCCAGAATAATAACACCTATTACCCCCATCCTTCCCAAACAGTCTCACTCTAATTTTAATCAGTTAAACCGGTTAAAAATGCCACGTGTCACAATATAATTGAGACAAACTGTTGTTGTTGTAATTAAAAAAAAATAAAAAAGTGTGACAAAAAAATTGACATGTTGGTACTCATTTCGACCGGCGTCTCAGAATTCGGGTCCATGGAGGGCGCTTGGTTGCGTCCGTTTTTCCAAAGTAAGTCGTCTCGAAGTTCAAATATGTTGTTTACTCGAAACATGTGCTAAAAACTTTGACGTATTGGTACTCATTTCGATCGGCTTCTCAAAATTCGTGTCCTTTAAGGAAGCTCAGTAGTGTCCGTTTTAACAAATAAAAAGGGTCATTTAAAAAAACTAAAATCACAATTTAAGATCTTCTCGAAACATGTGCCTAAAAGTTGACATATTAGCACTTATTTAGATCGGCTTCTCGAAATTAGCGCCTATAAAGGCATATGTTGATGTCCGTTTTTTCAAAAAATGTTATTTCAAAGGCTAAAAGTGCGTTTTAAGATTGCTTGGAAATACGTTCTAGGAAATTGATGTATTGGTACTCATTTCGACTGGCTTCTTGAAATTTGCGCCCGTATAGGGCGTTGGATAGCGTCCTTTTCTCAAAAAAAGTCGTTTCGAAAGTCAAGACTGTCCTTTTGAAGGTCACTTACATATAGGCTTACTTAAGAATGTCTTTTAAAATATTTGAATAGATTTGCTTTCTCCCAACTAATCATTGTACATTTGTACCTATTAATTACTCCTATATCATGGCATACATCTTATCAACAAACATCATACTAACACATGTTTTTCTCCACCAACCAGCAAGTGCCAGAGAGTTAGGCCCGTTCTTCTGGACTGAGAGAAACTAAACTAAATTGAATTGAAATTAATTGAACTGAACTGAATTGAACTGAGAAAAACTGAATTGCAGAGAAAAATTAAAATGAACTGAAATTAACTGAACTGAAAATATGTCCAAAAGAACAAAGCCTTATACTTACAATAATTTATCAAGATATAATGAATTTATCCATCTGAAAAGCATGGACTAAACCTTACAATACTAAGCCTTATACTCTTAGAGCAAACACAGTGGATGATCCCAAATTTGGGATCATCAATTTTTTTAATATTTTCTCACTATTTCACCTCACTCATGATCTACTATCGATCTCACCATCATTTCTTTATCCCAATGGATGATCTACAATATTGGATCTTCACAATCTCTCTCCTATATTTTATCATACCCCATCATATATTCTCTCTCCACATTTTCCTCTCTATCTCATGTTTTAAATTTATTATGGATTATTTAAGAATTGGTTGATGACTATTGCATGCAAATAATTTTTATTTTTGTAATTCAATAATATTTAGCGAAAATTAACACGAAGATGAAAAGTGAGAAGTAACTCAATATTTGTCTCTATTTGTAGAGAAAAAAAAATATAACCATTGATGTATTTTTTTGTCTTTAAAAATTTAATTAATTAACTCATTATTTCTTTGCATAATTTGCATGGATACAAAAATGAAATACTACTTCTAGCCGTGAGATTAGAACGGTATCATCCGTTGGATTACTGCACAAAGATGGAACAAAAGCTCGTGGGCCCCGCGAAATTTGTGACTTTGCCTTCCAGCTTGCCAAGTGTCCACTACCCTCCCCTTTTTTACTTTTGCTGCTGCAAAAATATGGGTTCACGTGTCCATGAACCAAGCAAAAATAGATCGTCCCAACGATTGGATCATCGCTTTCTCTCTCCCTTTATTTCTCTTTCCTCATTTTTTTAATAATATTTTTACTCCTCTCTCCTCATGATCTAGGCCATAGATCATCCATGGCCATGCTCTTAGAGTGTGTCCAACGATTGGACTCTCAAGGGTCCATGAGGAAAGAGAGTGTTAAAAAAAATTAAACATTTAGGAGAGACAAAAAAAGGGAGGAGAGATGTGTTTGCCCAGTTTACCACCATGAACCGTTTACAAATTGCTTTTTCTAAAAAGTATGACAAGTGGCAAAACTTTCATCCATCTAATGGTTGGTAATTGACTGTGGTGAACGACTCAGATTAGAAGAATTTGTTTCTGATTTTTTGACCGTTTTTTGTAAATAACGGTCATATTCAATAATTAAAAATTAAATAATAAAGAAAACTTTACAAACGGCTCTATTTTTCTCTTCTCTATTAATAGAGCCCAATATTGAGGTATTTCCATACATTTTTCATACACCTTTTTATCATTAAACACTTAAGTTATGGATCAAAAAAATGGGAGGATTAACCAACAAAAATCCAAAAAGACTCCACAACCCCAAAATAATCCAAATTTGCAATCTTTTTGTAATTCTCAAATCGATCTCAATAATTATGTTGAACCCAATTCACAAAACTTTCCACAATATCCAAATTATGGAATGCAAAATATGAGTTATGCCACTCAGTATTCCCAACAATATTTTCTAATCCTAATTCTTTCTCCCAATTTCCTCCATATTCACAACAGAATTATGCTATCCCAAATCAAAATTTTCATATTTCTGAAGATGAAACAATATTTCCTACGTCCCAACATTGTCAATCATCTCAAGGTGGAGGTTCACTTCCGAACTTCAATACTTCATATCATACTCGTTAGAGTTGATCAACTCCAGCCCGACCCGGTTTTTGGGCGGGTTTGGACAGTTTTTTTTTGGGCGGGCTTTGGACAAGCCAAAAAAGACTTTTTAGTCTAATTTTTGGGCGACCCGTTTTTTGCCCGAAAAAACCCGCTCGGCCCGCCCGAAATAACGGGCTTTGGGCACAATTTTTTGGCCCAGATTTGGGCCCGGCCCTGCCAATGGGCAATTTTTTTGGGCGCAGCCCGACCCAAACCCGGCCCGACCAATGATCGGCTCTAATACTCGTGTTGTATCGTTGAAGGTGATCATGACGCCGATGAAGAAGAAGAAAATGATGTTGAAGGTAGAGAGTCGCAAGTTGAGAGGGGACCAAGAAAATACTGGTTTGTAGCTGAAGAGGAAATACTAGTGAAGTCTTGGCTTCAGGTGATTATTGACAAGTTTCAAAACACTAAAGAAAATGGAGAAACCTTTTGGGGTAGAATTCCAAATATGTATGAGCAAATTAGAGTATACAGAAACAAAATGTGGGCAGAGGGAGTTGAAGGGATGAGAGAAACTCATCTATTAAAAGAAAGGGAATTAGATCTTTTAAGAAGTCGTTGGAAATGAATAAATGTTAGTGTATCGAAATTTGTTGGTGCATTTGCTCAAGCAGAGTCAAAGAGAAAAAGTGGTGAATGCAATGATGATGTTATGAAGATAGCGTATGCTATTTACAAGAGTGACAACAAGCCTCACCATAGGGATTTTAATGACCGGCATTGTTGGGGAATTCCTAAGGCTTGTGATGTATGGAAGCCTTATGGGGATTTTGAAGAAGTGCAAGAAGAAGGCTACAACTCAAGAAAGTGGTTCGAAGAGGTGGAGGATTAATGAAACTGGAAAATACTCCACTTGAACTGACCCAAATACACCAACCAGTGGTAGGGTGTTATGTCCAAACTCCAAGCGATGGGTCCACCAAAAATAAGGGGAAGGGAAAAGTTGTGAACATGCCATCATAATCATTCCAACAATGGGTGGATAATATTGAGAAAATAAATTTGCCAAAAAATTTAGAAACTGAAATGGAACTAACTAGGTTAAAGTATGAAAGAGAATCACAAATTGAGAGGTTGAAGTACGAAAGGGACACTCAAAATGAGAGGGTGTTGTTGGAAAAGGAGAAAGTTTCTATGGAAAAAAGGAAGATCAATTTGGAATTATTCAAAGTGCTTGCATCAAAGGACTACTTAACTGAAGAAGAGGAAAATTTAAAGAGTCATTGAGTGAAGGTTTTATTTCCATGAGATGTGATCTCATTTATTAATGTAATTCTTAATTCGTAGATGTATGTGTTATTCAGTTGTATTTGCAATCTATGGGGTTGTTTAATTATAAAATTAGTAGTGTTGTTTTAAATTGTTGTTCTATTATATGTAAACTCTGTTAAGGTATTAGTAAAAGATAATTTCAAATAAGAATTCTTTTTAATATCTTCGTTATTGTTCAGTAAAATAGTGCATTATTGTTGTGATATATATTGTGGTGAAATGACCATTCATTTCCTTTCTTTAGTGCATTATTGCTCTGATAAATACTGTGGTGAAATGACCATTCATTTGCTTTCTTTGCATTATTCGATAAATAATGTGGTGAATGACCATTCACTTGTTTTCTCGATAAATAATGTGGTGAAATGACCATTCACTTGTTTTCTTCAGTGCATTATTGCTCTGATAAATACTGTGGTGAAATGACCATTCACTTGCTTTCTTCAGTGCATTATTGCTCTGATAAATATTGTGGTGAAATGATCTTTTACTTGTTTTCTTCAGTGCATTATTGCTCTGAAATGAAGTGACAATTCAATTGCTATCTTCATATCATTATTGCTTTATCCTATCTTTCGGAAGTGGCCTCTTAGTAGCTACATTCAGTGTATTATTGTTCCTCACCTTTTCTACATATTTACTTCACAATGCTTTGTACACAATAAACTCAGCTTTCCACACAATATCTCTTCTTGTAGCATCAAATAAATTCTAAAAAATGTCATCTGAATCAAGTTATGATTATTTCATTTCATCTTCAAATTCTTCTAGTTTCGATGATGTCAATTTTATTTCACCAGATCATATAGTAGAAGAACAAATCAATGACTACAGGCGGTGTTTTGAAAGACGTAGACGTGCAAATCGTATGATGGACCAAATGATGGAGCCTTTCATTTTGGCTAATCCAGCTGAAGTATATGCAATGCTAACTCAAGTTCCTAGGGCACCTAGGCAACATGTTGATCGAAATCGTGTGGATGCACACACTGGCTTATGGAACGACTACTTTGCCCACACTGCCCTCTACCCCCCACGATTATTTCGCCGCCGATTTCGCATGCAAAAACATGTTTTCATCCATATAGTAGAAGCGCTGACTAATAAGAACACGTTCTTCCAATAAAGGCCAGATGTCATAGGGAGACTTGGGCATCATCATTGCTAAAGTGCACTGCGGCTATAAGGTTGTTAGCATATGCCACATCAACAGATTCAGTGGAAGATTATCTTAAAATAAGTGGCTCTCTTGCTAGAGATTCATTACAACATTTTGTTGAGGGTGTGGTCGCCGAGTTCGGTGACGAATACTTAAGAAGACCTAATAAAACAGATTTAACAAGATTGTTATATTGATATGTCACATTTATATATAGTTTTTAGATGCATTCTGATTGCATTTAGAACTCCTTTTAGAGCATTTAGGTGCATAATGGCATGAATTACGTAAGTTGCGCTCTACTACTTCCCGTTTGCGTGTTTCGATGATTTTCAGGTTATCTTGATGCAAATTGATTATGATTATCTAAGATCAAGTCTATTAATCATTGAGGATGAAGATAACTTGCATAAGGATCACAATGCATACGTTTGGGACAATTTCGAGTTAGAATGAAGCAAAGAGTTAGTGAAAGAAGTGCCAAAACTGACACATGTTCACTATTTTGATCATAACTTTTAATAGAAAATTTATAATCAAGAAATTTCAGTTGGGTTGGAAACTAGACTTGAAGGGCTTTCCAACGATAGGTCACACGTCCCAAACAAACTTATGGTTTGAGAGATACAACCTTTGCAAGTTGACGCAAAATTGCAGTTTTCTCGCCCGATCGACCGGGCGAGACAAAAAGTTCAACATTTCAAGCTGTGTTTCGCCCAGCCAACCGGGCAAAGAAGGAGCCAAAAACGCTTATGCGCCCGATCGGGCAGCCTTGCCAGGTTAACCGGACGGAATTCCCTTTTGCTCGTAAATTCAAAACACTGTCCCCCGACCGGGCGGTTTTTCGGGAAGGTTAATTTTTGCCTTTTTTAGCCGGTTTTGTAAAAACTATAAATAGGCATTTAGTATTTTTGTTTAGACCATCTTTTTTTCTGCGTTTTTAGGTTTAGAACACTTAGTGTCTCTCTAACTTTGTATTAACTCTTACTTTGGAGATTATAAAGATCGTTGATTTTGGTTTTTATTGTTCTTCAATAATTCAGTATTATTCTTTACTTTGCTTATTTTAATGAATTCTTATATTTGCATTATGTTTATTGAGCTTATTATTATCATGAGTGAGTAGTACATATCTAGGGCTTAGAGAGGGAAGCCATGTTTATACCTATTTGATTATGGTCTAAGGTTCTTCGATATTCGGATTGAATTAGAGTAATTTCCTATTGATTTGTTATGCTTGTTTAATTCAGGTAATTGCGCAATATCATGGGTTATGTTTAGCTAATAGGAGTTAGAATCGAAAGATCATACTCATTAGAGGCTTGTTACAATAGGTAGGTCTGATTATGTTGAGCGACCGTACTGGCATATGTTGATCTAAGAGTTGTTAATGCCTGACCGTAGGATTAACGAAATACTCTAATTATTCGAATCTCAATCCAAGTATTGTTGAACTATATTGTAGTGATTAATTTGGTATAAGCATGGTGGACCGATCGATTGCCCTAGGTTTTTAATTATTTGATAAACTTCCATCTTTTTGTGTTCTAGCTTATTCTAGTTTAGTTGTTAATTATTCAATCAAATTTCTTTCTTAAAGTAGTTAAATAATTGAGCACAAATCTATAGAACTCCTCTCCCTGTGGATCGACCCGTATTTTCCAGTTTCTGCTAACAACAGACACCGTGCACTTACGGTATATATTTAAAACCCATCAAGTTTTTGGCGTCGTTGCCGGAGAGACGACTAGTTTCTATAGCTTTTTGATTGATTATTAGAACTATTTCTACTGTCTCATTGGAACTTCAAGTTCCAATTGAGGCAATCTCACTACACATTTTTCTTTGTTTCTTTTATGCCCAGGTCTAAAAGAACAGGTACTCCAATTCCAATTGATCCTGATCTTGATAAAACCATCCGGTAACTCAAAAAGCAACAAAAGAAGAAGAAGTAGTCTGCTAACCAGGGACAATCCACGGAAGGTCCTTCAGAGCCACTCATGCCTCCGAAGTCATTGAAATCTTATGGGGTACCTTCTCCTGGTGGCATTTCCACAGGTCCTACTATGCCTGATATTCAAGCGGCCAATTTTGAGATCAAGCCTGCCCTCATTAATATGATCCAACAGAACAAGTTTGGAGTGCATCCATCTGAAGACCCTGCAAATCATTTACAACGATTTCAACAACTATGTCGTACCGTTAAGCATCAAGGGGTCACTCCTGATCAGTTGAAGGTCATGGTATTTGAGTTTTCTTTGAAAGACAAAGCTCAAAAATGGTTGAATGATGTTAAAGAAACTGAGTGGAGTGCTATTTCTGATGCATTCCTGAAAGAGTACTACCCTCCTACCAAGACTGCAGAAATCAGACACAAGCTTGCTACCTTCCAACAAGAACTTGATGAGACATTGAAGGAAGCATGGAATAGGTGTAAGGATCTGCAGAGAGAATGCCCACACCACAATCTTGACAAGTGGTTCATCACCCAGGCATTTTACAATGGTCTATAACCCCATATCAAGAGTACAATTGATTCATCTGCAGGGGGTGTTTTCCTAGACAAGGAGGTGAATGAAGGGTACAATTTTCTGGCCAACTTAGCAGCAAATGATCATAGTTCTTCCAGAACTATTACAAAGAAAAAGTTGGATGCTGATGCATATGCCCTGTTGTCTGCACAAGTTGCCCAGTTGAGCATGAAGATGGATTCACTTTAATCTTCAGTCTAATACTCCTCCTATGAGTATTAATGCGATGTCTTCTATGGCTCCTATTACCTCTTCTTACTGTGAGGTGTGTGGTGTTCAAGGCGACTTTGGTTATGATTGTTCCTATAATCAACCGGACCCGAATCAGATGGAGCATGCAAATGCTTTTCAGCAGAGACCTCCGCACAACCCATACTCCAACACATTCAACCCAGGTTGGAGGGATCATGCACCCTAATTTTTCCTACAAAAGCAACAATGTTCAGAACCCTCAACCTATGCCACAAACTTCCTACCCACCACCACATCAAAACCCTACTAGACAACAATATTGCCAAGGGGCTCCTCGGAACCCCCCCTCCTTGTTTCAATAGGCCTTCACACCAAGCCTATCAGGAGCAACCTTCTCAGAATGCTAGCTCACAAGAACCCTCTTTGTCTGATCTGATGAAGATGATGGTTTCTATGAAACAGAGTCATGATGAGAGCATCAAGGAGTTGAAGAACACTACCAAACACTTGGAGACTCAACTTGCTCAGGTGGCCGGAAATAATGCACAGAGGCAACCAGGTCATCTATCTGGACAACCCATCCCCAAGGAGACTGTCAATGCCGTTACACTTCATAGCGGCACTGCTTATGATGCTCCTCCCATGCCCATTGATGATGCTGCTCCTAGCAAGGAGACGGAGGTGGTAGAGGAAGAAGCGGAGAAGAGTTCAATGTGTGATGTCGAACTAGCTAAGGAAGATCAGACAGGAAAGCAGAAGGAAAAGGTTTCTGAAACGCCTATTTCACCAAGGCTACCTTTTCCCCATAGGATGCAGAAGTCGAACGTCGATCAGCAACTTGGTAAGTTCTTGGCTACGGTCAAGAACCTTGAGGTAACAATTCCTTTTACTGAACTTATTTCTCAAGTGCCTGTTTATGCTAAGTTTTTGAAAGACATAATTACTAAAAAGAAATACTTTGGTGGGGTAGATCGAGTAGCTCTAACTGAAGAGTGTAGTGCTGTTTTACAAAATAAAACCCCACCTAAGTTGAAGGATCATGGTAGTTTTTCCATCCCTTGCCATGTAGGTGCATTATTTATAGATAAGGCATTGTGTGATTTAGGTGCATCTGTGTCTGTCATGCCTTTATCTGTCTATAAGAAACTGAATATGGAAGCACTTAAGTGCACTCAAATTACTTTGCAAATGGCCGACCGTTCTATAAAATACCCTCTAGGTGTTTTAGAAGACGTCCCTGTTAGGGTGGGAAAATGTTATATTCCTGTTGATTTTGTTGTGCTTGATATGGAGGAGGATGCCCAAATTCCTATTATTCTTGGTAGGCCGTTTTTGTGTACTGCTGGTGCTGTTATAGATCTGGGTCTTTGACTTTGAGTGTTGGTGATGATAATGTCACTTTTAAACTAACCAATGCTGTCAAGTCTCCTATGCTTGAGCAAACTTGTTGCAGGATGGATATTCTTGAGGAGACTGTTCTATCTGCACTCCCGTAGATGCTTTGTGCTGACCCTCTAGAGGTTGCACTTACTATGGATGTTTCCCCAGGCATCGATGCTGAAATCGATGCCTGCATTATCGATTTGGAGGGACCTCAGGTTGAAAAGGGAAAAAGATCGGTGGTTATGGAAAATGTGCATTCTACCTATGCACCTGAGGTAACATGCCGGACTGCAAGCCAGAGTGGCAGTCTTATAAGGAGGAAAATGTTTGATGAGGGGGGTACTCATTGCCAAGCCCCTCCGATTTGAGATTGAGGAGGTAATATGGTCGTGTGGGACCTTTATAAGCCAGTGCTGTGCGGGAGGCAACCCGTAGTTTTTCTTCTTTTATTTATTTATTATTTATTATTATTTTCTTATCTCTTTTATTTATCTATTTATTTTCATTTTTCTCCCCTCTTTGAGAGTGAGAGAGCGGGAGAGTACTAACGTTAATTTATCCTCTTAACATCGTCCTATATTTCATCTTGCGGCACTGAGGACATTGCCATGTTCAGCTTGGGGGAGGATTTCTGTATGTATTTTGTCTCTCTTTTATTGCCTTCTAGTGTAGTTTGTTTTTTTTGCTTTCATAGGCTAGATTTATTTGCTTTCAAAAAAGTGCTGAAAAATACAAAAATACAATGTTCATGACTGGTTTGATTGCCTCCCTGTGCCCCTTGTTGTATTTTGATTGAAAAATGATTTGACTTTTTTTCTGGATAGCTGGGCATTTGTGATTGTAAGGCTATGATGTGATGTTTGATTGCTATGACTCTGAGCATATTATGATTATTACACACTGCATTTGACTGCATGCCTGAAATGGTTAGACTGTGAAACTTATCTCTTGCCTATTGGATTCATATCATTATCCGTTTTGTTTCTTGTGTGTTAGTTCCTCATTAGCTGACTGATCTTGATTTTGGTAAGGTACTTGTTGACATTTGGCTTCATTTTTCATATGATGTGATAGAGGCGTTATTTTGAAATTATTCTTAAGCCTTGAATTTAATTTTCATGATTCTTTTTCCACTCTAGCCTGCTGAGCCTAATGACTTTTTCTGGTTACTAAACCACATTACAAGCCTTGAGTCCTATGTTTAATTACTATCCCAGCTTGGGGGAGCATTAGCTTAGGATGGCATTGTGATGATAAGTTGATATTGGTGGTTCGTTGGAAAAATATTAATTGCAAGTTCAAAGGTTTGAAGAAAAAGAAAAAGAAAAAGAAAGAAAAGGATTGTGTTTGTTAGTTCAAAGGAAAGTATAAAAGTGTGAAAAGTTGAAAAAGTGCATTTATTCCTTGTTCTTTCATTCACTTTGATCTGAAAAAAAAAAAATACATCTTGAAAAAGTGAACTGAAAACAAAAGTTTGTTGTGTGTTTGGTGATTTTCCATAGTGGGATGATGTTTTGGATGTGTGTTAATGTCTTGGGAGTTGTTTTAGACCTCACTTGGTCTCGATTATTAGTGTTAATTGCTCCCCTTTCTTGGCTTTACCATCACATTCCCTAAATGTTTTCCTTACCTTAACCTAAGCCCCATTACAACCCATAAAAGAACTCTTGAGCATGTGTTTTTTGTTTGTTGAATTGATACCGAGTCAAATTGCCAAAGTTAAAGAGTATGTTCGCTACTTGAGTCGACTTGAATAGGATGAGTGATATTATACCTTCTTAAACACATGAGAGTGTGAGTGGGAAGGGATATTTATGGGTCGGGTCGGTGAGTGTTCGGGCACATTCTTTGCCTGCCACAAGATTGAGAGGAGTAACCCCTTGGTGAGCACCCTTTCACGATGTGCATGTCATGTAAGGCATTTGAGTTTGACAATTTGCTTGGGTGATTGGTAGTTAGATTTATCTGAACAGCTGAACTTGAATTTTGCCTGCTTAAATGGTTCTTAGTCATGAAAATATTTTAAACTGTGATTTTCCAATATGAGGGGTGAGGCAATTATTTTCATATTCATGTCTTGTTTGCTTGAGGACAAGCAAAGGTTTAACTTGGGGGAGTTTGATATGTCACATTTATATGTAGTTTTTAGATGCATTTTGATTGCATTTAGAACTCCTTTTAGAGCATTTAGGTGCACAATGGCATGAATTACGTAAGTTGTGCTCTACTACTCCCCGTTTGCGTGTTTCGATGATTTTCAGGTTATCTTGATGCAAATCGATTATGATTATCTAAGATCAAGCCTGTTAATCATTGAGGATGAAGATAGCTTGCATAAGGATCACAATGCATACGTTTGGGACAATTTCTAGTTAGAATGAAGCAAAGAGTTAGTGAAAGAAGTGCCAAAACTAACACATGTTCACTATTTTTACCATAACTTTTAATAGAAAATTGATAATCAAGAAATTACAGTTGGGTTGGAAACTAGACTTGAAGGGCTTTCCAATAATAGGTCAACATCCCAAACAGACTTCTGGTTTGCGAGATACTCCCTCCGTCCCAGAATAGTCTAAACACTTTCCTTTTGTATTTGTCCCAAATTAGTTTGAACAATTTCATTTTTAGCATGGTCCCACTATTAATATATTATTTCTTTTATACATCTTTGGCCCACACTCTACCTTTTATCAACAAAAAGTTACCCAACTTTCTCTCTCCTTTAATAAAAAATACCCCACCAACTCTTATCACATCTACTTTTTAAATAAAATAACATTTGATAACCACACTACAACTTATCACCTTAAACTAAGTGTCCCAACAAGTGTTCAGATCTTTTTGGGACGGAGGGAGTACAACCTTTGCAAGTTGACGCAAAATTGCAGTTTTCTTGCCCGGTCGATCGGACGGTTTTGCCCGACCGGGCGAGCTAAAAAGTTCAACATTTCAAGCTGTGTTTCGCTCGGCCAACCGGGCAAAGAAGGAGCCAAAAACGCTTACCCGCCTGATCGGGCGGCCTTGCCCGGTTGACCGGGCGTAATTCCCATTTGCTCGTAAATTCAAAACATTGTCGCCAGACCGGGCGGTTTTTCGGGAAGGTTAATTTTTACCTTTTTTAGCTGATTTTGTAAAAACTATAAATAGGCTTTTTGTATTTTTGTTTAGACCATCTTAATTTTTGCGTTTTTAGGTTTAAAACACTTAGTCTCTCTCTAACTTTGTATTAGCTCTTTACTTTGGAGACTATAAAGATCGTTGATTTTGGTTTTCATTGTTCTTCAATAATTCGGTATTATTATTTACTTTGCTTATATTAATGAATTCTTATAATTGCATTATGTTTATTGAGTTTATTATTATCATGAGTGAGTAGTCCATTTCTAGGGCTTAGAGAGGGAAGCCATGTTTATACCTATTTGATTATGGTCTAAGGTTCTTCGATATTCGGATTGAATTAGAGTAATTTCCTATTGATTTGTTATGCTTGTTTAATTCATGTAATTGCGCAATATCATTGGTTATGTTTAGCTAATAGGAGTTAGAATCGAAAGATCATACTCATTAGAGGCTTGTTACAATAGGTAGGTCTGATTATGTTGAGCGACCGTACTGGCATATGTTGATCTAAGAGTTGTTAATGCCCGACCGTAGGATTAATGAAATACTCTAATTATTCGAATCTCAATCCAAATATTGTTGAACTATATTGTAGTGATTAATTTGGTATAAGCATGGTGGACTGATCAATTGCCCTAGGTTTTTAATTCTTTGATAAACTTCCATCTTTTTGTGTTCTAGCTTATTCTAGTTTAGTTTTTAATTATTCAATCAAATTTCTTTCTTGAAGTAGTTAAATAATTGAGCACAAATCTATAGAACTCATCTCCCTGTGGATCGACCCGTATTTGCCAGTTTCCTCTAACAACAGACACTGGCACTTGCGGTATATATTTAAAACCCATCATATATGCAGGTGAGGAAAGAGGATTTTCGGGAATGATGGGTTCTATTGATTGCATGCATTGGCGATGGAAAAATTGTAAACTACAATTTAAAGGACTATGTTTGGGAAGAGCTGGTAAGCCGACTTTAATTCTCGAAGCTATTGCGTCATATGATTTGTGGATTTGGCATGCTTTCTTTGGAACACCAGGTAGGTGCAATGATATCAATGTTCTTGATAGATCTCCAATATTTAACGATGTATTTGAAGGTCGTGCACCTCCAGTAAACTATGTTATCAACGGCCACCAGTACGACATGGGTTATTACCTAACAGATGGTATATATCCTCAATGGGCCGCGTTTATTCCCACAATTTCTCTTCCATTGAATAAGAAGGAAAGCCTTTTTGCCCAAAAGCAAGAGAGCAAACAAAAGGATGTGGAGCATGCATTTGGAGTATTACAAGCTCATTTTGCAATAATTCGTCAACCGGCACTAGCTCATGATAGATATATGCTAGGAAAAATAATGTTTGCTTGCATTATAATACATAACACGATAACTGAAGATGAATGAGATTCGTACTCCCTTCGTTTTGATACTCAGGATTATGACCAAGATTTTCGTTCGTCCTCAAGCCGGCGACAAAACGTCGATGAACCTTTTATATATCACAATAATGATAATCGCATCGGAAATTTGCAAACATTCATGAACAATAGGGATCGCGTCTATGATCAAGCTAGGGGTGTAAGCGAACTGCAAAAAGTCCAGAGTCCAATCCAATCCAGTCCAAACTTGTCGGACTGGACTGGACTGAAATTTTTTTGGACTGGACTCGGATTCAAATTTTCGAGTCCAAATATTTTCGGATTGGAGTTGGACTCACCCCTTTGGAGTCCAATAAGTCCAGTCAAGTCCAAAAATATTATTATATATAATATATATTTAATATTTATATATATAATGTATATATATTTAATATGTATATATATAATATAAAAGATGTATGTGACTTATTTTATGGAATGAATACAATTATGAGAAAACGTTGTGAATCATTGAATCTAAATCGGTGGAAAAAAATAGGAAAATTCCCAATGGTGACCTCGAACTTTTCGAGTTTTCCAGTTGGTGACCCTCAGTTTATTTTATTCCCGTTGGTAACCCTCAATTATTGTTCTAGTTCCAAATGTAACCTTATAAAGAAAAAACCATTAATTCCATTAACTTTATGTTAGAACTAATGTCTTGGCACATAAACCAAGGTGCTTCCGGTTATTTTTTATTAATTTTGACGTCAAATTTGACTCTTAAGGGCCAAAATGACACTCAATTCCTTAGCCGATCAATTTTTAGGCATGAAAACCAATTTAGATTTTAAATCTGGCTCTTAAGGGCTAAAATGAGCCCCAAAAACTTTAACCGATCAATCTTTGCGGTAAGCAAACCTAGACAATTTTCAAGCACACAAACCGATATATTTATTCTAATGAAAAGTTAACAAAACTATCGGTTTTTTACTTTATAAGATCACATTTGGGAATAAAACATTAATTGAGGATTACCAGTGTGAATAAAAAAAACTTAGGCCCACCAATGAGAAACTCGAAAAGTTCGAGGTCATCATTGAAAATTTCCAAAAAAAATAATATAATAATCAGACTGGACTGGACTGGATTCGGACTCAAGAAAACATTATCGGACTGGATTGGACTGGACTCAAAAAATATTTGGATCGGATTTGGACTCAATTTCTCGAGTCCAAAAAACCTTGGACTGGATTTGGATTTGGCAAAGTCCAATCCAGTCCAATCCACTTACACCCCTAGATCAAGCTATGCATAGACGACTCAAATAGGATCTCGTAGAAAATATTTGGCTTAAATTCGGGCAAAACATGCAGCAAACTAGTTAAGGTGTTGTGTTATTTTTATTTTTAAAATATGTTGTATCAATCTTTATTTAAGAAAAGTCGGTAATGTCTAGTAAAACATCCATGTATTAATGCTTGATTAAATGAAATAATTTTCTTGTACTTAATTTTCGTGTTCATATAATTTGAAGAAGGTTTTAAAATAACTTCGATTAACATAAATAATTAGTTATAATACAAATTAATTACCCCAAAATGATAAATATGGTGAAGAATTGGGATGAATCAAATTAATAAGGAGAGAGAAAATATAGTGGGGTATGGTAAATAGTAGGGAAAATAATTTGATGACCCCAAAAGTTAGTCTAACCATTGGGAGTAAGAAAATAGAGGTTTTTGAATAGATTGGATATGAGTGATGTGGATGAGAGAGAAATTAATATAATATTTGATAAACCCCTTGGAGCGTTTAACCATTAAACATGCTCACATCATACTAACTCCATTATGTTAAACTTACTGAGTATGACCTTCATGTGACAGAAAGATGGAAAATTTACTTTGTCATTATTACACCAAGAAGTTAAAGATCAAAGATTGTCCGCAATTATCATTGAGCTATGTGAATATTAGCATATTATAGGGGAATTTTGTGAAAATTTGGATAAAATGATAGGTATCTTGAGAATTTCCAAAAAAAAAAGTGGGTACAAAACTTACTTCCTGTGTTTCTAAATAAGTGTTACATCTACTCTTTCATGTAACCCAATGCGTTATATGATCACTTATATTATTAATCGCGCACAAGTAAAAATATTATAAATAGTTGATATTTCAAAAGTATTAATTGAGAAGAGACGAATCTTATAATTATATAATAGCTGGAAAGTACAGTAAAAGTTAAATGATGAATAGTGCCAATTTACTCAACATAACATTTATTTAGAAACGGAGGAAGAATATACTAACCTCTGTTTCTAAATAAGTGTAGCAGTTTGACTTTCACGCTTGCAAACGTACAACTTTGACAATTAATATATCTAATTATGTATTTATAAAAGTTATAAATAGTTGATATTATTAAAATATCCTGAATATTATTTTTGTTTTTATATATTAGTAAAAAATACGGTCAAAGTGAGGTGTATGAATAGTATAAAAGTCAAAGTGTTGTACTTAAAAATAAATAATACTTATTCCTAAAAATCACAAAATTGCAAATTACTTCATCCGTTTCACAATAAGTGAAACATAGAGAAAGTGGAGAGTTACCAAGGAATGTAGAGAAAGAAAGTTGGGACCACAATAAAGTAGAGTGGTGAAACAAAAAAGTTGTAGTCTCCTTTTGCTTTTTGGTAGCATCTATATATCTCTATTATATAAGCCAAGGGGGGAGTTGTGGTGTCCCCCCATGAAAAGACTTTTTAACCCCTAATAAAATAAAAATTATTACCTATTAAGAATTTCCTCAATCATAACCTTTCCTAATATAAAATATGCATATCAAAGGAATTTCAAAGTTGCTATAATAAACTACCATAAAAATATGTGTAGTGAAAGGAAAAGTTAATGATTGAAGAATAAATTAATATAAATAAAGCAATTTTCAAATCAATTACAAAATCAAAGACATAAAATTTTAATTCTACCTAAACTTTTAAATGCAACAACAATACAAAAATCCATTAACAAGTCATAAAAATACCGAGAAAACAAAGAGGATAATCTTATCTTTTTAATTGTCAGGTTCAATAATTGTCGTGTGCGTCAGTTAGTATAATTTGTCGTTTTACTTTTTTGAGAATCGTAGTTCACATTTGTGTTAATTAAGATAATCTTATCATTTTATTTTTTGGGAGAAATATGTAATACTCCAGTATTATGACCTCCCTATATATTCAACACTAATAAATGACAAGGTCAATAATGTCAATTCAATGCCATTGCATCCTATCATGCGTAATTTTTTTAATCCATCGCATATGCATATGCAATCAAAACAGAAGTTATGGAAAATTTCTCACAAATTAAGCAATGACAAAACAATTTGACATAAAAACCTTCAAAGAAATTTTGACATAAAGAACAAAATAATCAATCAAACAAAAGAAAAATCTTTCACAATTTTGATTTGACAATAGAACTTTTCATCTAAATCCGTAACATAATTTCTTAACACTAAATACAATTTTGTTTCTTTGCTTTCCTATTGAAACAACTTCCTTATAAAGTAATTTTTATATTTTGTATTTATACAACATGATAATTTATTAATGAGTACTAATGATGATTGTAATTACATCCTTCAAAATTACATTTAGATGAAATTTAAGAAATATCGCCAAAATAATTCACGCACGCATCGCGCTGCATGAGCGCTACCATATAAAGCTAAGTCATATTAGCCTACGTGTCAAACTTATAAATACTAGGCCACATGTCGTCCCCAAATCGAATGTCGCATGTTAACTGCCACGTGTAATATCGATGTCCACATTTGCTGATGTGTCGGTTCCAGAAACGACGTATGCGTGTGCCACACAAGCTAAATTTTCGGAAATCATTCTCCAATTTATCCCTCACAAGGTAACTTGCTATAAACCTCATAAATCAGTTCCAAAAAAAACGCAGAGAGAATAATCAGATTATATGATGCCTTAATCAACTCCACAATTAACGGGCCTCAAATCCCCAATTAGTACACATATATATTTGATACAATTAGAATGAAATCTACTCCTTCCTAACATTTTTAAAATCAGAATATTTAAAATGCATTTTATTGTATAAATTAACCGAATGAGGAGCAACAATTGAATAGAAGCAGTAATGACATCTCGCCTGAGAGCCTTCAACAACCAATCAAGTCAGCGCAACAACATCGGCAGACACATTAGTAATAGCGGCTATGGCCAACGCCAACACTGTGAATATTACCGGACGCAAAAGCGGTGACCGGAAGTAATTATTTTGAATTATAAACCAAAAATGAAATATGAATCTTCAGTATACTAATATAACTTACTGAGAAATGGAGACACTTTTTATAGCTAAATTGCATTTGGCCACTAATGACACACATTATCGCTCCTCAATTCTCATCACTGTATTTGTGCCTCTCTCCTCCCAATTTTCCCTCTCCTCCCAACTCTATCCACGCCTATATAATGTCGGAACTTGAAACTTGATTAATCACTTTAATTCCATTTTCTTGAAAATAAACTTCTTCATCACAATAATTGAGTCTCCAAATCTCATCCTGAAGATTGGTTGGTTTGCTTGAAGATAATTAATTATGCTAAAATGCAATCATTTGCCCACAAATAACATTCTTAAAAGGAAGAAAAATCAATCAAAGAAGAAAATAAAAAAAGGAGGTACTGTTTCACATTTTGATGCTGAGTTTAGAACGAAATTTAGGGGAGAAGGTGAAGAACAAAGGCGATACTTAGCTTTTTAGGTGAAATTGAGTTTTGATATCATCTTTTTGTTTTTTAATGACAAGTTTGATATCATCTTTTTTTGTTTGACATGGGGTAAATAGTTAAATGCATAAAGTGAAAAAGATATCATCTATTTGGTTGGCATTCGGCCTATAGATTTTTTTACGAGAAGGAAATATATCATTAATAATAAGCCAAAAGACACATACAATGACAATTAAGATTTGAAAAATACAGATTTAGCAAATTGCAATAATTTTCACAATGGAACAAATTAATTTTAGGCGTACTCAATTCGACCGTCTTTTTCAAAATGCGCATCCCTTATAGGCCTCTTAAGGGCCTTATTTTTTTTGATTCGCTTCCTAAACGATAATCATTACTACTAATTAGTAGTTATAATTTAACCCGCCCGATTCAATTCGGTTCCGTTCGCTTCGATTGGTTTTTTACGCCGAAAAGAATGCGTCCCTTAGTCTTAACACTGAATATTCGTCGGAAGAAGGCAATGAAGAAAGAATTGTTTTTGAGGTTTTATATGGGCATTGTTTCCTAAGTTTGACATTATGTAATCTGATTCTTTTAAAGACAAATTCCAATTTTTTAATAATGGTTTTAAATTTGAATCGCATGATGTTATTTTTAAAAGGAATTGGATACAATGGGTTTGGGGTGGTTGATGGATATAGAAGTTCAAAGGTTGAAAATGGAAGGTGAAGGAGAAATGCTAACAATAGGAAGAAGTGAAATGATGACATTAATTTTATAAAAATGATACCAACTTATAGAAACCTTTTAGTGGATGTATCTAACGGTAATACAATCCTTTTATTTACTACTATATAATGTTCCCTATAGATTGTTTCATACTTTCTCAAGAAACAAGTTTTCTTAGTGTTATTTCGATAAGAAAACAAGCTTCGCTGACCATAAGACGAAAAAGAACGTATTTTTTGAAAGACAAATAACGTTATTTGTGTTTTTGTTCGAGACATAATAACATGGAAAATGAAGGACATGTCATATCTTTATCAACTGTCTTCCTTTATTTTTCAAACAGTAACCAATGTATAAAGTTTTTACCAATATTATCGTCTAATATTGTTGTAAGACATAATATTTTGTTACCGTGTTTTTATCATATATACTTAAGTGTGCGCACCAACAAGATCATTGAATATATGTACACCACAAGTAATACTACAGGTCCGTATGCAACCTTGATCGTTTCTTTATCTTAAACAACTTGCATCTAATGTTCATGTACTTAAAATATATAATTGCTATGGAAGTATAACAAGTTTACTTTATAGAAGAAGTTATACAACTTATCTTTTTTAAAAGTTTTACAAATTAATAGGAAATAATAAGCTCAATTTAGAAATAACTTATAAATGATAGCATACTGTACTTCAGTTGTAATTTAGATTTATAGTACATGTGCTATTTTAATTTGTTAGAATTTTTATGACTAATTAGAATATAAATAAAATTTTATAGCTAGAATGAGGAAATTTTCAGATTATTGAAATAAATAATCTAAACAAGGATTAAAAAAAGTCAATATAGTATACTATTGATATATATGAGTCATCACCAGATTATGGAATCCGTAACAATTATCTGATTTCCTTTTGTATTTTCCCCTCTTAGACATTAGTAAAAAATCGCACTCAAATCAATGTATTTTTTTTTGGCAAAACATCAACAAAGTTTTACAAAAAGTAAATTAGTGGATATGATTTTTTTTTTTTGTTATTTACCTTTTCACACACTTCTTTTAATATTTACTTTGTTTAAAATATTAATCTTAAAATTCATATGAATGCAAATATGAATGAGGATAGAGTAGATGAAAGTGGACCGTGAAATTTGTTGGGTCTAAGTTAATATTTATTTTTTGGGTGCAAAAGAGGGGGAAAACAAATGGGAAAGTGAAATTTGTACATTATTTTATACATACTCATTGAAATTGGGACTTAAAGGATTTAAGTTGCACAATTGGTGAAATTAGGACTATAAGCTTTTCAAATGATAAATGGTTATTGAATTGTTTGGCTTGAGTTAATGTTAGGAGAGAGAAAAATGAAAAAGTGTATTATTTACATTAAACTTATATATTATTTTACCATGTAACGGTAGAGCTAATGAACACAACTACTAATTGGTAAAAATATGAGGGATAATCTACTTGTCCCCTAATTTTGGATCCAAGAAAATTGACATTTTAGATGCGATTGTCAATTAGAGAAATCATAGAGTAAAAAGAAGATGAAACAAAAAAAATTAAGGAATATAAATTTTTCAATAGCCATGAAAGGGATAGATTCTACTTACTTTATCTTCTAGAATTTTGGAAATAATTATTCTCTCAATTCCTTACTGATTTTCAATATATATATATATATGAAAGAAACATATCCATACGGGGTCTTATAGATTATATAGAATCTTCTGAAAATTTTCGTAATATATAAGAAAAAACATATTCATACGAGGTCTATTTAATTGATTGGTCTGATAATATCCACTATAAAAGAGAGAAGGGTGATGCGAATTGGTTGCATGATTGAGTCAAGTAGTAGTGATCTAATTGTGATTTTATCTGCGCCTTTGAATGAAGCAATATCATTGGCAGAGCAAATGCTTTTTCGGTCAACGTTTTTTTTAAGTTGGTCACATGTTGCACCATGACATTAGCTACATCATTAACCTCACGGGTTATAAGCCGGTTTTAAAATATATTCTTAATATATGATATGATTAGAAAATTGTTAAATCATAAGCTAATATTCAAACCATGATTTTAGGAGAAACATCCTAAAATATTAAATTTATACAACGAAAACCTCGCGTGCATTTTGATGCGTTCTTTTTGTCTCAGTTACATATTTAAAAATGTATATATCACAATCATAAGATTTTTAACCTTTAAAATGTTGTAATACATGATTTTTATATATTATGAAATATAATTTACATTTTATATTCTTTCAACTTTAATTTAAATGTATGATTTCTAATAATTATGGATTTGATAAATTTGGAATAAAAACTACTTAATAAACAAAGCAATTCCCGTGCATTACGTACGGGTCCAAATCATATCTTCACAAAACGTCCAGTGCATTTTTGCACGGGTCTAAACACTAGTTGTAATAAGAGTGAACTTTTTATTTACCATTTAGAGCTTGATTGCACTTATTATGACTATTTTAAATAAGGGAAGTGTTTTACTTATTGTGAAACGGAGGTAGTATAATACTATACACTATTCCCTTACTCTGACTAGAAAATAAATCCCTTTTGTGATAGAACTGGGCCGTTTAGTTACTGTTTACTCTGGTTACTTTTGCTTCTTTCTCTTAATGGGCTTATATAATTTTATCTGGGTCTTGACCGACACCGACTGAATTAATGAAGATTTCCCTCTTTGTGTTAAAAAAAAAAAAAGAGATAGTACAAAAGTTAACAGTGCAAATCTACAATAAAGCAAAAAACGGAAGGCTCTCTTAATGTCAATACAAGGTCCCACTCCCAGGCTCCCAGCATGTCCGTTGCTAGCTACTAGTGGGTCCAGAAAACAACAATGTTGCTCATCTACGACAAAAGAAAGCAGCTCTGAATCAAAAACGCATAACAATGAATTATACTATATTGGCTTTTTCTATGGTGTTTTCATGTTATTTTAGAATTTTAGTTATTAAAACAAAAGTACAGACTTCCACTTTTTTTTTTTTTTTTTTTATCTCTTCGTCTTTTCAATCTCTTACTGCATTTCTATTATACTGCATACTTCTAATCATTATTATCTTTAATTGTGTATTATAAAAAGTTGATAACATAAATATACACATCAACTAATCTAATAAGATCCATATGAGTGATATGTTTAGTGTTGTTACTGTTATATATCACTGGTGTTGATCACGACTGTTCTTCTGCAATTTATTCACAATGACATGCTTCCTCATTCAAAGCTGTTTGGTTCAGCGATTTCAAGAGTAGCATCTTGTAGTCTTCTTCCTACCATTGTAGTTTGCTTGAAGACATGCTAGGTTTAGCCGTGTTGGATTGTATCTTGGTTTTCATTATCATTTGTAGATTTTGTTTGGCTTTCAATTAATGAAATGTCCTTTTCAAAAAAAAAAATATCACTGGTAAATCATAGTCAAAGTTAATGAACATTAACTTTAAAATACAAATGGGGTAAATTAAGAACATCAACATAACATCTCTCCATTTCACTCTCACTTATGATTGTTGAACCCAAATTTTTTCCATTTCAGCTTTTAATTGGATGCCAACAGGCTGATCAATATTGGCGAGGTATGGAAAAGTAGTAGAGGGAAAAGGTGATGGGTGTGGAAAAGTAGGAATAAGAATGTAATAGAGAACCCATGAATGAGATAAGATGAGAGAAAATATGGAAAACCAATGATCCTTGATGCTCAGAGAACCCATGAATGAGATAAGATGAGAGAAAATATGAAAAGCCAATGATCCTTGATGCTCTAATAAAAAACTGAGTACAATATATTGGTACATCACCTCTCTTCAAGTTTCTACAATATTCTTATCAATTTGCTAATAAACTACGTTTGTGAACTAATTTATTTGTTCAGTAAAATTCAGATATTCCCATACCATAGAAAAAGCCATGGATAATTTAACAATGTTACATAAACAATTATTTTTTTAGTAAAAAAAACTACTACTAATAATATAAATAAAGATTTCCTACATAAAGATAAAGTTATACAACCCCGGGATGCTTACCATAATTAATAGTACTAGTAGTTCCCTCAACCTTCCTAGCTAGATCTAGATTATACAGAACAAATAAAATTTTAGGTCCAAAAATAGAAAGAGAGCTAGAAAACAAGCATCCTTAAAAGCTGATGAGAAGGATGGGTTGAAAGATACAAAATACCCTACTAAGCTTAGAAATTACATCATACATATGATTTGCCCTCCTATTAAACCAAGACGTAATGCAATTCACATGCTTGCCCCAAATCCTGCACATGGGCACATCAAATGCTCCACCCTCACCGGCATACCACATAGGTCACTACACCACCTCATCTTTCAATTCCACATAACCATGACGGTCGAGATTGCTAATGTCACGAAAATTGAGCCCAAAGTCGTGCTTTGAAGCTTGATTCCTCCATCGTTGTCATCATAGCTCGATCCAGTAGGGGGGCAAACCTGTACCAACTCCTCCGAGCACCCCGTTGCCTGCATTTGGTGAGGCAGTGTAGGGGAGGTAGTAGTTGGGTTAGTGCCAGTGCCAGTGCCGGTGCCACCCATGCCGCCAGTACCACCAGTGCCACCAGTGCCGCCAGTGCCAGATACAGGTGTTACACCAGTTCCTGATACAGGAGTTATTGGGGTTGACGTCGGTGTAGTCGGGGATGTTGTTGGTACTGTTGTGACGGGACTAGTAGTACCGGTGCTAGAAGAGCTGGTTTACATAAACAAAAGACGAGCCATTAACATTTAACATGTGAAAATCACACTTGAAAACAACGTTCCGGTGCATAAAAAATAATTAGATAAATAGCGAAATTGTAATTAAACTAAAGTCATAGCATAATATGCGTCCAGAGTTCATAACTTTACTTATTAAAAGAAAAAGAAATTTATGGAGGTCACCAAACGTTTCACAGGTCACTATAACAAGTTAGAGAATGAAAATGAAGTCTCAATCATGCAAAAGGCCAAGGAGCACATATGCTATAAGTTTCAGATGCCTTTCTTTTCATTCCTCATGAACAAGGGGGACAAGTAACCTTCTCATCAGTCATCACTATAATAGCCTTGTGACACCATATAATCCATAATACAAGTAAGAAGCTCCTACTTTAAAGTTAATAAACAAAGACAATCCCACATGAATACATGATCAAACACATGTCAAGGTCAAGAAAGATGTCACTGTGAAAAACAGCAATCTAATTGTTAAAGGTGTTAGTGACCCAACCAAACTATTAGGGTGCATTCTCTTCACTTAAAATTTTGGTGTAAAGTGTACACTTATCTAAACTTATTGGAATATACTGGAACTCCTTTTTACTCCTATAACTTAATGGAACTTATTTAGTTATTTGAATATATCTTAACTCACTATTCATAATCCTTAATTTCTGAAGGTGAAGAGAACACACTCTAGAAGGGACATGCATCCTCATGCCACACTACATGAGCTTCCCACCGCTTCGGTTATAGATAATTATAGTGACCTCAAACCTTGTACAAATCTTTTGAACAATACTGATCTCACCAACAACTTACTAGTAAACTAGGGATGCTGCGAAAAGAAAAAGACCCAAAAGATAAAGATTAAGATAAAAAAAAAAAAGACACAAATAATAGACCAAAGGATTTCATCTTAAATTTCCTAAAGTTTCTAAGGTCCATAATAAAAAGTTCCACACTTCTAAACAAGCATTCATAAGGAGGAGGTGAGAGAGAGAAGGAGAAAATGTAGGACATAGCATTCTAGTCAGATCCAACTTAAAGACCCTAGAGGTATCTAAAATATCCAAGACCCAAAAAGACATATATGGCCACTAGAGATTTACACGTCTAGTAACTAGTAAGTATATACAGTTGAATCCATAGAGATATCCAGCTAATCTGATAACTGACAAATCACTGTGTAAGAGGCAGTACTATTTTTTTTTGGCAATCAATCATTCATGTGACAGTTTGATATCTTTTTCTCCCAAATACTTTAGCTATAAGATTCTACTACAACTTTATATCCCAGGACAATATTGTAATTGGCTAAGGGGGTAAAACTGTCTTTTTCCATTAGGGTACAAATAGCAAAACAAAAGCAATTTCGTGGCACATTTAACTCATTAGATAAAGTAGAAAACTTTATCTTTCACCCAAAGTGTAAGCCACCTGTCCCTCTAAACACTGACAGGTGAGTCAAAAACACAATCATACATGTAGGAAATGAAGCAATATGACAAAAACTTTGATTGTGATTACCCTTAGATAATCAAAAGGAAAAGTTAGCTTGATTAACATTTTTTTACAGTATAATGAAAATTGTTCGAAAAGGATATGCTCTCTACATGGCAATGATAATAAAAGGTAAAGATGCTGAGTCTATCCACCAAAGGGAAAAAAGGCGAAGGCTTTAGGCAAAGGTCTCATTACATACAAAAAGTAGACTCTTCTACTTTAATCTAACATTATTATTATTGAAATAAGGGCTCCTTAAACTATCTTGTCCCCAATCCCAAGTGGCCAGATGTTCCTAATACTCATGTAATCAAATATATCAATTAATTAATCACGTATTATAGTCAATGAACAAGCTCAAACTACAACCAAGAAGTGCTTTACGTAGACGATACCGCGGTTTCGTTCACATAGAGCTTAGATTCTTTTGAGCTGGGTTTCAAAAGGTTTTGAACAAGGTATAAAAAGCAATTGGTTTAATAAGTAGAGATGTTCATTGCTACTTTTTGACCCCAAAAAAAAGTAAGATACAAACTAATTGGTCGGTTTCAATATAATGTTTGATGGACCACCTTCAAAGATAAGGTAATGCACAATTCAAGGCACCAAGGGAAGGAGAGTAACAAATATGTAGGCGTAGCATTAGTATATACAATGACAGAGACATAATAAAATACATGCCACCTAAGACAACTTTGTAATGAATTAGAGGAAGGTCAATTTACCATAGATGAACTAAACAATCACGCAAGTGTCATCCTTAAAAAGAATGACCTAATCGACAATCCCAAAATAATCCTGAAAGATCATTTTACTAAAACTCTTTGACACAAGAATAGTTGCAACTTCTTTTGACATTAGTGTCAAAATACACAAATCATTCACACTATATTCATCTTTTTCTCGATGTTATTCCGTCTCTTTAAACACAAGAAGGCAAGGAACTGTCTATTATCAAGTTAGAGAAGTCCAAATAGAAGTATAGTTGCTGTATTGGGGTTTCTGCCTTGTTTTTCTACTCTACTATGAAGTTCACAAAGGATCTATGTCATACCAACCAAAGCAACTCAACCATTGACGGTACACAATCCGACAAAATAAAACAACAAATATAGACTAAGAAGATGAGTATATGGACATACCCAGAAGAAGCTGAAAAGGAGCAACCCCCACTACCTGTAAGAATTAAAACATAAGAGAGAAAAGATAACATGTTAGCTCTCAAATTTTAGATCAAGAAGTAACCAACTAGAAATTAATTACACTAACCATAAATACAAGATTACATGTTTACAATGTGTCCTGGCCCAACAATAATAGCATGCGCAATAATCAAGTCTCAACAACACTGGCTCTTTACTCATGGACCATGGTGCACAGGAACTTCACGGAGAACACATTCCACATTTTCAAATAAGTTTCATCTTGGTAACTCCCCAAGAAAAACACTTGTTTAGATTACTCACCTTAATCTCAAGGTTTTTCTCTCATTAAGAGCTCTTCATCCCCAAAAATCCCCTTATCTTTTCACCCAGTTCTTAGCAATTATGATGTCACTAGGTTCAATTTTATACACTATTACTAACAAGTATTTACAAAACAACATTTAGTTTGGTAACTTTATACCCAATTCTCTCTAACAGGTATGATATTTCCAATTTCCATATTTTACCTCATAGCGTTCACAAAATATCTTAGTACAATCTAACAATATCTACCCAAATGAAACACATCATTCTGATACACATGAAAAAACCTATGTTACTTGGACCCGGCACTAAAGTCAAAACACCTCTAGGTGTCCAAGTATACAACTCCGCACCACGTATCCGTACCTATGGGTACTTGAGGTAAAACGAAGAGTCGGAGTAACATAGGCAAAAAAACTAAGACAGTGACTTACTAGGGTTAGAGTTAGTGAGCATAGCAGCACCACTAAAATCACAAGTGGCACCCTTGGCAGCATTTTTTTGGTAATAGCTGTTGACAGCATAAGAGCAATGATTTCCAATTGAGTTTGGATTATAACATTGACCATTTGGGCTTATGGGGTTACAATCTGCTCCTGCTCCACAAGCATAATCAATTGCTTTCTGCAGTATGCCTGAGCTTATCCCTTGCTTACATACACAATAACTTGCACCTGCAAAAACAAATTAACACATGGACATTTTATCACATTAATATTCTCAATATTATGACACCTTGAAAAATAATATAAAGTAATTGTTTTTTGTTCAAAAAGAAGAAAAATAAATTTACCCACTTTTTCTAGCCAACAGTAAAAAGTTAACAGGGAAAATTAATTTAACAAAGTTAATACTAGTATTATTAGATATTTTAACAGGGGCCCATTTTGATTTGAGATCTTTCTTTTATCTCACTATTAAAATTTAAGCAATTTATAAAGAAAAACTGGTAATGAAATAAAGTGATCAAATAATTACAAGGAGATAAAACACAAATTATCAAAAACTAGAAAAAGTACAATGCTCTAAAAAGTAAAAATAGGAAGAGCTACTTTGAATGAACCAAAAGAAAAATAAGGAAAAAAAAATTACTGTAATAAAAAAACACACATAAAAACTGGGTTTAAATAGTAAGTATAACAGTGTATAAGATACTATAACTAGTATCCCCTCAAAAAAAAGATACTATAATTAGTAAGAAAAAAAAACTTCAAAAAATGGAAAGAAAAAAAAAGCTGAAACATCAGAAATCCACTTTAGGAAATCTCACTAGTTCATAAGAAATTTTATGGGTTAAACTGGAAATAAATTAAATACCCAGAAAAAAAAAAGCAGAGTGTTGTTTCTTACTTGAGTGGCCAGCCATAGATAAGATGAGGAGGGCAAGAACAAGATGAACAGCCATTGATAAGACCTTAAAAAGAAGAATAACTTATGTGGGTTTAATTTTATGTTTTGAGGATGAGAGAGAAAGAGTGAGAGAGAAGAGAGACGAGGAGAGAGAAAGTGAAGAATGTAGTGAGAGAGAGTAAAATGTGCAAATTTTATGAAGTTGAGTCCTTTTTAGAGAGAAAAAGTTTGAGAGAAAGGAAAAGAGATGATGATGATGCCAAAGTGGCATGGGGATGTGTGGGATGGTAATATGGTACTATGTTATATGTATGGGGGTAGGTTCAATTCATAAGACTGTAAGAAAATACAAAGGTGAAATGAAATTTGAAAAAAGAATTGATTTAAATTCTTATTTATGGTAATGGAGAGTGACAGCACATAACGGTGGTGTATTGGTGATTTGGTGGTGGGCCTGGTGGAACTTTTGGATATGTCGGCTTCTGTGGTTACTGCAGTAATTTTAGGTTACTATAAATAAAATAACATAGGACATGTTCTTTTGAACTTATTCTCACTAAACTGAATTGAACTGAACTTATTTTTAGCCGAACCGAACCGCACCGAACCGAACTTATTTTGGCCGAACTTATTGCCGAATCGAACTTATTTTGGCTGAATTGAAATTATTTTTTACCGAACCGAACCGAACTTATTTTGACTAAACCGAAATCGATGCCGAATATTTTAGTTGAACCGAATCTGTATTAACATAATATTATCAATACTTATTATTATTATTTTATTATTTTATAATAATAAATATTAAATAATAAATAATAAATAATAAATAATAAATAATAAATAATAAATAATAAATAATAAATAAATAATAATAAATAATAATAAATAATAATAATAAATAATAAATAATAATAATAATAAATAATAATAATAAAAATAATAATAATAAATAATAATAATAATAAATAATAATAATAAATAATAAATAAATAATAAATAATAAATAATAAATAATAAATACTAAATAATAAATAATAAATAATAAATAATAAATAATAAATAATAAATAATAAATAATAAATAATAAATAATAAATAATAAATAATAAATAATAAATAATAAATAATAAATAATAAATAATAATAATAATAATAATTAATAATAATAATAATTAACAATAATAATAGTTAATAATAATAAATAATTAATAAATAATAACAATAATAATAATAATTAACAATAATAATTATTATTATAATTAATAAATAATAACAATAATAATAATAATTAACAATAATAATAATTAATAATAATAAATAATTAATAACTAATAACAATAATAATAATAATAATAATAATAATAATAAGAATAATAATAATAAAACAATAATAATAATATAATAATAAAAATAAATATGTAAATAATAAATAAAAATAAATAATAATAATAATAATAGTAATAAATAATAAATAATAAATAATAAATAATAAATAATAAATAATAAATAATAAATAATAAATAATAAATAATAAATAATAAATAATAAATAATGAATAATAAATAATAAATAATAATAATAATAATAATAATAATAATAATAATATTAACAATAATAAATAATAATAACAAATAATAAATAATAACAAAAAAATAAATAATAATGAATAATAATAATAATAATAATAATAAAATTCATATAAATAATAATAAAAAATAATGAAAATCAACAAAATAAAAAAATACAAATTCATCGTTATTATAATTATAATATTAATAATAATAACAATATTAATAGTAATATTGAAAACAAAAATGATAATTATAACATTAGACAAGACTGAACTGAACTGAACTGAACTTATTTTGGCTGAACTGAACTGAACTTATTTTGGCTGAACTGAACTGCGCTGAACTGAACTGAAAATAAGTCGAAAAGGATAGGGCAATACTCGATTCTACTTCGAGACAGTAATCGGTAATTTTAGACAATAATATTACTCCTTAGTGCGTATTACGAATTTACAAGATTGTTATATTCAATTATTTTTACTTAACTGAACTTATCCGATTTTTTTTTACAGGAAGAAAAAAGGATTTCACTCATAAGGGATAGTCAAACGGGATTTAGGGGTGTCAATGATGCGAGTCGAGTTCGAGTTTGAACTAGCTCGACTCGACTCGTTAGCATTTCGAGTCGAGTTGGAGTTGAGTCTAGCTCACTCGAGTCGAGTTTTGACCGGGTATATTTGGAGTACCTTGCAAATGTATCATATTAAAAACAACGGATTTTTCACCAAATGCCCCCGAGTTTTCACGAATTTCACCGGGTACCCTCGCACTTTTGAAAATATACATCTGGTAGCCCTTAGTTACTGTTTATTAACATTAAATGCCCTTACACTTAACGGACGTTAGTGCTCCGTTACTGTATATTTACAAGAATGCCATTAATTTGTGGCACCATAATGTTAACCCCCTGTCAGACATCTTCAACCCACTTCCAAAAATATTCGTTCCCTCAACTTCCACTCCTCTATTCTGGGTCATCCATGGAACCCTAAAACTGAAGCCTTTGAAGAAAATTCTGCATTCATTTGGTGCGCATTAGTGAGTTTTTTTGGTGCGATTGTTTTGGAGTGCAAAAATTTGAAGAAAAGAGTGAAGAAAAAGCACGAGTTCGTGGAATTGCGAAGAACTGAAAAATTTAAAAGCGACGGTTTAAAATCTTCAAAAGGTAAAATTTTACTTCCTTTTCTTCATCCTAAAGTACTTTAAAGCTTAGTAAACATCTGATTGTTGCATGTATAATGTTTTGTGTTGTTGTGGGATGTTAGGGTTAGATTGTTGTTGTTACTGGTTTTTTTTTTCAAATTTTTTGTGCTTTTTCTTTACTTGGTGTTTGATGTGGATGTAATCTTGTTATTAGGTCGGCTGCTGTGTGGTTATTGGTACATTACAGTACCCATGATTTTGATGTTAGGGTGGAGGACACTGATTTGTGTCATTTAATGGGTTTATTGAGGATCTTCTTGAGGAATCAGTGAAGCAAAATGTGTATTTGCCTAAACTGTTTAGGTTGTTAGTTGAAAACCCTAGGACTAAGAATAAAATAGAGTTGAGGACTGATTATGATTTGATGAAAATGTGGGTGTGGGGCTTGGGCAAATATACCATTAAGGTATGGGTAGAGGAGACTGCAGACCCTTGCCAAGTTTTTAGGTCTGTTCTTGCAAAGAAGGATCAAGAGGAGAGGGAAAAGCTTGAGAACATTAGGAGAGTGCAGGAGATATTACAGAGGGAGAGGGAGGAGGAAATTAGAAGACAAGAGGAAGAGGAGAATGAAAGGAGGAGACAAGAGGAAGAGGAAGAGGAAGAAGAGAGGAGATTGGAAGAAGAGAGGTTGTATGATAAGAGCTTATGTGTTGCTGTGGAGATTCATGTTTTGTCAGTAGACAATGATGAGGTTGAGTACATGAGGGTGTTCTCAACCCAAAATGTTGATGAAATGTTCCCTGGCACATCCCAACCAGAACCTGAGTCTCAAACACAAGAACAATAGGCCTCACAGCCCACCCAAGAACAAACCAGCCTAAGTGAACAACCTACTAATGAGCCCACCCAAGAACAACATCCCACAAAAACAACAACACCCAGGAAAAAGACCACATCAAGAAAGCCACAAACACCCAAGAAGAAAAAACAACCCACCCCCTCACAACCCCACCCAAGAAGAAACCACCCCCTCACGACCCCACATCCTCACCCACCCCCCCCCCCCGAAGCATCTTCACCTCGGGCCCGGCCCCAGGCCCAAAATTTCTAAAATTTTCTGCCTTTTAGCTTTTGTAAAAAAAAAAAAAAAGAAAGTTCAGAAAAAACAAGCACAAACAAATAGGGAAGGAAGAATAACAGAACAGAAACTTCCTCTAACCTCTCCGCACATCACGCTCTTTCAGTTTCCATCCTCCAAAAATGGCATATTCAACAATTCTTCCTATAATATTTTTCCGATTATTTCTCCCTAAAATCTCTTGCAAATCAACTGAAAATATATTATTCTCCAGTTATAATCTTCAAAATCCAACGGGAAGAAGGAAGTTTTTGGGAATAAATAGTTCATTTTTACCTCCCTATATCTCACAATTACAAAGAACCCATTGTTCTAACTTTTCAATTTCTCATAGTTAGCAATTGCACTTTGACGATTTGTAATTTGGACTTTGTAGTACTCGCTATAACAATTCAGATTTCAGCAGTATATGAGGTTTGTAAATTGTAATTACATTCTCTAATTTTTCTTCAGCAATTTGACGATTTGTCAATTTTATTTCTGAATTCGTATGTTAATTTGATTTAGTTAAAGATTAGGGAACTTGGTAATATAATAATTTATCTTGTAATTCGGTATGAATGAATGATTGTTGTATGAGTGATTGTTGGGCAATTTAATAATTTCTTCAGCAGTATTATGTTTGCTTTCGTCAGTTCGTGTTGTATCACTGTAATGTATGAATGATTGTTGGGCAATTGTGGTTTTGTTTAAATGTAAATTGTAAATTGTAATGCAAATCAAGAGTCTTTGGAATTTGGTAATCTGTAATTGGACCAATGATGATGAATAAATGGGGTTGGTACAGTAGACAATGATGATGAAAAAATAAAAAATGGAGTTGGTACAGTAGACGATGATGATGAAAAAATGGAGTTGAAGCCCCTGTTTTGTTACTTTCCTATTAGTAATATTTATATAATGTTTATGGAACTCTATTGCTAGTGAAAACTAGTAATAAAGTACCACAATTTTTAAGATTGATTTTTGATTGTAATACTTCTTTTTTGATTAATTTAATGAAAAAATTTCATTAGTATTTTTATATTGTATATATCTTTCAATTTCTCGTGCGTTAGGGGCCCAAATTTTTAATCTCGCCCCGGGCCTAGTAATGTTCAGGTTCGGCCCTGCTTCACCTCCTCTTTCACAGCCTACATCACCACCTTACTCACATCCAACATCACCATCAGTGCAAGGGAAGGGTAAAAGGGTTAGGCCCATATGTTTTGAAGTGCCTAAAACCACAGCTAAAAAGCAGGGCACCTATGTTCCAAAAGGTCAGGGAATAGGGAGGAAGGGTAGTGGAAGGAGATCAAGACTACCTGGATTGGATTTTGCTGATGATGACGGAGATACCGACAGCAGCAGTGATGATGAAGATTTTGATGCTGGGGAGGATGAAGAATCATCTGAGGATGATGATGTTTTAGGTGATTTTGTGGTAGAAGAGGGGGATGATGACCTCCTACATGATGATGTTTCTGAGCTTGCTTTTGAGGATTACCTAGATGGAAGCTCAACCATGGACAAGGTGTACAAGAATGGGAAAATATGGACTAAGCAGCCATATGGTAGTATAGTACTAGATCCTTGGTTGATCTTTCCAACTAGGCAGGTGTTTCTAGAAGTTCTCAGAGACTTTTGCATTTAGGAGGGGTTTGGGCTTTGTGTTTTCAAGGCTGATAACAAGAGATTTCTTCTTTGCTTATATCATGGAAGCATGTGAATGGAGGATACATGCTTCCAGGTTAACTGACAAGATCAGTTGGGCCATCAAGACTATCAAGGGGGAAAACACAACCTGTGGGAGGTTAGAGGAGAACCCCATGATTTCTTCAAGTTGGTTGTGTAAGCATTTACTGGATGTGATTAAAATTACTCTTGAAATTCCAATGGAATCTTTGCAAAAGATCACCCAAGAGAGGTTTAGGGTGACATTGAAGAAGATACTGTTTTATAAAATCAAGGTCATGGCTAAGGAGCAGATTTATGGGGGTTTTTGCGAGGCTTATAGCTTGCTTGCCCGGATATCTTGAGGTTATTAAAGCCACCAACCCAGGGTCATATGCTTTGACCACTTGGACGGGGAGCACAGGTCGGGTTGCACCTAGGTTCAAGGCTTGCTTTTTTATTTTCTTTGCCCAAGTCAGAGGATTTTTAAGGGGTTGTAGGCCTTTAATAGGCATTGATGGGGCACATTTGAGTAGATACTATAAGGGGATCTTGTTGTCAGCTCTTGGTGTGGATGGTAATAATGAGATTTTTTTATTGCCTATGGGATAGTTGACACTGAGAGCACAGAATCTTGGGAGTACTTCTTTAGGAATTTAAGGATTTGCTTTGAAAAGGAAGGAAGGGTGTACCAAGGATGATTGGTGCTTCATTAGTGACGAGGATGAGAGAGGGTTGATCTTTGTAACACGACCACCCGACCCATCCAGTCGAGTCTATCGTCACCAATGCGCATCTAGGGCCAACAACCGTCCTCAATAACCAACACAAGTTCTTCCGACGCATTTTGTCCTTACTCATACGCACCCCAGAAACTTCCCGGGAGGTCACCCATCCCAAGACTAATCCCGGTCGCAAGCACGCTTAAGCGTGGAGTAACTAAGGAAATGAGCTTCCTAAAAGAAAGATGCATCTTGTTGGAATGAGTAGCCTGCTAAATCCCTTTAAAGCAATCATGAGGGGTATTACATACATCCCCACTTGAGGACAACAACGCCCTCGTTGCGCCTGAGGACTCCACATATTCGGCCACAACGACATGTGGGTCGCCCCAGCCTGGAAACTAATCACATATTCGACCCGCAACTGGTGATATAGCCCCACAATCCCCCCCACTAGGCGGCTAACCTTGGATTAATTATCCACATGATCAGCACGTGGTCGCATGGTTGCTCTGATACCATTTGTAACACCCGACCCATCCGGAGTCGAGTCTATCGTCACCAATGCGCATCTAGGGCCAACAATTGTCCTCAATAACCAACACATGTTCTTCCGACGTATTTTGTCCTCACTCATACGCACCCCGAGAAACTTCCCAGGAGGTCACCCATCCTAAGACTAATCCTAGCCAAGCACGCTTAACTGTGGAGTAACTAAGGAAATCAGCTTCCTAAAAGAAAGATGCATCTTGTTGGAATGAGTAGCCTGCTAAATCCCTTTGAAGCAATCATGAGGGTATTATAGATGCTGCTGTCCATGGGGTGTTTCCCAAGGCAAGTAGTAGGGTCTGCTGCCAGCACCTTTACATGAATTGCAAGAATTTAGGCTGGAGTGGATCGGCCTTCCACAAACTGTTCTAGATTGCAGCAAATGCTTACAACACCTATGTGTTCAACAAAGCTATAGAGAAGATCAAGGCTTTTGATGAATATGTTGCAGCATACCTAGATAACACAACAGAGCAGTGGTATAACACCCCTGAATTTCGAGTTACTATCTAAATTAAATGATATTAAAATTTTACAGAAAAGTCGGCAGAGCTCCGTCTGAAATATGGACTGCCTAAAATTTAATTTAGGACTCGCGTCCAATTATAAACCTCCTTCAATAAAACCAGCACTCCAAATTCTCAATAATCCTTATCCAGCTCAAAAGGATCCACATCCATGCATAATTACCCGAAATTCCAAAAGTGTTATTCCACAGTTATTGCGAGAATAACCATTAAGGATAAGCTACGTAGACTGAATCTAAGTCGAAGCAAAACTTAACTAAACTATTACAGTCCAGTCAAGTAAAGGTTTAGGTGAATTAATATTACAACCTTAAGTCCCAAAATGATAATATGTATACATAAATAGTGCAACGGATAAAGAACTACTATAACTTTAACTAGTAAAAGTTGGTGGAACGTTGCTCTCAGCCCACACCCCACACCCAACATGTAAGATCTTCATGTACCTGCACATATCGGGCATGTAGTATCGCCAAACCTGGCCGAGCAAGATTCATACAATAAAGCCAAACATATATGCAGGTAGGATAATAATATATCCTACAAATCATCTTCTTTTGAATCAAAATAATAAGTAGCAAGCTTTATAAAACCTTTTCTTGTATTCCTTTCTAAATCAACTCCTTTCTTTATTTTTCTTAAAACAAATCCTTTCTTTCCTTTACCTTCACAAAGAGGGAGTTATAAAATCTATGGAATGGAACAAAATTTCCTTGCGTTTGGGCTAGCTAGGCCCTCCAGATAACTTATAGACAAAAACCCCTAGTGTGCGCACCCCACAAACGGCCAAACCGTAGCAGAAGATCTAAGTCCGAGGTACTGATCAACGTACCCCCAACTATTCTGAAATGTCGAGACCATCCCGACAAGGTTCCAATTCCTTGAGACACCACAAAGGCAATCCCAACCGTTTCAAAAACATAAAACTATCCATAAATCTTTTTCTGTAACTATTCTATAATTCAAGGTTTGAAAACAAACTGTTTGTATTAGGAGGAACATCCTCCTATTCAAACCAATCTCAACTCAAGAGAGATACATACCTTTATAATCTTTTCTCGTAACTATGAAAGTTTTAGTTGAAATCTTATCTTTTGTAGACCTTTCTCGTAACTATTAAAGATTTGAGTAAGGAATCTTACCTTTTAAACTATAGCAAACCAACTAGCTCAGTCAATACAGCTCCCCATTGAAACCGGGATCTACAATATAACATACATGTACTTAGTAAATATTAATAGATTTGGCTAAAATAGTTAATGAGCTTTTATTAACTTTAGTTTTATAAAACATCAACCCCTTTTTTTTTATATATAAGAGTAAGTATAACTAATTCTTAAAACTTATTTACTTAAACTGCCATTTACCTTTAATTACCAAAGTAATCAATATCAACAATACTAAAATCTCCCTTAGTTTATATTAAATCAACATTCATAAGAAAACATTCAAACTTGAAACACTCGAAACTAACTATACAATTTATCAATTTTAAAAGAAACTTAAAATGGACATAACTTCCTCCTACGAGATCCAAAACAAGCGTTTCTTGAGCCTATCTTGGATAAAATTTCTATACGAACAACTTTTGTGAAATCGTATTTTTGCTAAAAATGCCCAAAAACTGCTTAAAACTGCATTTTACGAAACTGACAGGTAATTTATACGAACTACACCACAAATTTCTTTGAACAACAAGTTTACTTAACATTCCATTAATCTAAACTAACTACTAAACACCTAAATAAACATTCTATTCATTCAATTCCACACCCAAATAATTAAAATCAAAACCCCCAATTCAATTTATCTCAAGAACCCTAAACTAACAAAACCCCAATTCGAAATTAAGCCAAAATTGAAATAAAAACATGACAAAGAATCTTACTTGATTAGGGTTTAGATAACAGCGAAATTACTCTATGAAAGACCCGAGATTCTCGGCCTCTTGAACCGATATCCAACCCGAAAATCGCAAGTATAAAACCCAATTATTTCTCTTCGAAATACCCACAAAACTGAGAAAATATTAAAGAAAGACGAACAACAATTGAAGTGATGATGGTTGGTAAAGAAATTAGTAGCTTTAATGGTAATTGAAACAAGGAGTTGAAGATTGAAGAAAAAGAAAAGGAAGGTAGAGTGTAGAGGAAAAGTGACGTGGGTTTTGGTTTGGAAAATAGAAACTAGGAAGCAGTAAGTAACACTAACACTCTCTCCTTTTCTTTTACTTTCCTTTTTTTTTGTTTTTCTCTCTCTTTATAATACTAACATAATTGTACTTAGGTACTTAACCTAGGAAATTTAGGAATTAGCTTTTGACCCCTTCTAAGGTAAAGTCAATAAGTGGGAAGTAAAATATATTTAATAAAAGAATATTTTAGTTTATTTTTAGAAACTATAATAATATAAATAATTACTAAACAGTATAAAAATACGGGGTGTTACAATCTACCCCCCTTAAAATAAGTTTCGTCTCGAAACTTAGAATATTACTCAAATGCTTAAACTTGTTCTTTTGTTTATGAAAACAGCTCATTAGCTCTATAGGTTAGCCAACTACTATCACTCTGGATAACATCTCCAACAACCAAATCATTTCGGAGAACATCTTCGGCAACTAATTCACTTTCTCATAGATCAATTCAATTGATCACCCTTTATAACCAAACAATCATTCCAACTAATATATTCATACGATAACAAGTAGAACCAACACCTCATAGATCAATTTATTTGATCACCCTTGTAGACATACAACCATTTCAACTAAAATGTTCATACTATAAGAAGTAAAACATGCAACATATTACAAGGTTTAACATAAAACTTTACCATAAAACTTCTAATGATACACGAATTATGTATACTGTAGACATTAAAGTACACATCACATATGAAATCATAACAACTTTTAGCACCAAACACACAATTGGCACGAAATCTACCCCCCTAAAAAGGAAGTTACGCCCTCGTAACTAACAATAACATGAACAAGAGATGAGGACACATAAAATACGTGACATCCTCGGTCTTACGAGTAGTTCCTCGGTGTTGTGGTTTGACCACAAAACCTTTGCTATCCATTTCTCAACCCTATGGGTTGTACGGATCTATTGATCTAGAGTCTCAACTAGAACTTCAACTATCATCATGTAAAGAGTTACTGATACGATATCATAACTAAGAAACATGGAATACATTACAAACACAATCAACTATCCTTTCAAGGATCACATATGGACCGATAAACTTGGGAATCAACTCCCTTACCGTCACACTCGTTGGACTATGTCGTAGAATGTGGAATTGAATTCATAACTACACTATGGTTCACAAGCGTTTTAAATAATAACCTAGGAAATTTAGGAATTAGTTTTTGACCCCTTCTAAGGTAAAGTCAATAAGTGGGAAGTAAAATATATTTAATAAAAGAATATTTTAGTTTATTTTTAGAAACTATAATAATATAAATAATTACTAAACAGTATAAAAATACGGGATGTTACAAGTGGTCTAGGTACATGTTTGACACAACAATCAGTTGTGATCACAATACCACAAACTTTGTTGAAAGTTTCAATGCTTGCACCAAAGCTCACAGAAATTAACCCGTGCTCAATCTACTTGAAAGTATTCATCATCACTTTGTTTTTTTTTCAAGTACTCAATTATTCATGGTATAATATTTTTGTTCAATTTCACAGCCATTAGAGTATGGTCCATGAAGAGTATTGGTGCAAGTTTTGACAAAGCCATTGACATGGAGCCAGGGCAGCTGACTGATTATGCTTCAAAGGTCCTTGAAACTAGGAGTGGGGATTCAAGGTTCTGTCATGCTACACCATGTGGAGGAGGAGAGTTTGAAGTGACAGATGGGAATGTCAGTTTCCCAATCAATTTGGCTAGGCTCAGTTGTGGGTATGGCAAGTGGCAAGGTTGTGGAAACCTTGCAAGCATGCCTTGAGGGTCATGTACAATCAGAGAATTGACCTTCTTGAGTATGTGTGATTATTACAAGGGGGCAGCTTACAAGGTCACTTATGCTGAGCACATCCATCCCATGGCTGGTCATTCTCAGTGGCCAGATTACAATCTCCCACACATTCACCCTCCAAACAGGAAGAGAGGTGCTGGTAGACCTCCAAAACAGAGGAAAAGAGGAGTGAATGAAGCAAAGAAGGCCAAGAGACACAGCTCTGTTAAGTTCAGCAAGTGCAAGCAGCTGGGCCACAATGCAAGAACTTGTGGCAGAGGGGATAAAGGTCAAAAGAGAGCTGCTGACAGTGGGGCTAGTACTTCCAAGGCACAGAAGAGAGCAAGAAAGGCCACCTAAGCAAGCTAGCAACAAGTGCATTTTTTTGAACATATTTTTTGGGTTCTAAATGAATGTTCATATTTTTGGGTGATTAAGTGAATTCAGTTTTTGTAAAGAAACAGTGATTTAGTCCTCCATTTGATGATGTTTTAGTGAAGTCAGTTTTTGTAAAGAAACAAAACAAGAGATTAGTTTTTGGTTGTGGATACATATGTATGCTACAATGATTATTATGAATAACAACTTTCTTTTTCCAAATCTTGTGGCAAGAATTACATAACTTACTTCTAAATTACAAAGAGGAGCAATACAAACATAAGTAAACCTAACTTAATTGTAAGCAAAACTAACTTTTTTTGTTCTTTCAGCTTCTTCTTCATTTGCTTCAACTCTTCTTGCATAATATCATTCTCCGAGCTTCCCATGCTCTGTGCGTCATGATTGATGCCTCCACTTTGCTCCACCCAACCTTTGCACCACCTAAAAGTGTCACAAACATCACACTTAAAGTACAATCGCTGTGGATTTAAACTTGAATCAGATTTCTAATTGCGAATTTCCTCCCACATCTACACATTCGATTTGGAACCCTAATGTATGTAGATTCTTGGGTTGAGGAAGATGTTTTTGAGAGAGAACTCATTAGGATAATTTAGAGAGATGATAAGAAGAGAGTGCATGTAAGGATGTTAAGAGGGGGATCAATAATATATAGAGAAACTGAGTGAAAAGACATAACAGCTAGTTTTTCAATCAATTTCTAACCGTTAAATTGCAGGTAGTATTTCAAAACATTTAGGGGTACCTGGTGAAATAAGTTTCAGTTTAAGGGTACCTCGTGAATTAAAGTTTGCTCTAACGGAGGACTAACGGATGGTTGACAGTAGGGGCATTTGGGTGTATTATGTTGAAACTGAGGGGTACCTGGTGTATTTTCAAAAGTGCGAGGGTACCTGGTGAAATTCGTGAAAACTCGGGGGCATTTGGTGAAAAAATCGTAAAAACAACAATAAGGTAGAAAAATGTTGAATTTAGGTATTTTGCTATTGATAATTGGGTATTCGAGGTTCTCACGAGTTTTTGAGTCAAGTATCGAGTTGCTTAACTCGACTCACCAAGATCTCGAGTCGAACTCGAGTTCGGTTTGAGCTCACTCGAGTCAAGCTTTGACCGAGTCGATCTCGAGTAGCTCGCGATTTGTCTCCTCTCATTGACACCCCTAACGACACTTACAATCAATTCCTGAAAAATAAAAAATTCCAACACAAATATATACTCCCTCGCTCCGTCCCAGAATAGTCTGAACACTTTCCTTTTATGTTTGTCCCAAATTAGTTTGAACACTTTCATTTTTGGCATGGTCCTACTATTAATATATTATTTCTTTTACACATCTTTGACCCACACTCTACCTTTTATCAATAAAAATTTACCCAACTTTCTCTCTCCTCTAATAAAAAATACCCCACCAACTCCTATCACATCTACTTTTTAAATAAAATAACATTTGATAACCACACTATAACTTATCATCTTAAACTACGTGTCCCAACAAGTGTTCAGATCTTTTTGGGACGGATGGAGTATAACACTTAGAACTAGATACATTGCAGATTCGATTAAAAATAGTCTTAATAAAAAACTTCATCCGAAGCAATACAATATGTGAGTTCACTCTGATTCGACTTAACTTCCGCTGATGCATAGTCGTTTTGGTGAAAATACTTATGTGGTCTTCTAGATTCTTACAGATAATAGAGATTGTTCGATCTTCCTCCTTCATCAGACGACCAAAAAAAAAGAGATTGAACACCATAAAATAAATACCATTTTAAGGATGGAATATACTTATTAGAAGCAATTAAAGGAGGTTTTGGGGCTTACCACCAGTACGAACACCAGTGGAAGCCCCTACAAAGATTCACAATTGAGGCCAAGAAGAAAAGAGATGAAAGAGAAAGAGAAAGAAGGGTAAAGAATGAAGGAAATACCTTAAAAAAAATAGAATAACCTAGCGATGGAGGCTAGGAAAAAACCCTCCCAAGGAGAAATCCTAGAGAGAAAAAACCCTCCCGATGAGAAACCCTAGAAGGAACACTGCGTAAATGCTCTTAACTTAATTATCTTATCTCAGCAGAACTTATCTAAATTTATCTAAACTTATTAGACATTATTAGTCCTTATCGAACTCATCTAAACTTATTAGACCTTGTGAGAGAGTCAGACTTTTTTTTTTGCTGAACTTAACTTATTTTTCTGATAAGGATTGAAAATAAGGTAAACAAAACAGGCTCATCAGGTTAGTGGTAAAGATTTGTATCTCGTGACCTTAATATTCTTAATATTAAACTATTTATTTTTTGTTTTAGGTATTGATGGGGTTAATGGAATGGCATAGCAGTGATGAATTATTTTAGTATCTATTTCTATGTTTATGGTTGTAATCAAAGTTAATGTCAGATTTTTACGATGAACAAGTTGTTAATTAGTCCAAAGATAGGTAATTATTATGTTTTCATGATATAATGTGTTCAAATTTATGAAATCATGTTTGTCTTGTATTTTCCAAAGGGAAAATACGGCAGTAACGCGTCGACTATCTAGGTTCTGCTGCTAATAATTGATTAATTAACTTAATAATGTAGTTTATTAGAAGTCGGAGTGTTACAAGAAGGCATGTGCCCTCTTTCCTTAAAAAAGAAGGGATATTATCTCAGATGACCCTGACATATAGGCCTTTTTCCCAAATAACCCTGACATTTTATTTTCCGCAGAGAACCCTAAACTTGTATTTTGTCATTAAACTTGACGGAATAATCAACGGTGTTAACTATTTGACATTTATAATTAATAACCTATTTTTTAAAAGAAAAAAAAGCCAATTATTCTTCACCCCCTCTCTATTTCCTCCGCCTCCCTCTGTTTTCTCTTTCCTCCTCCACCTCCATTGTTAGTCCACCTGCTTCCCACTCTCTCTCTCCTCCCCTGTAACACATTCTCCTTCTTCCCTTCTCCTCCTTGGCCGCCTTTAACGGACGATACTCAATCTGTCTCTCCTCCCACAAACCCTCATCCTTATCGTTCAACCCCACACTTTTATCCGATCTAAATTTGAGAATTCCGGCAACCATCTCGAAATTTGAGGACCTCTTGAAATCGCCCTTATTTGAAAGTTCATCAAGCACCAGTGCACCACCATTCTACTCTACCAACGCCCGCCGTAAAAATTAAGACAACACCATGAACTTTCTGCGCAAAACCTTCGTCAAAACTTGCAAAATTCACACTCATCTCAACCCACATTCTCTTTCATCTCCATTCTCCACCAATTTCCCCTCTTCTCAACAAAAGTTTCAAGCTTTTTCTCCAATGGAGAAGAAAAAATTGGCAAAACCCACTGAAATTCCCTTCCAACCAAAGGTGGCTAATTGGGTCAATTTTGTTGGTACTGTAAGAACCCCAGTTCAATTTTGTGCTTCAGTTGATGGGAAATCTTGGGCTAGCACTGTTATTTCTCAACGGCAGCATTTTTCTGCTCTATCTTCTCTCTGGTATATTGTCAATTTGAAAATCACATCTTCAAGTTTTGTTTTTTTTTGGTTGTTTCTTTTGTGGGTTGATTTCAATGGTGCTTAATTAACTTAGGTGGATGGAGGAGGAGAGAGAAAATCAAGGGGTGGTGGAGTTGGTGGAGGAGAGAGAGAGGGGATCAAGAGATAATAGGGGTGAAGAACACAAGAGAGTGATGAAGAACACAAATTCTTTTAATAAATAAATAAATAGGTTTTTAATTATAAATGCCAAAGAGTTAACACCGTTAGCTATTCCGTCAAGTTTAATGACACAATACAAGTTTAGGGTTATCTGCGAAAAAAATGTCAGGGTTATTTGGGAAAAAGGCCTATATGTCAGGGTCATCTGAGATAATATCCCAAAAAAGAATGGAATCTGGTAGCAGCTTGTTCAACACAACTGGGGAAGAGTGCATTGACAAAAGCTCTCCTTTGAGAAAAGTAGGTCTTTTTGGCTTCAAAATTCCATTATCCTTTCTCTAGTCTGAATTCTCCAGCCATTGTTTGTTTTAGAATTATGAACTTTGTGTAATTTAAGAAATACTCACATCGATGTTTATCATAATGTAACGTTATTGTCATAATTGAGTATGATTTTTTCTTCATAGTTATTTAATGATACTACTACTATCATTAAGTGTGTAAAGATTGTTTATTGATTTTGTTTGTTGCAAGAAGTTGTATCATTTTGAAAATTACTATAGAACTTATCTTACATGATACATGTTCCAATCCTCCATAATAACCATAAGATTAAAATTTCATATCAGTGTTGTTTCTATCATTATCTCTTTGTAAAAATATTTTTATTAAAAATATATCTTACATGTCGTATACTTTTTAATTAATCACATTATGGGTTTTGAAAACAATGACGTAAATGGGAGAAAAATAGTTTCAAATTTATCATTTTTCTGTTAAAACTAAAATTTTAGCTAATTTAATCATTTTTAAACTAAAAAACGAATATTGAACTATAAAGATTTCACTAACTGAACTTATTATAATCAAGAATTTAGATGAGAGACAATGGTAGTTATTACTCACAAGAAATTTCTAAAATTACTCAACTACTATAGAGTATAGAGACGTTGTCATTTGAGGGGGTTACTAAATGCAACCCCACTTTACTAAACGCAGCCCTCAAACCCTCATTATCATATTCTCTCTAGAAAAAAAATCCTCTCTAAAAAAATATTATCTCCTCCTCCTTCCCATATTTTGAGAAACATAAATTGCAAAAGACCTAATTGACAAATTTGAATTTGATACTCAATGGACAATTATTTTGACCCAACCAAACTTCAATATGATGTAAGTAATTTGTTTTTTTTTTCTTTCGTAACTAATCAATTTCGTGCAATTTTCATGAAATACTTAGCACTATTTTGTGCAATCTTCAAGAAACAGGTTACTTTGTTTCTTGCAAATTGAACGAAACAGGTTAAACTGTTTCTTGGTGATTGTATGAAACAGATAAAGCTGCTTCATGAAGATTGTATGAAACAAGCTAATATGTTTCACAGGGCTTGCATGAAATAGGTTAAAGTATTTCGTGTATATTGTAGGAAGAACTTTACTCGATGTTGCGGGTTGCTAGACACAATCCACATCATCCTCCCCCTCATCGTTTCCCCCATCATTCTCACCCTTCCTTTCATCATCCTCTCCAACATCCTCATCTGAAAAAAATATTCTTATTCAATACTGCTCCACAAATGACCGGAACCAACATAAGAAGATATATGTGCAATTTATTACCTGCACTTTTAGTAAAAACAGACACGAATACACACATGACACAAGTACTAATCTTCATTATGGCACGGGCACATCAGGTATGAGGTATTAAAATGACGAAATGGTAATTTTATGAGTAAAATTTACATCACGAGATGCCCCATTTGAATGACCATGGCTATAGAGCCAAAACACCCAAAAAATGTTTTTCTTCCTTGATTTACATTACCACTCATTCCCAAGTTCAAGGTGGTACTAGGTGGTAATGAGAAGCGATGAACAAAAAGAAAGCTTTGTGGTGGAGCTCCATTAAGATACCAATTCATATGGGACTGGGGATTAGTTTACATGTTTCCTTTGTGAACTATAGATAGCGCCATTTCTTAAGATACTTACCTAACATGAGCATGTGCCTATTAAAAACATAGGCAGTAGGATATACAATCAAAAAGAAAAACTAGCTGAAGAGAGTTCTTTGTCTAATTCCTTAAGGGGAACTTAATTTTCATCTGGCCTCTTTCTTTACGTATAGTGCTAAGTCCATGATTATATGTCAAGACAATAACGGAGAGTGTACTTAGTTAGAAGCTAGATAGCAAATTGATATTGAAACTAGACTTCATCCCTGGGATCCCTGAGCTACAGGAACGAAGATAGAACAACTAAGGTTCAAGACAATATATGAGATATGCGTTATACGTTGTCGTGTCAAACATAAGTCAGTGACCAGTAAAGCATGATTTTGTTCAAACAAGAGATAACAACACAGAGCATCATACACAAACAACAATTAATTACTAGCGCATACACTTGATGAGATTACGCTACTTCATTCAATACACATGAAACAGTAGCAACCATTTCATCCCAGTTATATGAAACAGTAGCAACCATTTTGTTCAATATACATGAAGTAGTAAAAGCTATTTCGTTCAATTTTTATGAAATTCTAATCAAATAATGTGAAAACGAAAAATCTGCACAATATTGGGGACAAATTTCATCCAATTTCGCAAAAATCTGCACAAATTTCTTAAAAAATGGATACAAAAAGTACTGATATTTTGTAAAAAATATACAGAAAAACAAATCTTCACAAACTTGCTTGGAAGTATAACCAATTTCCTTCAAAATCTGGAGGTAATTCGCTTAACCTGAACAGACCTAACTCATCCAATTCGCAGCAATTGAACTCTTGGTTGCATTGAAGCAAATTGAAGCTATTGTCGCACGAAAATGGAGAAAGGACGAAGAGGAAGAGAGATGGAGTAAAATCGCAGCAATTGTAGTCTTAATCTCTCATTTTCGGTGACATATGAAGAAGATGGGTGAAATTATGGGAGGAATTGGGTGCAAATTTTGCACGAGAGAGGAAGAGGAAGAGGGAGAAAGGTGAGAGGAATAGGTTGAGGGAGAAAGGGGTTATGAGGAATAGGGGTATTTTGGATATTTTCAAGGGTTGTATTTAGTAAAGTGAGGTTGCATTTAGCAACCATGTTTGTGAAAATAGTGGGAATATAATATGGATTTTCAAAAAAACTCAGGACACCTATATTAAAAAAAAACTAACTTGTTACTACGAGTGCTAGACAATGTCACCTACCAAATTAACCCAAAAATAGTTTACAGTAACTACTGACATTATCAAATGCAGAGGTGATTATTTTATAAGTGCATTAGTACTTGACTGGACTTTTAATCTACCAGTTTCTTGTGTTTAGTGAGTATCTCGCATTATGTTTGTGAGAGCACTATTCCTTGAGTTCCAAATTAATGGTTGATAGGTCTAATAATTTTTTCCCAGTTTCAAGGAATTAACCCGAGGTGAAAAAAGAAAGGGTGAACCAATATAATTTTGGCCTATGGGGAATCGGTAAAGGTAAAAATTCCTCTTATTTCCCATTTTCTTTGTCGTTTCTTGTTTTTGGGGGTTCATAAAAGGAAAGAGTCTGAAAATGGTTAAAACAACAAATGGAAGAACACAAAGAGCTGCAGGTTTACATAAATTATGTTCTTGGATTTGGATCCTCATTTAGCTCAAAATCCTACTGTTTTTCTTTTTCTTGTTTTTTCAAGAAAATCGAACTTTATTTTCTTGATCTTTGAGCAGTCATGACTCATGAGTCATGAACCAATGCCAGTACTCTTGTTATTGACCGGGCCGGGTGCGATCAATGCAGGTGAATAATGAGTTTGGCTAAAACTGGATTAGTTTATAATGGGATAAAGTGAGTCGAGCTTAATGATTTGGGGTTAATAGCGGGTTGATTGATGAGCAAAGAAAAAAGATAATACGAGATAGAAAAAATAGCGAGCTTATAGATGACAATCGGATCAAGTTCAACACACATTATTGAAGACCCGATCATAGAGTCTGCCTTACTATTAGATTGAGGCAGGTTCATTCAGGTTCAGGTGAAGTTTTGGTCTATGTTATTTGGGTTGGGTCAGATCCATTTGAGTGAAATTTGGGTATATGAAATTCGAGTCTAGTCGTGTCTTTGGTAGGCTTGATTTCACAAGTAAATGTTTCTTAATTTAATAAATATAATGAAACAGGAAATAATGTAAGATCAAGAAAACAAAAATTCATTAGTTATATATATATATAGAATCGGGATCCGGTGAGAATGAAGAGTTAAGTGAGAATACCTAGTTATATGAGAATAAGTCACGTCCGTTAGATTATACAAACCCAAGGGCTACGATTTGCCCAAGCTATAGTAGCATAAACCATCTCTTCCAACCTAAATTTCGCGGCAACACGATCATTCAAAGTATCGCATGAAAAAACAGCAGCTTACAAAATGAGGAAAATTCGAAAAATCACATCTTTCATCATCAATTGATTGCAGACAAACATCTAAACCTTTCTTGTTGATCGAAATTCGTCAATTATAAGGTATGAAATTCTAAAAGTTAAACGAAATTTTGTTTTTCCAATTATCAGGTAAGAAATTCTAAAAGCTAAACGAATTTTTTACTATTGATGTACTTGTGTTCTTCTCTTGTGTTCTTCTCTTGTGTTCTTCTCTTAATTCATGGATTCCGTAATTACTAGCTATGTTTTTCACATCTTTTAATCGAAGATTAAGTCTTCTAGAAACTATTCTTGATGGTCATGGAATGTAAATGAAATTTTGTTCATATTTTTCTATATATGTCGTTTTGTGTTGTGGTTGTGTTCTACTAAGGATTTTTTGTTCAAGAGGGTTGCTTTTGAAGGGTTTGATCATCTGTGTTTTGTTTAGCTGGTAATGGGTACGATCGATTAGATGAATTTGATCATGTTCATCATGTATATACTACATGTACGTTAATGCTACACTACAAGTACATTAATGCTACACTACAAGTACATTAAATCTCAAGGACATTATGAGTAAATAATATGATTGTGGCAGTTGGCTTCATTGTCCTTGGTTCATTGTCTTGTCTCATAGATGATGCCTCTCGAATCAAATGGTACTTATTTGTTTTCTCTAAGACCACTAAAATAATATGATTATGATAAACCTAGTGTGAGTTGGATTCTTTCATGTATGTTCTATCGTAATCATTTTCCTTTTACATAATATTATAAGTCTATGGTGAAAGATCAAACACTTCTTTGCCTAGTTTTCCCAATGGTCCAAGTAATGAAATGAAACATGACTCCAACACCTCATGTACCCCAACATGTTTTTAGATGTTCTAAGGTGGCTCGAGTTGTGAATTTTTTTCTTTTTGAGTTAAAATGTGGGTTGAGTAGTTATTGATCATTCTATGCTTCTTTGGCGTTGTCAAGTGTTTCTTGTTAACTAGATGTTAGTAGTTCAAAGGGCTACTCTTTGCTACTACAAGCGTTTTGATTAAAAGAAAGAAAATGTACTAGAGGAATAGGCAGAGAAGTGAATGACTGGATTTCTCCTATGTGATGATAAGAATTTCAATCATAATTTTGATATGCACTTTTGTGTTTGATTTCTAGCCTTTGGTGTACCAGTACAAATCATGTACATCAGAACTTTGCCATATATACATCACCGGTAACCTACAAGTACATTAAATCTCATATAAAATACATAAGATGGGTTTTTGGCGATATCATACACAAACATGAAATGTGATTTATGCATATCTAATTTATTCTTGTTATTATTGTTTATTGTATCTTTCAATTAAAATTATTATGTTTCATTTCCAGAGTATTTCATGGCAACTCAACCTACAATTATGGAAGATCCTCATCAACATACTCCAATAATACAAGTTTCAGGTGAATGATTGGCTTTCTCCTATGTGATAATAAGAATTTCAATCATAAATGTTTATCAAATTTCAAATAAGATTTCTCCTATGCGATAGTTTATGACTTTGTGATGACTATTATGCTAGTTTAGTATTATAATGGTCGGTACCATTAGCCAATCCATGGCTTTCAAAACCTTCATTAATGTAAAAAATGATAATATGAAATAATGAGTTTGATGGTATGAGTGTTCATGTTTAATTGGTTAAATACTATTGCACTTGGTTAAAATTCTGTTTTGGTATATTTTTGTGCATACATAGTGCGTAAGATGAAGCTATTATTTGGTATGCATTGTCTAGTGTGTGCTTAAGATAGAATTGTTGTATGCATTATTTTCTCTTGTTTTTGCATAAGATAACGTTAATTTATATATGATGTATGCTTTCCTTTCCGGCTCAGCGAGAGTGCTCCAATACCTAGTTCTTCCAATACAACTACATGGGTTACTCCTAGAGCACGCCCTTTCGTTACCCGGGAGGAACAAGGGAGTGGATGCCTTTGTGCTCTAATGAGTTAACACTGTGTTAGGGATGAAGTTTGATAGTTTGGAAGAAGGGATTAAATTTTATGATGCTTATGCCCTACATTGTGGCTTCAACACTCGAAAGTCGACTAACAAGAACAAAAGTGGTGTTGTTGCAATAAAATATTGCTAATGCAATAAGGCGGGTTTTAAAGAGAAGCGTAAGGCAAAGAATGAGGATAAGCCCAAACAAAAGGAGGATAAATCAGCGGCTACTAGAAGGAGGTTGGTGACAAGAGTGGGGTGTAAAGCTCAGTTAGTTCTTAAGCTTCGGGAAGAAGGGGGATATTTTGTGAAAAACTTCTATGAAGGACACACCCACCCTCTTTACACTCCAAGTTGTAGGAAATTTCAGAAGCAAGGTAGAAAAATGACAATTTTGCACAAGAAGTTCATAGTTGATAATTCAAAGTTGAATATTGGGCCAACAAAAAGTTTTAGAATCTTAAAAGAGAATGTTGGTGGATATGACAATATCGGAGCTTCAAAGTAAGATTTCAAGAACTTCTCAAGAGATCTAAAAGCATATATTGATGGCTCAGATGCTCAAATGTTTGTGGACAACTTTAAAATGAAAATGTTGTTTTGGGGTGCCTTCTTTTATGACTTTGAGGTAGATGATGAGCAGTGTCTTACTAAAGCTTTTTGGGCGGATCCCATTTGTAGGAAAAACTATGCTTTGTTCGGGGATATGGTCTCCTTTGATACCACTTATGAGACTAATCGGTACAATATGGTCTTTGGCCTTTTACTGGTGTCGATCACCATAAAAGATGTATCACATTTGGTGCCGGTTTTATTGCCAAGGAGGACATAAGCTCCTTTGAGTGGTTGTTTACCACTTTCTTGAAGGCAATGGGAAATAATGAACCCACTTGTTTGATAACGGACCAAGATCCAGCGATGAAAGTTGCAATGAAGAAAGTTTTCAAAGAAACGGAACACCGGTTTTGCATGTGGCATATTATGGAGAAGGTGCCTGCCAAAATGGACAAAAATCTTTTGAGTGAGACAGACTTCCATGAAAAGTTACGGTTTTGTGTTTGGGACCTAGAGTTGGAGCCTTTAGAATTTGAAGAAAAATGGAACAAACTGATTGCTGAGTTTAAGTTGGAAACACATGAGTGGCTAACTGATTTGTATAAGATAAGAAATATGTGGATCCCTGCTTATTTCAGAGATTTATTCTTGGGTGGGATCATGAAGACATCTTCGAGGTCGGAAAGTGAAAATCACTTCTTTACCTCCTTTACTAATCCCCATGTTACACTTATAGAGTTCTACATGCGCTTCGAAACTGCGATGGATTCGCAAAGACACTCACAAGGAGAATTTGACAATGACTCATAGAACAAATTTCCAGAATGCAAGACATCGTTGCTCATTGAGAAGCATGCTTCAGAGGTATTTACACACTCCATATATTATCAACTTCAAGAGGAGGTGTATAGTGCTTGTTTTTCTTGTGGGATTGTAGAGTTCAGAATAGAAAATGACTTAGAAATGGCCAAGATTAATGAAGTGAATCGTAAAAGAACTTTTGATGTGGTGTTTAATAACACCAATTATGAAACAAATTGTTCATGCAAGATGTTTCAGAGACATGGCTTACCTTGTAGGCACATGGTTTGGGTATGGAAGGCAAAGAACCTAGCCATGATTCCCGAGAAATATGTTCTTAACAGATGGACTACAATGGCAACAAAAAAGCCAATATTTGACTTGGAAGGAAACATTCTAGACCAATGCACAAGAATGGTGGACAGGAAGAAAGTTCTGAATGAGTTATGGTCAGAAATCTACAATTGTGTAAGTGTGGCTGAGCAGAATGAAGAAGATCTTGCTGAACTTGTTAAAAATCTTCGGGTCTTGAGATTGGACATGGAAGCCAAAAAGAGTGCAAACAACACTCGTAGCAAAACACAAGACATAGAGCTCCTAATTGGATCAGTGGCTCCTAGTGAAACAACCATCGAAACCCCTAAGATATCAAGTAACAAGGGTAGTGGCACTAGAAGTGGAAAAAGGATAAAGGGGAGAGAGAGAAGGCAATTGAGCAACATCAAAAGAAAAAGAGGCTATGCGGCGCATGTGGAAGCTTGGATACCATGACCTCCGAAATTGCCCGTCAAAGTAACCTTCATGATCTAAGGTAACTTGAAACTCATTTCTATTCTGATTTATCGATGTCTATTATGTTTACCAGTCCTTGAATGTTACTTTTTTATTTAGTGTTACCTTTTAACTGATGTCTATGTACTTTGTCTAATATACATAAGATCTTTACTGCACATACATCACTGATACACTATATGTACATTGCCACCCTTCTACGAGTACATTTGCATTGTCATTTTAATACCTACCTTTTTCATCATAGAGGCATCATCTTTTATGTCAGTGTCGCTGCTGCGAATCGTAAGTGTATAGTCTGTTGTACCTTCTCAAGTCTGACAGTAAGGTCAACAACAGAAACATCAACAATTGGAACACGAAAAGCCATTCTGTCGGTTTCCCATTCGGAAGTGGCGGAACCTTTCCCAACGACCTAAAGAAAATGCAGCCACAGATCAGATCCATTGGGAAAATGAATACTTTTAGAGTCAGATTAATCATATATTCTTACAGATCATCTGTCTAAAAATACATAAAACTATAAAAGCAGCAACTTAGGAATGGAAATTAGCATGTCATGCACTGCAAATTGCTTGAACAAAAGTACCTTAGCTGCTCCATGAAATGTCAGACTAGAAATTGCAAATATCATGTAAACTGAACTTTGTGTTTCTGTATTTTGGGGTTGCAGGATCCTAGCAAGTTTGCTATTGCTGCACCTGTTGTAGGTGTTGCTGCTGCTTCTAGTGGTGGTGCGGCTGCTGCCAAGGAGGAAGAAGAAGGAAGAGCATGTTGAGGAATCAGATGATGACACGGGTTTCTGCCTTTTTTATTAAGTCTTGTAACTTTTGAGTATCAAATGTTCCATTAGGAGATAATGTCCCAAAAAGTTTTCTATGTTTCAAGTTTTAGAGTAACTTTTATATTTTTAAGCTTTATTTCTCAGAATGATGGATAATCTTATCTTTTGAAAGTAGTTGGACTATTGACTGATTATGTTGCTCAAACATGGTGTGAAGTTTTGGGTATTGGTAGTTCGGTGCGTATATGAGTGACTGAGATTCAAAATTTCAGACATGGGGACCTGCTATAATTGAACACAGGTGCGACAACATGGCATATATGAAACTTATTACTGGTTCGTTCTAATAGATATACACACATATATTTACTTGTTTTCTTACTCTGGTCAGATTATAAAGTGAGTCAAGAAATGAATTGCATCCTGGGAAACTATGCTGTAAAGATGGTTATTAAATCATTATGGATTCATATAAAATTATTAAGATATACTACAACTTGATTGATCATCACAACTAAGGGTGCCTAGTAAAGAAGGTTATATTACGAAGGGTCTCTTGGATGGAATGTTTGTCTGCTCGATGTTCCTTCCTTCTTCACAAGCGATTGCCTTCCACTAACTAATGCTTACTTTACTCCTCTAGTCATTTGTAAACTACTTGATTTTATCAAAAGTGGGATTGAATTACAGTTTTTATTTGTATCATTTGGAGTTTCACGCTTGTCAATTTGCAAGTTTAACTATTATTATTTTTAATGTTAATTTAGAAAAGTATATTTCGAAAAGAGTCTATCAAGATCTCATATGTTTATATTTGTATGAAAGTTTAAATCACAAAAGATAGTCGGTGAATAGTATATATGAATAGTGCAATAGTCCAAATGATGCAATAATAATTAAAATTAACGGTTTTTTCACCAGGTACCCCTGAGGTTTCACGAAATGCACCAGGTACCCTCGTTGTTTGGGAAATGCACCAAATGCCCTTAAGGTTTGACTGAATTGTACCAAATGCCATTAATGATGAACGGCGTTAGGCTCGTTAGTGCTTATTTACACGATTGCCCTAAGTTGTCTTCTTCCTCCTCTTTTCTCTCTCCTCCCTCCTTTCTCCTCCTCCCCTTCCCCTCCATCCTATCCCCTGCAACCCCTTGAAATCCCCTCCTTTCCATATCTCTCACCAACCACCAATACTTCCACCAACTTCGCACCACCACTGCCACCGTACCACCACGAAGTCAAACACCACCATACCACCGAAGACCACCATACCCAGATGTCGACGACAAACGCCAATCACACCGAAGACCACCATACCCATCGAAGATCAAAACCATCCCCCAAGACCGGATCTCGGCGAAGTCGACCCAACATCGCCGCCACCACCGCAATCTCCTTCGTGACCTCCTTCACCACCACCCTTGAATTCGCCGATCTTCTTCTCTCACCGGGAGTCACCACCCTTCTTTCTCTCTCCGTGATCTCCTTCACCGATCCACCACCCTTCTTTTTCTCTCCTCGATCTCTCACCATCGTTTTGGGAACCTCAATCACACACCACACTTCTCTCTCTTTTTGATCTCCTTCACGACCTCTTTTTTTTTATGGTTGATTTGGGGTTATTTGGTGGTGGTGGTGGTGTTGGTGGGTGGGCGAGATGTTGGAAATTGATTTGGGTTGGATCGATGGTTTTAGTGGTGGATTTCGGTGGCATCGGTTTTGCGGGGGAGGGGTAGGGGGGTTACGTGAGGGTGGGGGGGGGGGCTGCATGGGTGGGGGAGGGAGGCTGCATGGGTGGGGGAGGGCGGCTACGGGGGGAGGGTAGAGGAGGGGCTGTGGTGGGGTAGTTGGGTGGGTGGGTGCCTGGGTGGTTGGGTGGCGGAGGGGCTGCGAGGTGGGGGGCTACGGGGGTGGGGGGTTGGGGTTGCGTGGGTGGGGGGGCGGGCGGGGGGGCTGTGGTGGGGTAGTTGGGTGAGTGGGTGGCTGGGTGGGTGGGGGTTAGTGTTAGGGTAGGGTTAGAAGTTAGGGTTTAGGGCTAATTAGGGTTAGAGGGGGTAGATGGGTTAATTAACCCTAATGACTAACGGAAACTTAACACCGTTAGTCATTAATGGCATTTGATGCATTTTATGCAAACCTTAGGGGTATTTGGTGCATTTTCAAAACAACGAGGGTACTGGTGCATTTCGTGAAACCTCGGGGGTACTGGTGAAAAAAGCAGTAAAATTAATGTAGTAGTTCAAAGATGGAGATCTCATATGATCTCTTTGGTTTGCGAACTAATTATATTTGTTAGCCAAAATAACATTCTTTATTCCTTTATAGAAACTAAACTAGTTATTAGGCATAAAATACCCTTAAAAAGAGCGCCACGTGGCACTCTTCTTGTTTAGGTACGCCTTTTAATATATTAGTAGACGAAAGTACATCAGCGATAGCTTGAATGTACATCACTGATGACTTGAATGTACATCACCGATGACTTGAATGTACATCACTGATTGAAAGCATAACTACCAAGACATAAGGAAATTTTAGTCGAGAATCATACTCCACACTATAAGCATGAAAAGCATAATATGTCTTACATAGACCAAACTGTGTTATGACAATTCATGCACAACCAAAATTCTCAAAAAAGGCTTATACACATGAAATTTTAAATACATCTTCTAAAAGTATGCATCTCTTCATTTCCTTACAAAAGATATGGAAAATTTTCTCGCAATACAAATTCTTCCAAGTTGCTCACTCATTTCATCGCCTTAGCATTCTTCAACATAAGTTGTTTGACCACGTTAGAGTCATCCTTCAAGATCTCACAACAATACTTGGCTCTCAAAGTTTTCAGTAAATGAGCCTAAAATAAACATATATTTTATTAGCTTTAGCATCAAATATAAGTAGGAAAAAGAACTTAAAAGAAAATTTCTTACATTGTTTCTTAAGCAAGTATCCCATGAAGCAGTTCCTTGCGCCATATACATTTCTAAGCACCTCATTGCATACACACCACTATCAACATCATCATGCTCATTTGATCTCCATTGCATCTTGATTAGCTTTAGATCGAAATTCAATACCTTTCCGGCTCTTGGATCACCACTTGACTCCAAAAAGTTAGAAAATGCCCTAGCCTACAAACACACATTATTAATACTATTATAAACTATGTTCATAAAAAGAACAAAGTAGTTGAGATGAATATAAATAAAGTACTAATATTGTCACATAGCCGCCATAATTTTCATTTAATATTCCAGTAAGCATCCTTTGGTCAATAATATCAATCTTGGAATGCTTGAAGTTGAAACATAACACTACATAAGAACCACCTTGAAGAATAGGACAGAAGACCTGCGATAAGACAATATGTGATTTAGCACTCAACACCTAAATTACTTAACAAGATAAACATTCACCACTTGATAAATCACTTTCTATTTGAGTTGGTTGCCAGCTTATCTTCTGTTTCCTTTGTGTGTGTGTGTGTGTGATTTTACTGCCCCTCCTACGAAAGAAGAATATGGCTATTGCTTGAATGTCATTACCTTATTGCGGACTGTCAAAAGTAATATATACCTGGATGTAGAAACTAGAGGGACCTATACCTAGGGCACATATATATAAGAGAATTATGTAGTTTCTTTATTTCTTCTCCCTTCATTCTTATTTTTATTTGTTTTTCTTATATTAGTTGTTATTTTTCGCATTTTCGGAAAGTCTTCAAGTTTGAAATCAGGAAGACAACTTGGGGTATTTTTTTTTCCCTTTTACCATCTGACTAGAAGAACTCTTTTTTTCTTTTGGGTTGGGGGGTTAGTAAGCTTTTTACAAGACTTTTTATTGGTCCTGCTCATCTTGAATGTTGGATACTGTAAAAGGTGCATATTTCCAGGGATGCAAACGGTTGGCCCCCATATAATATATACCACATGTACCCCCTCGAAGTTGGTGCCTTAGGGGGGGTAACCATCAATTTGTTAGTTGATGGTTGAAAATTTCTTCGAAATACATCTTCACTCATATGAACGAATATGTATCTCTATGTTATCTCTATGTTTACGTGTCTTGAAAATTTGATATTCTAATACCTCTATGATATGCTATTTACATAGTCTCTTAGGAATTTGTAATGTCCTGGAGTACTTTATCTTTGCTTTGGATTTATTGTCAATATATTGTGTGTGTTCTTTGCGAGTCAAAAGAAGAAGAGAAGCATTGGCAGTGGAGTTGAATGGGAAGTTGCTTGATAAAGCAAATGCAATGACTGATAGAGCTGTAGACTCTGTAATGGAAAGAATATGTGACATCATGAACAAGGGAACCCTTGATTGTGAAATGTTCTCCCAACACATGGCCTTCTCCATCTTAGGAGCCACATTTTTTGGTGATGCTTTCTTTGTTTGGTCCAAGGCTAATGCTTACGAGGAGCTTCTCATAAGGATTGCAAAGGATGCTTGTTTTTGGGCATCGTATAAAGTTCCTCCATTACGGAAACAAGGTTCTTGGAAGTATCAACATTCGTGCACAAAGCTGAAAGCCTTGACTCAAGATATTGTTCAGCAGTGCCAGCTGAACTATAAGATGTTGTGTCAACCCAATTGCCTCAACAATCCTAAAATGAAAGGAGGGGAAGCTGCATTTTATATAAGCTATACTAATGGTGTGGTGAAGCTTGAGAATTCAAGCTCACAAGAGCCCTGTTGTCATCTGAATCAACGGGAAGAGTGTCCTGTGGATATGTCATGGGAATGATGTTCCATGGGTGCCTAACTAGTGACTTAAAAATACATCATTGATGGCTTAAAAGTACATTACCAAGCTTAAGGAGGAGTGGGAGTTATTGATTGTCCACTGTTGGGGATGTGGGGAGCTCGAAATAAATTTATTATGGAAGGAGAGCTTCCTGTTCCAGAAGAAACATGTGCCTATGTGGTGAAAATAGCCCATGAGATGCGTTAGGCTGTGGAGAAGTAGATGAGAGGTGACGGGGGCAGGTCTGACCTGCTGCATGCGAAGTGGCAACTTCCACAAACGTCATGGCTAAACCTAGAATGTGATGCAGGGTGTCTGGTTGTGCAGGGGTTGGTTTGGCCTTCGCAATTAGAGATGAAATGGGGGAGCTGGTGTGATGTGGGGTGGAGTAGGCTACGGAGGACAGGGAGGTACTATGTCACACATAATTTTTTAGTACATTAAGACATAATGATAAGTACATCAAATTAGGCTAAAAAATAACTAATTACTTACAAGATCGACATCTGACATATCCACATACTCGGAGCAGTTGAGCATGTTCAACAATCTCTTATGGAACTCAAGCTCACATTGTAGCACCGGTTTTTTCCGTCCAAGAAGTTCTTGAGTCAAGTTAACCTGTTGGTTAAATATGAAAATTATTAAATCATTATCTATACTTAGAACAAACTTAGATATTTAGTCGATTCGAAACTTACACAAGCTGTAGGAGGGATAAAGAATCTCTTTGGGGACCCCAACCCACGTCCTGATTCCTTCCGATTTAAAAGCAATGACCATATATCAATGATACAATGTCCACATACTCTTCCAAAAGTGATGAGAAAAGATGGCGTTCACCTTGGAATCCTTTGTAATGATACAATACTTCACTGAAGACACATGATTTAAAAAAAAGAATGACAATGAATAGAAATTTGTAATGTATAGATCAAACAATAAACTAGACAAAAGAAGTAACATAATCATCTTACTTTCTATCTCCGAATGTCATAACATATTTGCAGATTTGCTTCTCAATTATAGTCAACTTCTTCAACATGTCAACATATCGATCATAGTATGGAGACCTATATTGCAAAGGCAGGTTCTTTGGCTTCCTTAGAGGACATTGTCTCTTATTTTCGAGTTTTCCCTCTAATTCCGTATCAAAATGCACAACTTTGTTCTTCCCCTTTTTGTTGCTTAGTCGACCTTGCAAAAGCAACAACTATGGGTCTCTCGGTCTCAATCTCAAGTGCATCAATCTCAGGTGCATCAGGGGATGAAATTAGATTGATATCTTTACTTTGAGGCGCCCGAACAAACGGTGAAAGTTCAAGTCCAAGGTCAAAACTAGCATCCGGTTGTTGTGGAGTATCACAAATATCATTTGGAATGTTCGTTTCCTTCCTAGTTTCTTGTTGATTATGTGTTCCACAAGTCTCTTGATAAGCATTCACAAGGGCATCAATTGCTTCAAGAACTTCGGGTTGATCAAAGAAAGCATCAAACTCTTCTGAATTGGACTTACCATTAAGATTGGAAACGGAAGGCTCTACTTCCGGTCGAGGTTGTTGCTTCTCTGAAAATTTAGTGAACATGTCAACATCGGTGCTTTGTATTTTCTTTATACATTCACTACCCGGGTATTGTTTCTGAACCATGGAGAGAACTTGCCCAAATTGAACAAAGTTTGTAGCTAAATTCTTTGTAACACATGAAAGGGTATCAATCAAATCCTGTAATAAAGATAATTCAACAAGGATATCAGTTCATAGCTTATGTAATAAATTGAACAAAGTTCTCATTCTTGCTCAGGAGCATAACAAACTGGTAATAGATTTCATCTTTGTGATCAATCAATTACTTATTTAAACTTATTTTTATTTCTACTACTTGATCCATGATAAGATAATAAATTTTATACTGATATAAAAGAGAAGTTTTCTAAAATTCTTTACTTCCATATGAAGTGTTAAGTGAATTGCAGTCACAAATATAACAGTGACAGGACATTAACAGTTTGATAATACTAGGTTGCTATTCTGAAACAAGAGTTGGAGAAGACAAGAACTGCTTTGCAAGTTTCAAACAAGAAGCTACATTTGAAGGAAGAAGTAGGCTGCGCCGCAATGGCGGCACGGTCATGCGAGAGGTCTCTTGGTTTGTAGGGCGGTAGGACTTCGGGAGAGGATTGAAGAAGCCCGACCGGGCAAGTGGAAGAAATTGAAAACGATCGAGAAAAAAAACGGGCGTAGGATGAGGCGGATATGCGACCACGGCAAGCTCTTAATCCCGCAAATCTTTGCTAGTAGTCGAGTACTGAGAAAAACTATAGTATTAATTTTCCAATTTTAACGCACAAATGACATGCATGCATAATGTTCCAATTTTATCCTATAGTATTAATTTGATTTATTTTACTAATCCTACTACTACAAGCCTACAAGCTAAGGCATAGATCGACGTGGCTGTTATGCTAGAGTGCAACAAGGGGATTGTGAAGAAGTTAGTGGTAGAGGGATGCCAACGTCTGAAAGTTTCTACAAAAGACGAGAAATATCTCAAACTTAGAGATGTTAATCGCAAATGATTCGGGGATAAACGACGAAATGTTGGTAATGTTAGGGAAGATGTGTCCTGGATAGCTGGATTGGTACATTTGAACCTGGAGAATTGTAGAAACGTGATAGAAGCAAGGGTAAAGGAGGTGGTGAAATCGTGTAAAAGACTCAGATTTTTAAGCTTAAGTGCATGCACAAATCTGGATATCAGCATAATAGATTGGACAGTGAATAACAGTCAATCCTTGAGAAAACTAGTCTCACCATCTGATACATACCCAGATGAAAAGTTGAAAACCATAAACTTATTTTGCCGCTAGGATGTCTTGTCAGCAGAGGCTACGGACTACCGAGTGTGGTAATTATAAAAGTCAAACGCATAAAATATACGGCTAAGGAGCATGATGTTCTTTTTTCATAAGTACATGTTATACATGTTAGACTAAGATATCTCAATCTGAGTATAGGTGCACTAGTTAAAAATACCTCTGTAGATTTTTGTGATGAATCTCCTTGATCATTTGTTGTAGAATGGACTGATACAACCTCGTTAATAATTGTATCGGCATCACTTTTGATTCGTATAGGAGGCAAAATCCTTCCAAACCCAAAATTTCCGGCCTTTATCTCTGCCTTAAATCTTTCTTCTATAGCCTTAGTCTTCCAACAACATAGAATCGGAGCCTTCCTTTCAATTTGCGATCCTATAAATTCCATTCTATCCAAGTAGAATTACTATTGAACAATAAAAATGAATTAGTAATGATAAAAACAGAGAAATAATATATATGCATATCACAAAACAACATGTACATCAGATTTCTACAATATGTACATCATATTTCTACTACATATACATCACCAATACCGCTTATTTCAAATATATATATATACACCTTCTATATACACCTTCTTGGGAAAAAGAATGAAGCAAGCATATATCAACATGATCTAAAAGCGTATTTTATAAATTATACAATAGGGTATATCAAAGTGTCATTACCGTGAGAAATAATAGAGATCTCGTGAAAAAACCACATGGATTTTTCTTCCAAATCAGGATTGCATCGATTAAACAATCAATTGTATATTGACACCAATCCATCTGACTTATTTCACTTGTGTGCATGAGTGAAAACAAAATCTTGTAGTTGCAAAATTGATTCTTATGCCCATGCAAACACGAGGAAACAACAAAAACCACGAAACTTCTCTTGAAATCATCCTCGACCCCCAAAGTAAGAATCCTCTCCGGCATTTTTGTAGTTTTAGGGCATCCTTTCTCCAAACCCCATATACTCCTCCATTGTTCCAAAAGAATACTGAATTCTTCATTGTCATCATCCTTCATTACTTCCTTCACAGCCTTAGGACCCATAGGAAGTCCAAGAGTCACTTGGACATCTTCTCGATCAATTGTGATCTTCCCATCTCGTACATATAATGTACGACTATATGGGTCAAAGTTCTCAATAAGCCAAAGACTTAGCTTGTTGTTTAAAGCCCCAAAGCCCAGATCAAGAAAAATACCAAACCTGATATCTTTTACAGCTTGTCTTTGTTCAGAACTCATATTTTCAATCATAGAATGAAGTCCAGATGGAGACATACGACTTCCAAACTTACGAACATAATTTTTTCTTTCAACTTCCTCCATTGAAATATGATATACAAAACCAAACCTGGTGAAAATCATATAAACAAATTATATAAACTTAAAACTGAGAGGTTGGGGAACGAAATTTGGCGTAGGATTATCAGATACTCTTATCTAATTAAGTTTTGTTCAAAGCATATGCAGCAGCAATCAATTTGCATTCATTTCGAGTGGATAACTAAAACTAGCAAGTATTGGGCATCTCTAGGCAATATGCAGCAGCAATCAACTTGAATTAATTCCGAGTGGATAACTAAAACTAGCAAGTAATGGGCATCTCTAGGCAAAAAGTTAAGAGCAAGAGTATAATTCCAAGCTTGAGCATCCTTTGAGATAACAGAAAGAAATAAAGAACGAGATGGCTATTAAAAGATCACATAGCCTAATAAAAGGAAATGAATTCGTAACATTAATCAAGAGAATTAACGACAATATCAAAGCTCGTTTCCGCAAGAAGGTAAATTAGCTTAAAACTGAGAGGTTGGGGCATGAAATTTGGGGTAGGGATGATCAGATACTCTCATCTAATTAAGTTTTGTTCAAAACACTATCACTTAATTATATAATTCTTTCAAAAAAGTTTCTCACACCTCCTTGCAGGCAATATGTTATATTAAGAATGCGTGGAAAGCAACAAGTAATTTTGTCCAACACAAGAAAATATGATCTAAGTTCATCCGTCAATGAAACCAACCATATGCAGCAGCAATCAACTTGCATTCATTCAAGGAGGATAACAAAAAATTGGCAAGTAGTGGACATCTCTAGGGTAACAGATAACCGCAAAAGTACACCACAAAGTATCCTATATTATCATATATTCATATCATCATATTCTTAAACCCCACAGAGGATGAGAAGATGCTACAAGACTATGGTCCAATGTGACTTTAATCCAACATTCACCAACTTATGCGAGCAAAATTCATAACGGATTAGCATATTCTATCATCCTTGTAGGCCAGCAAATTGGGTAATGGGTACCAAAAATCCTAGTGGTGATGGATGGTATTGGACATTAATGAAGAAAAACCTAATTTTTTTTTCCAATTAACAGAGATTATTAAAACATTGAATGAGAATGACCTCGATCAAAGGCGGAAGAACGCATAGCAGCGAAGATAGACAACGCTAAATCAGAATTGTTGCACAAAAGAGCAGCGCTAATAATTTTACAACAATTAGCACAACTAACGAAACCTCCATTTCCGCCATTTTTGTTGTCAGAGAAAAACACAGTAAATAGTGCATCTAATTACTTGTTTAACATGGATGTTGTTTAACACAGGAACTTATTCGGCTTAAATATACATCATGAATTGCCTAAAAGCACATCACAAGTTGCCTACAAGTACATCACCAAATTATACATGCTTAAATATACATCGTGAATTGCCTAGAAACGAAATTAAGCTTAAAAAATCTTAAAATCATGTTACAAAACCCTAAAATCCGACAAATAACTACAAAATTAAGCTTCAAAAATCCGAAAAATTACCACTTTAAATCTTTTTCGAGCTTCAATGGAGAACTTGAAATCTTGTTCGAGCTTTCATTGAGGATAAATTGCTGGTTTTGAATGTTGTTGAAGCTTCAATTGTGGACGAAAATGGCGAGCTACTGTAGGTCGGTGAACAAATTAGAGGAATTGGGTTTTTGGGTTGCACGAAAAAGTTGCACGATGTTTTTTTTTGGGATTCGGTGGATTTTTTTGGGATTAATGAAATTCCTAATTTGCTGGAGGAAGCACGATGTTTTCTTCGGATTAATGAAACGTCAGCCGTTAGATGAGAGTAATCTAAGGGTAGAGATTTATTCTCATATACTCCCTCCGGTCTTTATTAGTTTACCCCTTTTGACTTTTGACACTATTCACATACATGACTTTGACTATCTCTTGTGATTTGTACTTTAGGAAAAATATAGTCATGTGAGATCTTGTTAGATTTATCTCAATGTGTAGTATCCAAATATCAACTTTTTGTAATTTTTGCTTATTGATAATTAGAGATATTAAGGTTCAAATTAGTGTATCGACAAATGTGCCCCATAGAAAGGGGTAAACTAATAAAGACCGGAGGGAGTAACTAAGTATTCTCACATAAACATGTTGTTCTCACGTGAGCCCAAATATATATATATATATATATATATATATATATATATATATATATATAGGGGCAAGATCACATGAGAATGCTCCTTACATGAGAAATGAGAATGAATCTCAACCACACGATTGGATTAGAGTTATAACACTTGTTCATTAAAGTTATACCTCCGAAAAAAATTTGAGCCCAAAAAATTTTATTTTTTTTGAATTTTTTTTTCCTAATATTCTTTTTTGGGATATTATCTCAGATAACCCTGACTTATAGGCCTTTTTCCCAAATAACCCTGACATTTTTTTTTCCCAGATGACCCTAAACTTGTATTTTGTCATTAAACTTAACAGGATATCTAACGGTGTTAACTTTTTTTTAATTAAACCCAGATTATCTCTCTTGTTCTTCATCTTCTTCCCTCTCTTGTTCTTCATCTCCAATTCGAACCCTAAACAACCCCAATTCGAACCCTAAACAGCCCCAATTCCAACACAAAAGGCCACAAATTCGAACAACCCAAAATCAGCATTTTAGGAAGATATAGTAGGAGAGAGAAAAAATTCAAATTCGAAGAAGAAATTGAATGAAGCTTTTAATCTTCATCGCTAGAACACATTCTAATTTTTCTTTATAAACTAAACCTGCGTTATTCCAAAAACAAAAGTGACAAATCATCTCATAAAACATCAGCCAAATAATAGTATAACAACCACAAAGATTACACAAGCATTTCATCAAACAATTCATATGCATAACAAAAAAAAACTTAACACAAACGAAATTACTCAACAGGGAGAGGAGGAAAAAAATCAAAATCATAGAGGGGATGAAGAACACAGTGAGATTATTACAAATATGCAATGGGCATTAGACCTTTAGTTTAGTATATCTTAAAAGAAACCGACTCATTGCTCAGATTCCTCCCTCTTATTCTCTTTCTTCACTTTACTCCTTAGACTCCAACGCCGGAGTTCGCCTCACGCCACCAGAGTCCTCTTCACTCTGAGTCTCTCTCTTCACTTTACTCCTCATACTCCTTCCTGTAGTAACCACCAACACCGCTACCGGCGCCACAGTCTGACTCGAGAGAATTATATAGAAGTCGGTGGTCTGAAAGAGTGGACTCGTGCGACTCTCCGATGGAAGAGACATACCCACCATCAAGCCCTGGTGTGTCGCGATGAGTGACTAGATAGTGGAATTTGTGGCCTTGTGGGTTGTTGTTGGTTGGATGTTCATCATAACAAACAAGATGAAAATTGTTGATGAGAGAGGGGTGTCGAAGGGCAGAAGGAGACAAGGTTTCGTGGGGAATTGGAATTGGGTGGAAAACAGGTTGAGAGGAGGTTGGAAGAACACAGTGAGAAGGGGAGGAGAGAGAATGGAGACATCATAGAGGGGATGAAGAACACAGTGAGAAGGGGAGGAGAGAGGATGAAGACATCATAGAGGGGATGAAGAACAAGAGAGAGGGGATGAAACACATGAATTAGTTCTTTTTTTTTCTTTTTTTAAAAATAGATTTTTAATCGTAAATGTCAAATAGTTAACGCCGTTAACAATTCCGTTAGGTTTAATGACAAAAATCAAGTTCAGGGTTATCGGAGACAGGGCTGCCAAAGTCGGGGTTATTGGAAAAAGGCCTATAAGTCAGGGTTATCTGAGATAATATCCCTTCTTTTTTTGGAGTTACATCACTTTTTCATTAGAGTTACATCACTTGTTCATTAGAGTTATAGTGCATAAAATCCATTCTCATTTCTCATGTAAGTATGCATTCTCATATGAACTCACTTCTATATATATATATATAGGTAGGATCCACTGAAAACTAACCTTAAGCTGAAAACTGAAAACCGACCTTTTTGCTCATTTTGCAGATTTTTGCTCATTTTAAGTTTTTGCTCATTTTAAGAAACTTTTGCTCATTTTAGCAAACTTTCGCTCATTTTACAAACTTTTGTTCATTTTATGTTTTTTGCTCATTTTACGTTTTCGCTCATTTTAAGAAACTTTTGCTCATTTTACAATTTTTTGCTCATTTTATGTTTTTTTGCTCATTTTATATTTTTGCTCATTTTAAGAACTTTTTGCTCATTTTCAGAAACTTTTTGCTCATTTTATGTTGCAGTTTTCAGTTTTCAGTTTTCAGCATAAGTAGTGGTTTTCACGTGATCCTATTCCTATATATATATATATATATATATATATATATATATATATATATATATATATATATATATATATATATATTACAAAATCCTTGGCTCATGAGAAGTTGCCACATAGGATTTCTAGCCTAAATCGTAGAGCTTAATGAGAGGCCACGTAGGATTGCAAGAAACATAAAGGCCATGCGGTTCAATCCCCCACAAAATCACCTATTTTTTTGTAAGAATCCGGATGATTGCAATCCCATTGTGATTGGCGTGATTGGTGGGATTGATAATGGAAAGTTTCAATTCATTCTCTCTAATTGCAAATCGTGATTTTAGGGATTGATTCTTACAATCCTCCCTATTACCGTTTTTTTATATGATTTTAGGGATTGATTCTTTCAATCTTCCCTATTTGCCGTTTTTGTATACAAGATTTTTTTAAAAAAAAAAAACCGACTTCAATCTTTGAGATTGTATCTCTAAAATCGTTTGATTGCACTAGAACCCTAATTCTAAGACTATAAATATACTCATCATATTTTCATTTCACTACACCATCAAACTTCATAAACTCTAATTGCTTTCTCCTAAAATCGTTTGTTCATATGGACGATGAATATGATTCATTTGAAGCATCGTCTTCACCTACACGTTTCAATATTTGGCATCCAAAAGTGGAACATTCAAATTTTCTTGATCATGAAAGTATGGTACTAACAATGTTCCGTTCATGACATATTAAATTCTACAAAGTTTGCAAGGATGTCACAACTGATCCAGACGTGAATTCGGATAACTGGTATATGGCGGAAGGTGTATTTTCCACAATGAAAGATTCTACGATTTTGTTGGATTTAGAATATATGGTACTACACTTTCTTCATTGCAATCCTCAAAGAGCTCATAAAGTATCTCGCGTTTCATTTGAAGAAATCAACTTGAATGAAGGAGAAGTTATACCACCTACAAATATAGCGTTGTTGCGTTATTTAGTTAACGATTAGTAATATATTTTTCAATATTTGCTTTGTTTTAGTGTTAATGAAATAGTAATATTATCATAGATTACAATAATGCAATTTTTGTTTTGTTAATGTTAGTTGCGAATATCTTATATTAATATAATTGGTTTTGCCTTATTTCTTTCTATTATATTTGGCCGATTTTTTTTTTGCTTTAATAGATTGTAATCCTTCATTCCAACCACCAACTCTTACATATACTATTTTTTCAAAATAGAACAATAAATATAGTCAAACACCCCCAACCATATATTTAATGTGAACAACCAAACTATTACGCCGTTTCTATGCTATGACCGAATTTTTTGTGCTATAAATATGCTCATAACCTTTTTTTTTAATTCACTTCAAACTCTTTTGCTTCATCTTTTCTATACATATTCTACTTTCAATTTCTTATAAGCATCCACTTTTCCTTCTTTTCCATGGATTCTAGAGTTGAAACACAATTGAAGAATTATGTGGATGCAACTAATTCACTTTTACAAGCGTTTTCAAATTATGAGGAGAAGATTAATGATATAACAACAGAGTTAGATAATTTAGATGCAAATGGACACGAGATTGTTGGTTACATAGCTCAAATCATGCATGCACGTAACCAATTTGAGCTTGCACGTCAAGTTTCAACCGAAGTGGTTAGTGGAATAGAACCATTTTTGAAGGATTAGGATGGTTATTTTCGATATTATTAACCATGTTATTAAAGTATTAGTCTTCTTATCCTATTTTATTCACTTTTGAATAATTAGAATTGCTATTTCGGCTATGTATTTTTAGCTTTTTTTTATGAAAAAATATTTATTATCTTATGTGACGCAAGTTTGTTTGTAATCTTTGTTATGGCCATTTTCCGCAAGTATGCAATATTTAAGATCAATTTCCGTTAAAAAATCCGGCTTTAGGAAGAATAGATTCAATTTTGAATTATTAGAGGGATATTCCGAATTTTTTGTTGCAGTTTCATTAAAATATATGCTCTTTTCGGCAAGTATAAAAAACTAATTTTAATTTTCAATTATAAACCGTACACATAATATGAATTCGAGTAATGGCCAATAAGTATACAAAAAACCGTCTTCATAATGGTTTACTTGAACCATAAATATATTAAGATTTTAAGCAAGGCAAATGTTATTAAGATAGAAAATTACGGTTTAAACAAAATTTGTCATAGGATTCGTAATTTTGAGCGTATATTTAGGATTCAAATCTTACATTAAGAACAAAAGTTTATAGCAATAAATATAGTTAAACACCCCCAACCATATATTTAGGAAAGATTACGGTTTTATAACATTGTTTTCGATCTCTTAAAACCGACCAAATTGTTTTTTAGGAAATATTACGGTTTTAAAACATTATTTTCGATCTCTTGCAATAAACCGATTTTTTATTTTAGGAAATATTACGGTTTTAAAACATTCATTTCGATCTCTTGCATTTGACCGATTTTTTTTCTTAGGAAATATTACGGTTTCAAATGAGTTGTCATAGGATTCAAAATTTTAACATTATTAGGCAATTAGTATCAAAAATATTATAATAGATTGGTTTTCTTACTAACTTAATATATTGACATATGATTTTATGTCTACAAAATATTTTACATATTTAAACGTGTGATTTTATAACTAAATTATTCACGTTGTGATATTTATGGGCGGTTATCTTACATTTAGGAAAGTTGTATCAAACTTTTCTATATAATTACAACATATATTGCCTTAAAGACTCCACCCAAAAAAAAAGGAACGTAAAAATAATTACACTAAACACTCATTATAATTCAAGTATTGAAAGTACTCAAAAGAAAAAACACATCATGAAAATGATATATTGCCCTAAACCAAATTTTTTGACCCGTCTTCCTAATGAGATCACATTAGACATACTCGGTCGTGTTGGTTTTAATGATCCTTTTAGTTTATTCAATTGCAAATTAAGGTATGTTAATTATTATCAATCTTTTTCTTATTCATATCTTCCAATGATGATCTTTCTTACTATTAGTTATATGTTGAATATAGTTGCAAATTGCTATGTCGTCTTTCAAATGATGAACATGTTATCAAGCGAGTTTCAATTGAGAGGATAATTGAGCGAGTATGGCTATTGGATGGTACCGCTAAAAGGTTTTTCCTGTTATGCCTTGAATTTAAAAATCCAGAAGCACTACTTCGTTATGGCATCGTAAGTAAACTTACTATATATTTGTCATTTTTAAGGCATAAAATTAGTATTTCGTTACTACTAATTAGTATGTTTTTTTTATTCAGAACAATTTTTAATGTACATCTTACTATTTTGTTATGTACAAGTTCAAAATTTTAATCATAGTAATTGGAATACTGGATTGGCAAAATTGGAAGAAGCTGCGTCGACTGGACATGTTATGTCACGTTACCTACTAGGCTTAATTTTTGTATGTTAGAGGGATACGTCATTTACAAAAAGAGGACTACAAATTCCAAAAGGGTTAATTAAATCAGTTGGTACAGAATTTATTATCCAATGTAGGTAGAAATTTAGAAGGATGCTAAACACTATTTGGATAAGGAGTAGAATTGTGATGTTAATGAAGCATCCGATATTTTGTGAGACAACTGCAAAACATGCTATGAATCTTAGCAAGTGGGATATAGATGATTACTATTCCTTCTCGAACAGTTATGACAAAGTGGACTGTGAAGAGTGCAAGTGTGATCGAGAAGTTCACTTTTTTTATCGATGATGAATTAAGAGGAAGTTTAAGTTGTCAATGTCGGCTTAATAAACACGAGTTGTAATTTTTTATTTACTAAGCAATTGTGGTTTTTCAATTTTTTTTATGCGTATGTAATGTTTTACAATTATTATTATAATTTTATTTTCGTACGTATTTAGCTATAATAATAACAAATTCCAATAAATAATATATCAATTAGACCAAGAAATAATACATAGTATACACTTTCCTAAATATACTATCTGGGACGGTTTGCCATATTTCTTTACCATAAATTATATAACTTTTATTGTAAATAAGGAAAGTTTTCCTATTACTTGATTGATTTATAATGGGAAGTATTTCGATATTTTATATATAGTCCTAAAGGTTAACATTTTTCCACACACTCACAACTTTAGATTGATTCTACTAGAACAAAAAACGTTTTTGCAATGAAGGCAAAAGCTTCAACAAGCCAAAAACCTTCGGCCATTAAGAAGAGGTGTCTACCTAGACGAATTTATTTGAGTCTTTGCCTAATGAACTCACAATTAACATCCTTGGACGCGTTGCTTCTCAAGAACCTTTCAGTTTATTCAGTTGCAAATTAAGGTATTTGTTTTTCATATTCGCAAATAATATTTTAGTAGTTCGGGTTAGTTTTATTGTAAATGACGGATGTTCTTTTTTCATTAGTTGCAAGCTGCTATATAGCCTGTCAGAAGATGAACATGTCATGAAAAAAGTTTCAATTGAGACTATTATCAATCGTATGTGGATGATGAATAGTAATGCTAAGATTTTTTTTGGAAGATGCCTTGAGTGCAATAATCCAGATGCACTTCTACGATATGGCTTGGTAAGTTAATTGATCTTAAAGCTGTATGCAATTATTGACATAATTTATTATCATAAAACAATTATATTATGTTTCGAATTTAATGACATATGTTTCGCTAACTTTAAATTTTTAAAAATGTTTTATACAGGTACAAATTTTTACCCATAATAAATACAATAAGGGCGTGCATAGCTTGATCGAAGCAACGAAAGTGGGACATACAATGTCATGTTATTTACTAGGCCTAATTTGGCTATGTGCGAATTACAAAGCTACTAGAGAAAATGGACTTAAAATTCTTAGAGGAACACTTAGACTACTTAATATGGAGTCTATTATTCGATGTAGAGGGATCTATAGGAGGATGTTAAACACAATCTTGATAAGAAACAGAACTAATATCATAGACAAGGCACCGGTTATTTGTGAGACAAATGACAAGCTACATTTGAAGGGCGACATGTGGGATATAGAAGATTACTATTCCTTCTCCAACGGTTATGACAGATTGGACTGCTATGATTGCAAGTGCGATCGGGAAGTTCGATTTTTCTTAACAATGATGAAATAGGAGGCGTATGAAGAATTCAAATGAAGTTTGTTGTTTAAATTTCCGTTCTTTTAGTAGATGAATATAACAAGTTTAGTTTAAGTTCTTAGTTTTAGTACGTCTGTTTCAAAATTTTAATCGGCTATGGTTATGGACTTCATCATGTCATGGTGTTAGTATTAGTTTATGTTGTTCTTATTTTTAGTCCCTTTTTTTTCGAAATGTAATCGGTTATGGTTATGGACTAATATAACATTTTTTTTTGTTGGAAATTGCTTTGTTTCATTCATAGTATATCTCCTATATTCACCTTCTTATAAATGTACTCTTAAGAAAACATCCTCATATTCTCTAAAAAACCGGCCAAATGGTAGTTAAAGAAACCCTAAAAAAATGTTCTCCTAAAAAAACGAAGATGTACTTTGCATTTTGATTAATAGAAATGTTTAATAATATAGTATATGATGATACATAAAACATAAGATATTTAATTAGATATGATTCATATGATACGTATTACATATATGATATAGTATATATAACGTAAAATATATGATATAAAAGGAGATGGTATATATAACGTAAAATATATGATATAAAAGGATATAGTATATGATAAGTAATATATATATTTATGGAGATACTATATGATACGTAAAACATATCTATATCATATTTAAGAAAATAATAATATACATTGAAAATATATGATACGTAAAATCATGATTCCTTCCTAAATTGATTACATTGAAGGGAAATCATGATTCGTTTTTTACAATAGAGATTATTGAGAGATTTGCTTTCTAAATTTTTTTGTAATTAAGAGATTTGCTTATATAATGAGAATATCTGGGTAATCTATTTATTTCCTTCAGTTTGTTAATAAAGATTATCGAAATCATTAGATATAAATCAATTTAAAAAAATTACTATTTATTTATGGACAAATTTATGGCCCAAATGAAGTAAAGAAGAGATTTTATTTGCATTTATTTGAAGTAAATATGTTAAGTTGAGATAATACAATAATAATCTTATACTTAGTTAGAAAAATAGTCATCTTGAAAAATATACTATACAAAAATAACATGATATCCCTAGGTAATCTAATATTTAATTACAAAAAAAATTAGAAATTAGGGTTTCAGTAATAAAACCAACCAAATTTGCCAGTTATATATATATATATATATATATATATATATATATATATATATATATATATATATATACTATTTGAACTTTATGATTAGAAGCACATCCTTCATTTTCGTTTTGCTAATTGCAATATTTTTCCCCAATGGCTTCTCAAGTAGTTAATCATTGTCCAATTATGAACGTATGTGATTTAACCAAGTCCACTAAGTTGTCTGCTATTAGAGGTCAGATCATACGTGTAGGGGAAAGACCTCATTATAAGAGCCCAGGTGTAACTGACAGCGTGGAGTTGATCGTGATGGATGAACAGGTATATTCATATGATATAGTGATACTATATACTTAATAGATACCTTTATCTTATTGATTATTCAAAAATTAATTATATGTAATTTATATGCAGGGAGTTAAAATACAGATTTCATGCAGACATAATTTGATTGTGGCATTCTGGCAAGCATTAAGGAGGGAGAATGTCGACAGTTTTCAATTTTTTTGGTTCTACTGAATAATGGCTATGAGCAACCTACACAACATCCTTATAGGTTGAGTTTGAATTATGGTTCAACTGTTGAGGAATGTGGTGACTTGAATGTTTCTAAATATGGATTGTCTTTCACTAACTTTGAGGATATACTTTCAAAGAAAGTTCCAGATGTTACTTTTATTGGTAAGTTATATCTTTTTGGTCAAGTGAATATAAATCTTAACATTTATTTCGAAATTGACTAATCTAATCTATATTCATATACATTGCAGATATTATAGGACATCTTACTGGCTATAGTGGAGTGATTAAGACAGACAACTCAAGGTTCATAACGATTGAGTTAATGGATTTAGAGTAAGTTATTTTAAAAATCACTATTAGTTTGCTTTTGGAAGCATTTTTTTTGTTGAGTAGAAACATAGGATTATTTTAAAGAAATTCTTCTATTTAGACACTTGAATAAATATTTTTGTAGGAATCAAGTCTTAACTGTTGTTCTATGGGGTGATTATGCTGACGAAATGCTAAGTCATGTGGTATCGCAAGGAGAAAAGAACCCTATATTTGTCATCATTCAATTTGGAAAGCGAATATGGTGGAAAGGTATTAATATTGAAATTTCGTTCGAATAATTTGTTACATCATATAAATCTATTGATAATTATGTTATTTTTCATATGCATTTTATGACAATAGGAGAAGTACGTGCTGCAAACTCGCGTTATGCAACTAGACTTTTTATCAACCATGACATGCCCGAAATGATAGACTTCAAAGAAAGGTATTTTAAAAATTATATGAATTAATATAAGGAAATACTATCTATTTTTGAAAATAAAATATTTATTCCAAAAATATAGGTATGCAACGTGTTATCAATGATATTAAAGATAATTTGAAAAATACATTTGTTTACCTTAATGAAGATTATTGCTAATTGATCTACATAAATGACAGATGGCTTGGAAAGCAATCAAATACTGAAGTTTCACAACCCCTTACACAATTATCTACTGATAGTTGTGAGTTTTTGAAGGAAGAAATGGTGAAAGATATATCATATTTGCTTTCTATGGACAAGGTAAATAATATAAAAAGTATACTAACGAAAAATAATGTAAAATAGATATGTTTTGTTTTAAAATCCTCATATGTGGTATTCCAAGTTTAATGACATCAGGCTGGTGTATGTATGACCTTAGCAACAATTGAAGATCTAGACACGAGTTACAATTGGTATTATGATTCATGTAAGCGATGTTATAGTGGTGTTATAAGGGAAGGTGACCTTATCAAGTGTCGAAAAGAAAACATGATCTTGAAATCTACAGTCCCAAGGTAAAAATATTTTAACTTATTAAGCAATTAAATATAATTTTTTTTTGAAATAACAATATAATATGTATTTGGTTTTAGGTTCAAGATAAAGGTGATTGTTTCTGATAAAAGTGGTGATGCATCTTTCTTACTTTTTGACAAAGAGGTAAAAAATTTGATTAATACAACTGCTGAAGAACTACTTGAACATCAACAACAGGTATATTAATACGTGAATATGCCACTAATGAGGCTATTTAAAACTAATGTGTCATGTGCGAATTCAAGTTGATTATTTATATTTGAATTTTGATATTTTAGATGGGACAAGATGATGCAATTCCTCAAGCGTTCAGGATACTTTTAGGAAAGAAGTTTCTCTTTTAAGTTAATGTTCCGCGCAATAATTGCATTGAGCAAAATGCAATTTTCACAGTTGTTACCTCCATAGACGAAATTAGTGTTATTGACGAGTGGATGAGCATCTATATGAAAATAATAGTATGTTCTATCTTTCTCCTCCTTATTTACATTATCGATTTATATAAATTTTAAATAATATATTTAATATGACATATAGGATTTTAAAATTCACTTTTTTTAAATAGCATGAGGAATTTCAAAGACAATAAATTGCGGACGAGAGTGTAAAAGAGACCGAGGAGAAGGTAATTGATTTTAAATCCAATTTCGAAATATGCACGTTTAAAATATCTAATTCATAGTAACAAATTATTTTTGTTATTTGTAATATTGTTTCTTATTTTGTATATTTAATTTTTTGTTGTAGGATATATCTAAATCTGAGAATGAATCATCTTTGAGTCAAATAACACCACAAAAGAGGCCACATGAGGGGGAACAAACTTTGGGAGCTACATCTGAACTATCTCCAGCACATATTCAAGAGTCGAGCACTAAGAAGCTTTTAATAAAGAAGGAGAAATAAGAATTGAGATTTTATTTCTCATTTTTATGGACAATAATAACTATTTCGAATTTCTTATGCGTTGAGTTATGTTTTTAAGAACAATTTTGTTGGTTTGAATAAGTTGCAAATGTTATGTGGAATTTGCATAGGTACTTTTTTAAAGTTTCAAATAGTATGGAATTTGTTAAGCATTTGACTTAACATTTTGGTTATTACATATTGGGTTGATTTCTCTATCAATTTTGTTTGTGTCATTAAGTATAAGTATATATCATTCCTAATTTTATATAGACGATTTAAACATATTTTATAATATATATCTTAATTAAAACCGATTTACACACAACACACACAACTGTTACCTATTCTTGCTTGATTTGTTTCCATATAAAGTTCAATAAGTAATAAATATGAAAACTAAGTATATATCATGCATATTTTTATAAACACGATTTCCACAATTTATTTATAGATATTTGTTAAAAAAACCCGATTTATAAAAAAACTCTTAAGCTTTTGGTTAATTGATTGTGTTTCCATATAAAATTCAAATTGAATAAACAATCAAAAGAAAATCAATGAAATGCCTATATATAGATAGACTACCGATTTTCTTTGGCTATAAATTCAAGCTAAAGTACCTATTACTTGAGTAACCTAAAATAAGTTTTAGCAATGAATCCTAACGCTCTTAGTCGTTGTCTACTTCAGTGCCTTCCAGTTGAAGTTTTGATTGATATAATTTCACGTGTTGGATCCTCTTCGATTAGTGATTTGTTTCGTTACAAGTTAAGGTACATCATATTTAACAAATTGTTTTGAATGTTTTAAAGTTTTTTCGAACACCTTTATTTAACACTTTTATGCTTAATGTGTAAATACAATTGTAAGCTACCCAATGAAATATCCAATGATGATAAAGTTCTCCAAGCACTTTGTATTGACCATATACTATTTCGACCACGGGAACACATTGTTAAAAAAATGGAGTTATTTACACGTTGCCTACAATGCAAGAATCCTTCAGCTCTTTTGTGGGTTGGAATGGTAACTATTTATATTTATCTTCTAATGGTTCATTGATATCATATAATTTCTTTGACTTTGATTGTTAGTTAGGGTTGATATGGTTGTTGCTTCACTACATGTTTAGTATTTTACGCACATGAAGATGGAAGATGGTATTAAGAACATCACAATAGCATCAAATGAAGGTTATTTGGTGGCAACTTATTTACTTGGGCTCATTTACCTATGCGATAATGGGTATGAATGGAATTGTGGAATGCAGAAAAAAGATTCGTGACAACTTGAATGGATTATCTATAGAAAATAAAGTTACTTTCAAACCAGATGGATTCTTTTTATGTACAACACAAGAATCATGCGAGGCTAAAATGAAACATTGGGAAGCTGTTGATTATAACTATTATTATTCTGAAGATGATAACTTATTATGTGATTTTTGCAATTGTAATACAGAAATTTGTTTCTTTATATCTTTTATGTGTTAGAGTTACATTAGATGTTCAATCTATTACTTATTTATTGGATAATAAATTGAATTATTTGTTTTACTTTATTTTAGTCGACTTTACATTATGAAGGTGATTGTGAAAATTGTCCACCTTTTGTCCATTATTTCTTAATTAGATATGATACGTATAATATATATGATATAGTATATATATAACGTAAAATATATGATATAACAGGATATAGTATATGATAAGTAAAATATATATTTAAGGAGATAGTATATGATACGTAAAACATATTTATATCATATATTTAAGGATATAGTAATTTACATTGAAAATATATGATACATAAAATCATGATTCCTTCCTAAATTGATTGCATTGAAGGGAAATCATGATTCGTTTTTTACAATAGAGATTATTGAGAGATTTGCTTTCTAATTTTTTTTGTAATTAAGAGATTTGCTTATATAATGAGAATATTCGGGTAATCTATTTATTTCCTTAAGTTTGTTAATAAAGATTATCGAAATCATTAGATATAAATCAATTAAAAAAATTATTACTTATTTATGGAGAAATTTACGGCCCAAATGAAGTAAATTGAAGAGATTTAATGTTTTCTAAATTTAAGATTTTATGATATTTTCCCAAAATCATGATGCAAAATCATTAATAAAATATTAAAGGCATAAAAGTAGTGGCATAATAATTTACCCTATTTACTAAATGTATATGAAAAAAAATTAAAGACGAAATGTATTAATCCAATTTGGTTAAAAATGTGTGACTTAAGATCTCACATTTCCTAATAAAATTGAGATCATGATTTCGAGCACCAAGTCGAACTTTTCTTCTAGATTTCCATTTTTTTCTAGATTCGATATCATCCTTATTCTTTTCTAAGACAAAGGTTGAGTACATAGAAGGTGAGGCATCCATAACATATATACCCTAAAAGAATATAATATATATACACACTTAAATTTAGCCAAATTTTTGGTTCAATTTCATAACCTAAATCTATCGATTTTTTTTGTCCTTAACCACATACATATACTACACGTTTATACTCATTCGTGTTAGCTCTGTTGTAACACCCCCAAATTTCTCCACTTTAAAAACTTATACTTTCGTAAAATACTTGGAGAAACTTAAGGGTATTACCGCCACGTATAAATACGCTTGGCAATACTATAACTTGACACACAAAAATATGCAGCGGAAACTTCTAACTTTATTTATAAAAATAATAAACATTATTATTTAAATACCACAATACTAATATGAAAAGTCTAAAGACTACTAAAATAGCGATCTAGTTCTAATGATCCCAAAAGGTTCATCCCATGCATCATGAATCATCAATGGACCTAAAAAATTCTCCCCATAAGGAAATTAGGGCAAAGCCAAAACAAATAGGAAATACGAGTCAGTTGAAATACTGAGTACATTTACATGCAAGACTTGTAAACTTTGTAAATATATAATTCACATACTTTCATAAACATGCTTTATTTTGCAATTCTAGTAATAATAAAAGATAATATTAAACCATTCTTAAATCCACGTTACCACGAAAGAATATATCTCCTTTATTAATTCCATTAAAAGTGGAAAACAATAATATAAGAACTTAACTTAAACCCCATTCCTTGATCCGCGGATCCTAAGTGTGCACACCCCCCAAGCTAGTATGTAACACCCCAGAATTTCAAAACGGAAAAGAAAGAAATAATAATGGTATTAATAGGACGATGGCGGAAACATCGTCTTCTGGGAATATCACTACTACAAGAAATGTGTTTAAATAACTAAGTGATAAACCAACATAAGTAAATAGTATAAATAAATTAAATTAATTAGAGTAATAACTAAAAGAGAAAACTGACTCTCAAACTAATTAAAAGTCTAGACCTAAAACAACTATCATTTCAATGCTCACAACTCAACCCGAACCCAAAACCAAAGAAGATTCCCATCAACATAACCTGCAAAATATATAACAACAATCCACAATCAGTGGGGAGTAACTAGCAGTTCTCCCAGAACAAAAGAAATCAAAGCATGATTCAGACATAGATTAATAAGAAAGGAAATAATAAAGTCAAGTCAACTACGATATGCATCCACTTCCATATAAATCACAAATAACGCAAGTGAATAATAAATAGCAAGTGAGTTGGATAAAAATAAATAAATCATCTCAAAAGTACTTTTATAAAAATAGAAGTATAGGTAAAACAAGTTATTGAGTCAGAAACCGAACGCCAGTGAATCGCAATTCACTTCCTAAGGTTTGTCAGATCGCAATCTCCAGGTCAGTCTATGGGCTTACGTTCCCCACTGCCTGTGTCTAAGAATGGCCAAACTCCCGATGCAGGGTAGAACACGCAGAACTCCCTGACCTCTCGGACGACAACAATTAACCCAGGTGTACCCCTAGTTCACAAACCAGGTGGTTGGCATGTTCTTCACCGGGGACTACATCTATCCCACCGGATATTCTTATCTCAAAATAAAATCATAAATATCATCAAAGTATCACCGGATAAAAACATTCATCAAAAGGGATGCCACCCGGCCTTATACCCATAATTCATCAAAAACAACTCTTCATAATTCCTCAAAAATAATAACCTACAAACTTACAACAAATGTCTCCAACAATAAACACCTTGAACATCTCTAAGCATCAACAATGATATTAAACTAATTTTTACAGCACCAACAAATCAATCAAAAATACATCACCAATTAACTCCAAGGCTTATTCAATAAAAGAGTAGTAACAATTAATCATTTTTCTCATAAATCAAACATAAACATAATGATACCCAATAATACTTACTGCAACCTACTGAACATCATAAACCAAGAACATAATAGATTACAAATTATTTCTGATTAACAAGCTCTTAAATAATTTAAAAGAGTATCCTCAATTTTACAACAAAAACCCAATAATAATTATTAAACTAATAAATTAGAGCAGTAAAATCACACAAAAATTATCATACGACCCTAATGGCTCTACGGACATGGTAATATTTTTATTTATAGTTTTCAGACTCTAAAAGTATTTTTAAACATTAATTTACAGATTACTCAATAAAGCCAAAATAATAATTAAAAATAAAAATAAACGCCCAAAAATTACTAAAAATTTACCTAACATGCATAAACTCACGAAAATACATAATCTACAAAGAAATGAATTTTTCGGCTTCCAGAAATAATTTTCATGATTTATATACTGACAGAAACGATAATGCAAAAACAGATATATCAATTAAATAAACAGGTAAAAAGTAGGAAAAAATTATTCTAAGGCATGTAATACATACTACACATATAACATGATCCACGAAAAATAATTTCAGTAATTTTAACATTCGTTTAATAATTATTATGCAAATAAGCCAAAAACGCACAAAATACCAATTAAATCAAATAAATACTAAAAATCAGACGAAAATTATTTTTCTTTATACAATAATCACACAGCACGCATCAAGTATATTCATGTCAAATTTCGTCAATAATTTTATTCAAAAAGTATTTTAAACAATTCCTAGCGTAATAATCTAATACCGAATAATACCCTAATCACTATTGTTCTAAGATAACTACTAGTTACCTGGAACGTCGGGAGGAGAGCGAGTCTAAAGAGATACGAAAAATATGCGAGCAATCCAATTCCTCCATGAACGAAAATTGTAGCAACAAGTCACTAGGCGTTTTCTTCTTGAACGTTGAAAACTCTTGTTTCACACTGTTCTGTTCCGACCATGATTCCCGGTGATCAAAAGCTCGGATTCTAAATCACTACGGTCAAAGTTAATAACAAGATGTTGTAAACGTTCTGTCTAAAGTTGAAGACGATCCAACGGTTAGATCTCCGGCTATGGTTATTTTCGTGAAGGTGTGACAGGAAAAACCTGGTTGAACCTTTCTATTCTTTTCCTCTTCCTTTTCTCTCTTTCTTTTCTTGAAAACGGTGAGGGTTAAATGAGAATGATGCTGAACTTCTTTTAATAAAAATCAGAATTTTATGGCAAGGAAAAAATGAAGGGTTTAGGAGAAATGATTAGGGGGGTTATGGGGGGGTTACAAACTACCAAGAGTCATCAATTAAAAGAAATGAAATAAAAGAAGAGAAACTTCTTCCTTCTCCCTCCCCATAGCCGGATGTCCAAGCCCAAGTACACCAAGATGATTTCGGCCCAAGTCATCAAAGGTCCACGCATCAAAAGTCCGTCACGCGATAAATCGATAAATTCCTAAATCGCGCCTAAACTTTGAAAATACTTAATAATGAAAATAATTCTAATAAATTATATTATAAATATAAATATAATGCACACATTAACACACCATATAATAAAATAATAATTCGGCTCCCAAATTATAAAGAATAAAAATCATTAATCTAGAGAAAATAATAGTTTTAGGGAAAACTTTTGCGGAAAAACTAGGAGCAAAATTATGGGTTGTTACAATCTCCCCTCCTTAAAAGAGTTTCGTCCTCGAAACTTCAAAACAACCAAGGGACAAAAGAAAGTACTCTAGATAAAGAACATTAAGAAAACAAAAATCGATGGATTTTAGTTAAGAACTAAACAACTTTTCAGGTATAAAATTTTGATAACTCAAATAATATATATTTTATTTTGGAAGACCAAAAGAGTTGTACAGTAAAGAAGCATGGTAACAACCATCATTTATACAATGTGAAAGAACCAAAGACAAGTAGAAAGTTTGAGGTAAAAACATTTGCACAATAAGCTATAGGTAATTTTGTAAAAGAATTAGGAATAAATAGTTACGTAAAATTATAAAAGAATAAATCCGACCATACATAAATATTTTTAGAAAAGAAACGAAGAAGAAAAAAGTTCGTAAATAGATAGCCAAACTAATTTAAATAGAGCTAACCACACGGGCTTATACTCCACTTAAAGAGATAAGAACACTTTAATAAAGAGTAGCTAGCTGCTTATTAAAATAGCACTTACGAACACAAGTCATGACATATGTTATAAGAGCGTACGTCCTCCTAAACATATATATGAAATTTAAAGCTCGCAAAAGAAATTGAAAACTTTAAAATAAATTTCACAATGACGAAACACTAATAATAAATAGGCGATAAAGTAATAAATTATTAACAACAATTATAAAATTTGCTAAGTCGACACAAATGTGCATGGAACCACCCATTGCAACCTAGTATCAACAAAATAATATTTGAAATCCTTCTTATCAAATCAACATTAAAGTTTAACGGAATCACCCAATATAAACTTAATGTCAACTCAAAAAGGAAGTTAAATCAAAGTAGTCAAAATGCGTCAACTTATCAAATTGACATACGAGTCAAAGGAATCACCCATTATGACTCAATATCAACTCAAACAAGTTTAAAATTTTTGGACTTATCAAATTGACATACAAGTCAAAGGAATCACCCATTATGACTTAATATCAACTCAAACAAGTTTAAAATTTAGACTTATCAAATTGACATACAAGTCAAAGGAATCACCCTTTATGACTTAATATCAACTCAAACAAGTTTAAAATTTAGACTGAGTATATAAATTTCGTTTTCAAAGAATATAAAACAGATCAGTCAAAATCAGAGAATTAAATAAGAAGTAATGAAAACAACCAAAATTTTTCTATGAAATGAGAAAGCACTAAATATTTAAACAAGAAACAACAAATAGTAAACGAGATCCTTTCACGTATTTGAGTTCGAAAAATAATGCTAATAAGAAAAGTAAATTAGTAAAGTAAAGTAAAAGTTGTTGAATGCTAACCTTTAAAACAAAATAGTTTGCGTCTACATTTCAATCTAACACCAAGACAACTCATTAAAGTACTTTTTATTTTCAAAGACTACAAAACTTATTACCATAATTAAAGGCTAAATAAGGATTAGCATGAAAAATACAAATATTAAAAGGAAAATATTTATAAATATAGATGGTCAAAAACGGTAAGAGAAATTTGAAGCATATCTTGAAAGACAATTTCATAACCCCTTTCTTTTTCCAAACCATTATAAAACAATTGAAATTAAACGTTTTTCAAAAGAGTATGTCAAAATATTAACAATAACAAAATTTGAATACCAAATTATAACTTTTATATAAGTATGAAATTTATTAAGATCAAAGATCTAAAATATAATTTGGAATATAAACTCAAACTAGAAAGTTTGTAAAATAATAAAACAGATACGTAGTACTCACATAAAAAAAACAACACTTAATTGAAAAAGAACATAAAGTATATACCATCGCACATAATAACATATACTATCAAGCAACCAGCAAATAAAATAAATGCAATGCAACACACATGACTATATTAAAATTAAAAGAAAAGTTTATTTTTAAAATTGTAAAACACAAAACAAATTAAACACACAACTAAACCGAGAAGGCTATAAATTACTTCGCTTTCGCTGCGCACTCTGATAAAAGAGAAAATAAATTACATGTAAGAGGCCCTGCAAATAAGATTAGCAAACTTGGTAGACTAATTCCACCAATAATACAAGTAACTATACATAACATATGCTCCATAAGCATGAGAGCACACCACATTCCCATAAAGCTTCCCTTTTACTTACTCTACCCATCACACTCTCATTATAGTGAAACTACTAAACTTAATTCTAAACAAATTTTATCTCCTATGGCTAACCAATAATTCTAAAGAATCATTAGCAACTCTGTTTCAGAGTTTAGGAGTGTTTTGCTCTGATACCAACTGTAACACCCAAGAATTTCAAAACGGAAAAGAAAGAAATAATAATGGTATTAATAGGACGATGGCGGAAACATCGTCTTCTGGGAATGTCACTACTACAAGAAATGTGTTTAAATAACTAAGTGATAAACCAACATAAGTAAATAGTATAAATAAATTAAATTAATTAGAGTAATAACTAAAAGAGAAAACTGACTCTCAAACTAATTAAAAGTCTAGGCCTAAAACAACTATCATTTCAATGCTCACAACTCAACCGGAACCCAAAACCAAAGAAGATTCCCATCAACATAACCTGCAAAATATATAACAACAATCCACAATCAGTGGGGAGTAACTAGCAGTTCTCCCAGAACAAAAGAAATCAAAGCATGATTCAGACATAGATTAATAAGAAAGGAAATAATAAAGTCAAGTCAACTACGATATGCATCCACTTCCATATAACTACAAATAACGCAAGTGAATAATATAGCAAGTGAGTTGGATAAATATAAATAAATCATCTCAAAAGTACTTTTATAAAAATAGAAGTATAGGTAAAACAAGTTATTGAGTCAGAAACCGAACGCCAGTGAATCGCAATTCACTTCCTAAGGTTTGTCGATCGCAATCTCCGGAGTCGACCTATGGGCTTACGTTCCCCACTGCCCGTGTCTAAGAATGGCCAAACTCCCGATGCGGGGGTAGAACACGCGAGAACTCCCCGACCTCTCGGACGACAACAATTAACCTGGGTGTACCCCTAGTTCGCAAACCAGGTGGTTGACATGTTCTTCACCGGGGACTACATCTATCCCACCGGATATTCTTATCTCAAAATAAAATCATAAATATCATCAAAGTATCATTAATCTCAAAAACATTCGTCAAAAGGGATGCCACCCGGCCTTATACCCATAATTCATCAAAAACAACTCTTCATAATTCCTCAAAAATAATAACCTACAAACTTACAACAAATGTCTCCAACAATAAACACCTTGAACATCTCTAATCATCAACAATGATATTAAACTAATTTTTACAGCACCAACAAATCAATCAAAAATACATCACCAATTAACTCCAAGGCTTATTCAATAAAAGAGTAGTAACAATTAATTATTTTTCTCATAAATCAAACATAAACATAATGATACCCAATAATACTTACTGCAACCTACTGAACATCAGAAACCAAGAACATAATAGATTACAAATTATTTCTGATTAACAAGCTCTTAAATAATTTAAAAGAGTATCCTCAATTTCACAACAAAAACCCAATAATAATTATCAAACTAATAAGTTCGAGCAGTAAAATCACACAAAAATTATCATTCGACCCTAATGGCTCTACTGACATGGTAATATTTTTATTTATAGTTTTCGGACTCTAAAAGTATTTTTAAACGTTAATTTACAGATTACTCAATAAAGCCAAAATAATAATTAAAAATAAAATTAAACGTCCAAAAATTACTAACAATTTGCCTAACATGTATAATCTCACGAAAATACATAATCTACAAAGAAATGAATTTTTCAGCTTCCAGAAATAATTTTCATGATTTATATACTGACAGAAATGATAATGCAAAAACAGATATATCAATTAAATAAATAGGTAAACAGTAGGAAAAAATTATTCTAAGGCATGGAATACATACTAAACATATAACATGATCCACGAAAAATAATTTCAGTGATTTTAACATTCGTTTAATAATTATTATGCAAATAAGCCAAAAATGCACAAAATACCAATTAAATCAAATAAATACTAAAAATCAGACGAAAATTATTTTTCTTTATACAATATTCACACAGCACGCATCAAGTATATTCATGTCAAATTTCGTCAATAATTTTATTCAAAAAGTATTTTAAACAATTCCTAGCGTAATAATCTAATACCGAATAATACCCTAATCACTATTGTTCTAAGATAACTACTAGTTACCTGGAACGTCGGGAGGAGAGCGAGTCTAAAGAGATACGAAAAATATGCGAGCAATCCAATTCCTCCATGAACGAAAATTGTAGCAACAAGTCACTAGGCGTTTTCTTCTTGAACGTTGAAAACTCTTGTTTCACACTGTTCTGTTCCGACCATGATTCCCGGTGATCAAAAGCTCGGATTCTAAATCACTACGGTCAAAGTTAATAACAAGATGTTGTAAACGTTCTGTCTAAAGTTGAAGACGATCCAACGGTTAGATCTCCGGCTATGGTTATTTTCGTGAAGGTGTGACAGGAAAAACCTGGTTGAACCTTTCTATTCTTTTCCTCTTCCTTTTCTCTCTTTCTTTTCTTGAAAACGGTGAGGGTTAAATGAGAATGATGCTGAACTTCTTTTAATAAAAATCAGAATTTTATGGTAAGGAAAAAATGAAGGGTTTAGGAGAAATGATTAGGGGGGTTATGGGGGGTTACAAACTACTAAGAGTCATCAATTAAAAGAAATGAAATAAAAGAAGAGAAACTTCTTCCTTCTCCCTCCCCATAGCCGGCTGTCCAAGCCCAAGTACACCAAGATGATTTCGGCCCAAGTCATCAAAGGTCCACGCATCAAAAGTCCGTCACGCGATAAATCGATAAATTCCTAAATCGCGCCTAAACTTTGAAAATACTTAATAATGAAAATAATTCTAATAAATTATATTATAAATATAAATATAATGCACACATTAACACACCATATAATAAAATAATAATTCGGCTCCCAAATTATAAAAAATAAAAATCATTAATCTAGAGAAAATAATAGTTTTAGGGAAAACTTTTGCGGAAAAACTAGGAGCAAAATTATGGGTTGTTACATAGTATCCCTTTATGAATACAAAGACATTGGAGTAACCTTGATGCCAACTAGTGGACTTGGAATAACCCTTCTTGAACAAAGCCAAGGGGTAATTGTAATAAGAATAACATAGGGGTAAACCATTCCTTTAATTCAAAAACAAATTTAATTATGATAAACAAACTTAATTATTGATTAATAATAATTTAAACTATTAATACCAAAATGGGAAGATTTAACAATCTCTTTAAAATCAAACAAAATTGATTTTAGGAAAAAAATTTGGAAAAAAAAAATTAAAAAATAATTGCTGCATCTCTACAGCTGCACGGCAGCCTTGAATGATGTAAGAAAAGTTTTGCTCCCTTTTGCCCTAATTTTTATGATTTAGGAAATTTTCACCTCTTTTTCTACCCTAGTTTACACTATAAATATCCCTCTAATGCTTCACTTTCTCTTCACCAAAAATCTTGAGAGTTCTTAATAAAGTTTTCTCTAAAGTGAGTGATCTCTTTGAGTGCTTGCTAGTAGTTTTTGTTCTTCACCAAGGAGTTTTAGCGGGAGGTTTTGTAAGTACTCTTTTTTTTCAAAATTCTTTCATAAAATCAATTTTGTTTGATTTTAAAGAGATTGTTAAATCTTCCCAAATCAATTAAAATCCCATACTTTCTAACTCAATATAAATCTCATAAAAATCTGATTTTATAAGACTTAACAAAATATTTTAAATATTTAAAGTTGTGGTTTTATTTTAAAGAAACCTATTTTTCAAAACAACACATATAAAAAATCCGAAAATTACATACTAAAATGTATAATCTGATTTTATTACCCAAAAATGAAATTTGGATTTTATAAAATTATTTATCAAATATTTGTTTAAATAACTAATTAAATAAATAAGATAATGACAAGAGCAACTATTGTTAAAAATTACTAAAATAACCTTTAAAATTCAAACTATATTTCCCTCCAAATGATTCCCTCCAAAGTGATTTTAAAATAATTTAAGAGTTTTGAAGATAAAATTTAGAATTGTTTTAAATAATCTCAATAAATGCCTAAAAATACGGGGTATTACATATGTTTTGTCCTTAACCACACACATATACTACACGTTTATCCTCTACGTATACTACATGTTTATACTCATGTTACCCCATTCTTAATAATTAGTTTAATTCATAAACATTTAGAATGATAATTCTATTCTATACCTCATATGTAAATCATATCATTGAAGATGAGCAATCAAGAGCAAGAAACAAAAAAAGTATTGAAGAGGCAACCAAGCAAAAGTTTGCGTGGAAAATATGCAAGAACACATCAAGAAGACATGGGTAAGTAATTCTAGAAGCATTAAAATTTATAACATTTTATATGCTAATATTTGATATTCCACCTAATATTGAATAAATACAAAGCGGATAATTATTACATAACAAATTGCAATAAATTAAAAATAAATACAAATTATAAATAAAAACAAATACTAATTATTACATTTAACATTATATATTAGGTGGAATATCAAATATAGATATTAAAATGTTGTAAAATGAAGCATATATGTAAATATTTTGTAGATGAAATACTAAAAGAGGTGCTATCATGCTTACCTTATCTCCTGACATAGATTAACAATTTGATGTTATGCTATTTGTACTACATCACATGCATTGGATAAAAACGTGTCATAAGAAAATTAAATAACTCTATCTAATATAGTCAATATAATTAGTCATATTTACCTCTTTGTAGATCTACCAATATATGTTATGAGTAATTTATATGCAAGACAAGGAATTACATACCAAAATACATGTTAGTAGTTGAAAAATAAAATGATACTAAGATCTTGATATTAATAGCTTATCAAATGCATTTTTCCTTTATATAATTGAATATATAGTAGTATTGATCAACTAATATCTTATTTTATGTGTTCATGTAGACAATTAAAAATATCATTATATGTACATGTTATTCTGGATTTTTTCCTTAAGTACATTTGTTGTCCATTTTTATTTACTGCTATTTTTGTTACAAAAAATTCTCCTAAAGAATCTACATTATCAATTGGAGATATTGGGAACGTTAAGGAGTCACGAAGACATTTGGGAGACATATCTAATGGTAATGTGTTCTACATATTTTAGATCATATGGTATACTAAAATATTATAACATTGTTAAATAAGTTGACCATGAAAAATGTTGTTACATATAATTGTTCTAACTCCATTATTTGTTTTTTTATAAACGATTGTAATTATATCGAGGTCAACAACAAGAATAGATTCATGTGATACACAAAAGTCAGTTATAACAAGTAGTGATGTTCTTGCACTCGATGAAGAATCAAGAGCAGCTAGGCAGAAGAGAAAATACCTTTTGGACAAAAACATAATCAAATTTCCCGAAGAAATTAATGGTATAATATTTTTTAACCTTGATAATATTGTGAATTTAGATGGATTATAATTGATTGATAATGTTAACTCCTTACCTAATAAATTTTAATTAGTTGGATAGTTTAGATGACATGTATCAATATTTATTCTATTAAACATACCAACCATCTACGAAATATAAAGAGTTGTATATATTGTACCTTAATAGTGGTATATATAGAAGATATCTATGTTACTTTATTAGTTGTAAATATATTTTTACTATAAGAGTATGAAAGCTTAGTTATCTATTCCTTAAACTTTTCCAATAATCTCCATATTGAAACAACGTATTCCATTCGTTCCGGTTCATGCAAGCACAACAAAAATAGGAGAATATATGTTACTATGAGTATTGCAAATAACTTACATTAAAATATAATATATTCTAAACTATAACCACCAAAAATAACAATTTCAATCATAATAATAATATGTGGCTTCTAACATTATCACAAAGATTAATATGTCATATGAATAGGAATCTCAAACATACCATTAGCAAAGTAGCTTAAAGGACTTCTTTAACTACTGCCACTATTCTCCTATGTTAAGTAAGATAGCCTTTAAAAAGTTAGATATTAATGGTTATTAAGCTCATCTAATAAAAGTATATCATATAAAATTCTAAAAACAAATAATAAATCAGACATATATGAGTTAAAGAATATAACTTTTTATGAGATAATTCGAAATTTAATCAAATTTAATGAAACCATATATTTTGTACAAATTTTTTACAATTGAAAAGCAATGACTTGAAAAGTTGTAAACATTGATTAATGCTTTGTAATGTTACATTTCCAATCCAACTTTTTAAAACTATTGACTTCAGCATGATAATTATTAACTTTTCCTTGGAATTCACAATTAGAATAATTTAATTTTATTAAAAAGTTACAAATGTGATTACAATCCTATGTACCAGATTTATAAGGACCAAATAAACTATTATGTATATTCGAAATTTTTTTCATTAATGTAATTTAGAGGACAAATTATTTTTTTAACAAATGGCCATAAATATAAAAACAAAGGGAAATGGGGAAATCAGTTTTCGGAAATTGTTTACCAGTGGGCTAGGCTGAGATGCCCATTCCATACCGGTCATTAAGGCAAGTTAGGTTCATTTTGAAAGTGGTTTTTGGGCCTACTGTCCAAAAAGAACAGCTTAGTTCGGGTAGTTTAGGTTTTTGAACTGTATGTGAATTAGCCTCGGTCCATGCATTAGCCTAGCTTGGTTGCTCAATTGCTCCAAGCCTTGGCCCTAACTTGGTCTACCTAGCCCAATCTTAATATCCATAATAAGTACACTAGAGGAAAAATTGTCAATTGCTGTTGTAAAAGGGCTGCGGTTGTGTAGAAAACCGCAGCCCTTCCTTTAAGGGTTGCGGTTAAGCGCAAAACCGCAGCCCTTACCGAACAAAGGGCTGCGGTTATGGGCTTAACCGCAGCCCTTAAAGGAAGGGCTGCGGTTTTCTACACAACCGCAGCCCTTTTTTTTTATTTTTTACTCTCGGCCAAGACACCGCGCTTAATTTGCATTTCCCTCGCTCGCTCATTATTTTCGTTCACTCTCTCCTCTCCAAGCGCCGACGACCCGGCCATCACCCTCTCCACCTCCCCGCACGCTCGCCGCACCACGCAGAACCCTCTCCTCTCTTACGCGCCACCCTCGCCGTGGTTAGAAACGCCACCAGCGAGTTCCTCCCCACGCACCTGAGCGTGAAAACCGCCCTAAGTTGCGCGCCAACCACCTGAACGCGAGGCACCTGTGCGCCAACAACCTGAGCGGCATCCACTGCTGTGCGCCACCCACCCCCTCTCACGCCATCGCGCGGCACTACCCAGGGTCAGCCACCACCGATCCACCGCGTCGGCCTATAGCTAGGTTTGCAATTTTCTGAATTTAATGTTGTTTTTCACTAGATTAACCTTCTTTTACACACCTAGAAAGTCAAAAGCTTTAATTTTTATGTTATCTTATAGTTCTATCCTTTGATATTTTTCTTCATATATGTTTCTAGTTGATTTTTGCTTCACTTGCTTAATTGGTAACTTTTGTTCTGTAATTAACTTTTAATTTCTCTAAATTTATTGGTGAAGAACAAAAAAAAATCCACACCCACAAGGTGTTTGATCTTTTGTCCAAGAGAAATTAGCCAAAACCCTTGTTTTTTCTTCTGTTTTACTGATGTATCCTGTGCTTGTTGATCCTGAATTAGAATGCCTGAACCATGAATTTAAATACAATCCTAAGTTGCTTTTAAACTTTTTCACACATCAAGACTTTGGAAATGGGATTAGTTTAGGTGGGATCTTTGAAAACAGTAATTTTGTTGATCAAAAACCTCAATATGCTCCTTAATATGCTCCTTAAGTTGTAATTTTACTAGTGGAATATGACTTGAATTTTGTTGTAATGTGTTTCAATGTGGGTAAGATATGATAATTTATATATATTAATGTATTTCTTATAATAATATGCAATTTGCATTTACTATATGCTAACAATTTTTTCGATTTTATGTGTCTTAGATATTAGCATATTGGAAGCGGCAAATCAACTAGGAGATAGCGCAGAGTATATATAAAGATCGATCTCCATATTAGTTGTTATTGGTATGTATTTATGATAAAGACAATTCATTATATATCTTCATTTATTGTGTATATATGTAGATTCAATCTATGTGTATGTATATTTCTTGATATGAGATTGGATGAAAACAGTTTAATTAAGCTATGAAATGTATAAGTTATATGAATCATCATCATCAATCATATGCCTGGATACCCGTTCAAGACTTGCTCATTAGGAGTAAGTCTTGAATAGTCCCCTGTTTGGGACTGTCCTTGGACGTTTGATCTCACTTAGGTGGTGAATGTATGTCTTCTTTTCAATTCTAAGGAAAGTCTTGGCTTGTCGTTTCTCTACATTGTTCTCTGTGTACATATGTAGATAATCAATTATCTACATTGTGTACTTGGAGAACTCGTAGGGAAATCTTTGTCGGATTTTCCTTAGAATTGAAAAGTTGGCATATATTCACTAAGTGAGATTAAACGTCCAAGGATGGGTTAGGTTGGAGTGATAAGGACCTTCGGATGCATGCATACATTTGCACATGTGACTCTCTTAGCCTCCATTTGTATGTGCGTGTTTTCAATATGTGATTGTCTTGCATGTGAATGTGCTTAAATGATTGATACTTATAATTGGTTGTGTTTAATTAGAGGTTTTCATGAATGAGATGGATCGTACTTGGATGTATGGTAGCCGTGAATCGATTGAGTTTGTGAATGGGGTCTCAGAATTTTGTAAATCTGCATTAGAATACCAAGCATCTTCTGGAGCAGTCGACTTTTATTGTCCTTGTTTAGATTGTGGAAATGTGAGCAAGGTTAGTAGTATTCATTTGCTTAGGGAGCATGTCTTTCGTCGTGGGTTTAGGCCTCAATACCACGTATGGGTTTGGCATGGTGAGGAGGGGAGATATGCAAGAAGCTGTAGGATAATGAACGATGTATGTGAAGAGGAGAAGGATAAATTAGGTGATGATTTCGAGGATGGTGAGTATGGGGATGATGAATATGGGGATGATGATAGAGATCGGGTAGACGAGATGATACAAGAGGTTGAAGATCAGTCTTGCAAACGACCTCGTATGTTTGAGTCTATGTCTGAGGCTGCTGAAAGGCCATTGTATCCAGGTTGTACGAAGTACACCAAACTTTCCGCTGTGATAACACTCTTCAATATTAAGTCGAAAGCAGGTTGGACGGATTGCAGTTTCACGTCGTTGTTGGAAGTTTTAGCTGATATGCTCCCTGATGGAAATGATCTGCCAAAGTCGAACTATTATGCTAAGAAACTCATGTGTCCTTTCGGTTTAGAGTACCAGAGGATACATGCTTGTCCAAACGATTGTGTGCTTTATCGTAATGAGTATGAGCATTTAGATGAGTGTCCACGTTGTGGATTATCAAGGTACAGGCGTGAAGGGGCTGGGGGTAGTGAAGGACCACCAGCTAAGGTGTTGTGGTATCTTCCCATAATACCTAGATTTAAGCGCATGTTCTCAGTAAAAAAAGAGAAGAAAGACGGTTTGTTGAAGCATCCGGCTGATTCCCCTGAGTGGAAAAGTATCAATAGGGTGCATAAGCCGTTTGGTAACGAGGATAGGAATTTGAGGGTTGGATTATGTACGGATGGCATGAATCCCTTTGGCAATCTTAGTTCTCAGCATAGTACATGGCCAGTAGTTTTAGTGATTTATAACTTGCCTCCTTGGTTGTGCATGAAACGCAAGTACATCATGTTGTCGCTTCTCATATCGGGGCCGAAACAACCTGGAAATGACATAGATGTATACCTTCAACCACTTATTGAAGATTTACAGAAGATGTGGAACGAAGGAGTGTCGGTATTTGATGCGTATGCTAATGAGATGTTCACTCTGCGTGCCATGCTTTTCTGTACAATGAACGACTTTCCAGCTTATGGGAACTTATCTGGGTATAATACCAAAGGAAAAAAACCGTGCCCGATTTGTATAGATGACATGAAGTCTACACACATTAAGGGCTGCAAACATGTCTATATGCGCACACGAAGGCTCCTTAGACGCGACCATCCCTATCGGTTTAAGAAGAAGGCATTCGATGGGACGGTTGAAGGGGAAGTTGCTCGTAGACCATTAACTGGTACTGAAATTTATAATCAGGTTAAGGGCATTGAAACAATATTTGGCAAACCTGCGAGTGACATTGATGGAACTACAGGATTATGGAAAAAGGAGTCCATTTTCTGGAAACTTCCATATTGGAAAGATTTAAAAGTCAGACATTGTTTGGATGTCATGCACATTGAGAAGAATGTTTGTGATTCTATTCTTGCGACACTTATGAATATTCCGGGTAACACAAAGGATGTTAAAGCGTCACGTCTTCACTTGGAAAAAAATAAGCTTCGACCGGAGTTGTGGGCTCAAAAAAGGGGCGGAAGGAAAAGGAAAGTAGTGGAGGAAGGGGTTGATGAGGAAACTGGGAAAAGAAAAAAGGTGGATGATTCGGAGAAGAATTATTTGCCACCCGGCTTGCTACACGCTGTCGAAAGCTGAGAAACGGATTTTTTGCGAGTCATTGTATGGCATTAAGGTTCCAACTGGGTACTCATCGAATATGAAGCGATTTGTTACCTTAAATGGTGAGTTGAAGTTATCGAGTATGAAATCTCACGATTGTCATGTCATGATGCAAGTATTCTTACCGATTGCAATTCGTGGGATACTTCCAAAGCATGTGAGGCACACCATTACGAACTTTGTTCATTTTTTTCATACAATATGCAGCAAAGTGCTACAACCGTCGACACTCGATGACTTGCTAGAATAGTTGAAACTTTATGCAAATTTGAGATGATGTTCCCCCCGCATTCTTTGACATTATGGTGCATCTCATTGTCCACCTAGTTCGAGAAATTAAGTTGTGTGGTCCAAGTGTTTTTGAGGTGGTGCTATCCTTTTGAGAGATATATGGGTACTTTGAAGGATAAAGTTCGAAATCTTGCACAACCGTAAGGTAGCATTATTCAAGGGATTGTGGGTGAAGAGGTCGGTAATTTTATGGCGAGTATGTTCTTTGGTGTTGATCCTATTGGCGTTCCGATATCTCGACACGAGGGCAGACTCGAGGGCAAGGGTACGATTGGCTCAAAATTGATCTCACCTTCGTCGACAAGCGTAGACAAGCTCACTTATTTGTGTTGCATCACGTGGCAACTTGTCCATCCTTATTTAAATGAGCATATGGAGGAATTACGTGTTAGCAACCCCGGAAAAGGAATAAGGGCATTGACGCAAATGCATAATAAGACGTTCATTGATTGGTTTCATCATCGAGTAGTGGATGATTTAGATGAAAATGTTTCGAAACGATCAAGTGGTTAGCATTTGGTCCCCGTGAATCTCGTACACTCTTATGAGGGTTATGATATTAACGGGTATACGTTTTGGATCGAACGTCAAGATCTTAAGTCGACATCGCGACGGAATAGTGGTGTTTCACTTGTGGCGTCATCTACACAATACGCAAGCTCGAAAGATAAGTCTCCCGTTCTTGCTGCCACCAACTATTATGGGCGAATTCAAGAAATATGGGAGCTTGACTACTCAGCTTTTCATATTTATCTCTTTTGTTGCAATTGGGTTGATGATAATCGACGTTGCGTAAAAAAAGATGATCCTTGCGGATTCACTCTTGTGGACATGGGTCGTCTACGTGAAACTGAAGAGCCATTTGTACTTGCATCACAAGCTAAACAAGTATTCTATGTAACTGATCCTGCTGATAATAAGTGGTCAATTGTTGTACCTGGCAAAAGGAGTATTCTGGGCATCGGTGATGTTGAGGATGAGGAAGAGTATGATGCATTTGAGGACATCCCAACTTTTACCTATCCTGAAAATAGCGTGGAAGATGATGTAAATATGTCTGAGAACTATATGCGTGTTGATCACACGGAAGGGATACATGTTGAAACTCAAAAGAAACGGCGGAAGGTCAACAAATCATGAGACATATACTCAGGTTTATCTCTATTTCGTCCATTTCATGTCATTTTCATATATTTTGAGTCATGTGACTCAATTTTCTTGTTGAATATGATAATATAGCCAAAAATACGACTATTACGTAGATTTATAGGTGCTACTTTGTTGTTGGTTGGATTTCGGGAAAGTAAACATCATTTTAAGGTTATTTCGGCCGTTTCATGCCATTTTCGTGTATTTCGAGTCATGTGACTCCAATTTCTTGTTGAATGTAATAATATTGCATAAAATACGACTACTAAGTAGGTTTATAGGTGCTCCTTTGTTGTTGGTTGGATTTCGGGAAAGTAAGGGTCATTTTAGGCCTATTTCGTCCGTTTTATGTCATTCTCGTGTATTTCGAGTCATGTGACTCCAAGTTCTTGTTGAATGTGATAATATTGCATAAAATACGACTACTAAGTAGATTTATAGGTGCTACTTTGTTCATGGTTGGATTTCGGGAAAGTAAACGTCATTTTAAGCCTATTTCGGCCGTTTCATGTCATTTTCGTGTATTTCGAGTCATGTGACTCCAATTTCTTGTTGAATGCAATAATATTGCATAAAATACGACTACTAAGTAGGTTTATAGGTGCTCCTTTGTTGTTGGTTGGATTTCGGGAAAGTAAGGGTAATTTAAGGCTATTTTGTCCGTTTTATGTCATTTTCGTGTATTTCGAGTCATGTGACTCCAATTTCTTGTTGAATGTGATAATATTGCATAAAATACGACTACTAAGTAGATTTATAGGTGCTACTTTGTTCATGGTTGGATTTCGGGAAAGTAAACGTCATTTTAAGCCTATTTCGGCCGTTTCATGTCATTTTCGTGTATTTCGAGTCATGGTAATCCAATTTGTTGTGGAATATGATCTTATAACCTAAAATGTTGCTATTAAGTAGATTTATACGAGCTACTTTGTTGATGGTTGGATTTCGGGAAAATAAATATCATTTTAGGCCTATATATTTCGGTCGATTTATGTCTTTTTATATATTTCGAGCCTCCCGCTTCCCCCCCCTCAGACCTGGCCCCGGTCCCCCCCCTTGCACAGCCCGCTCCCCCGTCCAGCCCCTAGCTACTTTCCCCCCCCCCTTGCACAGCCCCGGTCCCCCCCGTCCAACCCCTAGCTACTTCCCCCGACGCACCCCAGCGGCCACGGCAGAAGTGCCGGCTGCGCCAGCGGCAGCAAGCCGAGGGCAGCCGCCGCGGCTGGCACTTGCTTGCTAGTGGCCCACGACTTCCGATGTTCCATTATTGTTGGTCCTTTATTCAAATAGTTATTTTTTTTAACTTGTACATATATATTAATTTCTATGTTTTTATAATTGCAGGGATAATTACTACTACATATGGATGAGATGACGACTAGTGAACACACAAACGAGGATGAATCTTATGATGTGAGGAAGGACCCAGATAAAGGTGATCTCGAAGATCGAGATCTTCAAGAACTTCATCCAAAAAGTGGTACAATTGTGAAAGCACAACAAGTTTGTAGGAAAGAAGGTCAACAACGGGAGTTACAAACAAATCAACAACAAAGAAAATCGAAAGTGATGAAAAAGAGAAAGGGAAGAGGACCTACAAAGTCAATAAGTGCTACTCACTTGCATATGACTTTAGAGTACGATAACTTGGGTCAACCTTGTGGTGTGTGGCGTTCTAAGTATGGCAAACATATTGGCCTTTGCGTCCGGAGGCTCTCCATTTTGCATTCATGGCAAGAGGTGCCCGAGGGGATGAAGAAATTACTATGGAATGACACTATGGTAAGTTTCATACTACCATTTAGTTTCTTATTTTAATAAATATGTGTATGTAGTACTAATGATAGAATTTAATCTATTACAACAAATGTGGAAACTAATATTTTTGTTCGTTCTTTATGTAGAATCTCTTCAATATCGAAGATGATGAAGCCAAGAAGAATCTATTTTTATCCGCGCTTGCTCAGAGATTTCGAGATTTCAAGGCTAAGTTAGTGTCCGGTTGGATTACTAAGCGGAGGAAAAGAACGGGTACAAAGAAGAAGAAAATTTATGGGGGAGAAAAGCAAATCGAAGCTGAGGCTGCATTGGAAAATTCAGAGGAACCCACCACATTACCATATCAAATATGGAGAAATATCAAACTCGAAGAGTGGGAAGCATTTGTTGCCAAAAATACTACCCCGGAAGTCCGTTGTAAGCAAAGGATTTTAATTATATTTACCACACTTAGCTCGAGTATGATTGTATATAACACCTAATCTTTTGTTTGTAATTATGTGTTTTTTCAAGCAAGACGTGAGAAAAAAAGCGAGAGTGCAAAAGCAAGGAAATATTATCATCATTTGGGTGCCCATTCCTACGATGAGGCGAGAAAAAAGTGGATGTTTGCCCATTACTCCACACAGGATTCGACAACGACAACTACCTCTACAACCACATCCAGCAGCGGCGGCAAGCAGTAAAACGGGCCGGGCCGCCATCGCGGGCCGGCTGCGGCGGCAGCCGCCGCCGCTTTGGGCTGCCGGCTGGCTGCCGCCGGCGGCCGGGTAAATTGCGGGCTGGCATTGTCACGGCGGCCTTTCTTGCTGGCTGCTGCTGCCTTATTGCTTTGCCGCTGCTGCGCTGGCCGTCGCTGCTGGCCGCCGCCGCTGGCCGGCTTCGCTCAAGCAACTTATTCGGTAGTACGTTTGGTTTTTTGAAAAATTTTAACGTTCAATTGTCTGTTGTTGTTTTATTTCTAGATCGGATTAAAGGAAAAGGAGGCAACGGGTGATTTCACTCCTACCGCACACATGGATGCTTTGCACGAAACTCTAGGAAAGGACCATAGTGGTCGTATGAGGGGCGTGGGAGGTGTCCGCCTCGGCGTGCGAAAGGTATATGGTGAACAATACACTACAACGTCAAAATCAAGTGCAAGTAGTGTGAATTCGGCGTCGGTAGATGTGGAGGCTATCAAATCCGCAATTCGGGAGGAGCTTAGAGAGGAGATGACACATAACTTCAATGCTATGATGGAGCAAATGGGTTTACCGACCTTCCCATTGAAGAAAGGTAGTGATGTTCCATCTAGCCACCGATCGGTGTTCCACAAACACCCGATCCACCAATACCCGAGTTGAAGGTAATCACTCGTATTTGGTTTAATTTATCACGCTTAATCACTCGTGCTTTATTAATTAACTATTTATTGTCCCTTAGTGCATGCAATTCTAAATATGTTGTTTCATCGCTTAACTATTAATGACTTGTTTTGATTCAAAGGAGGAGACCCCATGCCGACTATTAGTTCAAGAAAATGATTCTGATAGTCTGATTGTGGTAGCTAGTGGCCATGCACAACCTCCTGGTGATCGAGTACGAGTGCATCACCAGATAGTGAACAATGATCACTATGTGGTGAGCATCGACTACATTGAGCCCGGGTTTTGAAGACTTAGGTCTTCCGATGCCAAAACCGGAGGTTAGTCTACATACACCGAGTGACGCCCATGGTAGTTATGTTACGTGGCCGCGTGCATGGGTGCAATTTTCAGATGAGGTACACCGATAAACATACATATATATATGCGTTAGTTTATATATGTAATAATCAACTCTGATTATATTACTTTTCTATGTCATATATATAATAATTAGTAATATTCTTATTATTACTTTTTACTAGGTTTCAAGGAAGGCTGGTTCACATGACAAGAAGGCTAAAAAGGTCGGTTCACCAAACAAGATGGCTAAGGAGGCAATTGGACGTGCTGAAATTGAACCAAATGTGTTCGATGACCAAGTTAGTATGTCAAGCAATCCACTTCTCGAGCCGTTGGTGGTGCAAGGCCTTACTAAGGCATGTTATTGGTTGCATGAGTGTGTTAGTGATTTGCCCGATGATACTGCAATACATGTTCCTTTGGGGAAGGAACAATTCAACTACGCTGATGAGTCATCTACATGGATTTCCAAAGACGATGTTAAAGAATTCTTACGTGGAGAAATGTTGAGTGGAACAATGATACAAGCTTTCATGAGGTGATACATACATAACTTACTTTAATTTACAAGTTTATAATAGTTTTCAACTTCCATGATAAGTATGTTTACTTTTTATTATATGCTTTCTCGAGGTTATTGTGTACCGAATTGAATGAAAAAATGAGTGAGACAAAGATTGGTTGGTTATGTCCAAGTATGATGCGAGATGACAATTGTTTAAAAAACAAAACCGATGTGAAAGAATATCTCGATACTAGTTTCAAACAATCACATCGATTAGAAGAGAAGTGCATCCTTGTTCCATATGTTGAAGCGTAAGCTTGTTACACCAAACTTGATGCTTTACTTTATTTTCTATAACTTTATTTCCTTGTTTAGATAACTTGCCTTCTTGTTCCATATATCGATAACAAAATTCACCGAACCGTTGAATAAGTAACTTTATATTATTTCCTTATATAGTCTCCATTGGACGCTCATTGTGATATGTTTGTCAAATAATCACGTTTACCACTTTGATTCTCTTCGTCGACAACCACCACGGAGCTTACTAGTCAAGTCACTATTGAATAGGTAACTTAACTAGAACAATATGTGTACCTAATATTACTTTATATATATATATATATATATATATACATATATATATATATATACATATATATATATATACATATATATATATATATATACATATATATATATATATATACATATATATATATATAATAAACATCTTATAATGTATTGATGTAGTGTGATGAAGCACCATTATGGAGTTGGACTTCGATTAGGAAAAGCTCCTCTTTGGATATCGATTGAGGTAACTACTTTGGTGAATCTTATGTCGAATCATTTATTTTCATATATACTCTAAATTTAACATGAATGTTTGTGGATGTTTAAATTTGGTGAATTTCAGTGTCCGCAACAAAAGAATGGTGTTGATTGTGGCTATTACGTACTGCGGTACATGTTTGATATAGTCAACCGTTGTATTGACATCGATTATCTTCAAAAGGTATGTAACTAATTAGTTTTGCTCCTATATGTAACATGTAGGTAGTTTTGGGAAGTGAAATAGCTCAAATTCACAAAAATCGACCCCGAAACGAACCTAAAAATTGAACTTCTAATCTTTTGCACCTAAATATGACATTAACACTTCAACTATGCATAAAGTAAGTGGTGTGTGTTAGTTTTGCTCCTATAGGTAACATGTAGCTAGTTTTGGGAAGTGAAATAGCTCAAATTCACAAAAATCGACCCCGAAACGAACCTAAAAATTGAACTTCTAATCTTTTGCACCTAAATATGACATTAACACTTCAACTATGCATAAAGTAAGTGGTGTGTGTTAGTTTTGCTTTTATAGGTAACATGTAGCTAGTTTTGGGAAGTGAAATAGCTCAAATTCACAAAAATCGACCCCGAAACGAACCTAAAAATTGAACTTCTAATCTTTTGCACCTAAATATGACTACTAACACTTCAACTATGCATAAAGTAAGTGGTGTGTGTATTTTGCTCCTATATGTAACATGTAGGTAGTTTTGGGAAGTGAAATAGCTGAAATTCACAAAAATCGCCCCCGAAACGAACCTAAAAATTGAACTTTTAATCTTTTGCACCTAAATATGACATTAACACTTCAACTATGCATAAAGTAAGTGGTGTGTGTTAGTTTTGCTCCTATAGCTAACATGTAGCTAGTTTTGGGAAGTGAAATAGCTCAAATTCACAAAAATCGACCCCGAAACGAACCTAAAAATTGAACTTCTAATCTTTTGCACCTAAATATGACATTAACACTTCAACTATGCATAAAGTAAGTGGTGTGTGTTAGTTTTGCTCCTATAGGTAACATGTAGCTAGTTTTGGGAAGTGAAATAGCTCAAATTCACAAAAATCGACCCCGAAACGAACCTAAAAATTGAACTTCTAATCTTTTGCACCTAAATATGACATTAACACTTCAACTATGCATAAAGTAAGTGGTGTGTGTTAGTTTTGCTTTTATAGGTAACATGTAGCTAGTTTTGGGAAGTGAAATAGCTCAAATTCACAAAAATCGACCCCGAAACGAACCTAAAAATTGAACTTCTAATCTTTTGCACCTAAATATTACTACTAACACTTCAACTATGCATAAAGTAAGTGGTGTGTGTTAGTTTTGCTCCTATATGTAACATGTAGGTAGTTTTGGGAAGTGAAATAGCTCAAATTCACAAAAATCGCCCCGAAACGAACCTAAAAATTGAACTTCTAATCTTTTGCACCTAAATATGACATTAACACTTCAACTATGCATAAAGTAAGTGGTGTGTGTTAGTTTTGCTCCTATAGCTAACATGTAGCTAGTTTTGGGAAGTGAAATAGCTCAAATTCACACAAATCGACCCCGAAACGAACCTAAAAATTGAACTTCCATTCTTTTGCACCTAAATATGACATTAACACTTCAACTATGCATAAAGTAAGTGGTGTGTGTTAGTTTTGCTCCTATAGCTAACATGTAGCTAGTTTTGGGAAGTGAAATAGCTCAAATTCACAAAAATCGACCCAAAAACGAACCTAAAAATTGAACTTCTAATCTTTTGCACCTAAATATGACATTAACACTTCAACTATGCATAAAGTAAGTGGTGTGTGTTAGTTTTGCTCCTATAGGTAACATGTAGGTAGTTTTGGGAAGTGAAATAGCTCAAATTCACAAAAATCACCCCCGAAACGAACCTAAAAATTGAACTTCTAATCTTTTGCACCTAAATATGACATTAACACTTCAACTATGCATAAAGTAAGTGGTGTGTGTTAGTTTTGCTCCTATATATATATATATAACATGCATGTAGTTAGTTTTGGGATGTAAAATAGCTCAAATTCACAAAAATCGACAAAATCAACTCGAAAATTGGTTGTTTAATTAGCTAATTGCAAGAGTTAGTTGTTATTATATATTGTAAATGTTTGACTTGATCTTATTAATTTATTATATTCATATTATTGCAAGGTTTACATGGAAAACGACGCACCAAGGTTGGATGAATTCACAATTGAAGAATTGGATGAAGTTCGAAACAAGTCTGGCAACCTACATTTGTGAAGATTGTCTATGACGATACATTGGTTAGGATTTTGCAAGAACTAGCTAGAAGTTCGAAACAAGTTGGCAAGCTATTCGGTTGTTGCGTTAATGTAGTTTTTTGTATTAGAATTAATATAATTTTGCCTTAAGTACTCTTTAACATTATTATTATTATATATATATATAATTATTACATATATAATTGGAAACTCTATATATATATGCACTATGAGGTTTGTAATATGGAACAAAGCAAATCAGCAAGGAACCAGCGACACAGGGAACGAGCGCATATATATTATTATATAGCTGAATTTTATAAAAAAAAAAAAATAACAAAAAGGGCCGTGGTTAATAGGGAAAACCGCGGCCCTTGGCCTACAAAAGGGCGGTTAATAGGGAAAACCGCAGCCCTTAAATGGCCAAGGGTGAAAGGTGCGGTTTGGATTAATGCCTAATCCGATCCGAACAAAATTTGGATTCTAATTTTCAATCCGAATCCAAACCAATTAGAGTTTGAATCCGATCCAATCCAATCCGAATTTTCATACTCTAGATTGGATCCGATCCGAAAATCCGATTTTTTAAAACTTAGTTTTCGATGAAATAAATTAAGCACAAGCCTAGTAGATTTAGGAAATGAGGAATTAAGTCTTTGTTAGGGTTTTGGGGAAGGGTTAAAGGCCCCCCCCCTTGGGGGGAAGAAAAATATTTTTTTTTTATAAAAAAAAATTCCCTAAGCGCTTAAGCCGGTACATAATACAAGGCATATTACTATTTGGTTATATTGGATTTTTGGATCCAATTACCCTAAACCAATCCGATCCAAAAATCATTTTTAAAAATTCAATCCGAATCCAATCAGAAGGTTCAAATCCAATCCGAATTACTAATTCGGATTGAGATTGATGTTTGGATTTTATCCGAATAACTTTCACCCCAATTTTTTTAAAAAAAAAGAAACGCAGCCCTTAGGCCACTTTTGACCGCAGCCCTTAGGCTTTTTTCCACTAGTGGTACCACTCAGAGATTTATTCCAATTAATTTAATAGACAACTTGCAATATTATGAGATCATAATTGCCATATCTCCTTATGTTACAAGAAAAATATCTAATTTCCATCATTCGTTCTCATATGGTAAAGAAAATATGTATAAAAAATGTATGGATAATCTAACCCCATTTTTAATTAATTTAATGTTACAACAAATTATTAACAATAAAAATTATCTTACGAATTATTTTTTTTATCAAATAAGGGATACTAACAAAAGTAACAAATAAACAACATTTATAATAACAACATCATTATAAATGTTTCATGTAACTTTGAACAACGAAAAAAATTAGACATAGTAGCGTTTTTTTTTTACATATTTTTGATACAATTGTGGATATTTTTTTTACAAACGAAATAAAATATTTTCTTTCTCGCATTTTAGGGTTCAATTAATACAGAGGACGAATTTTTCATAGAAAATAAGCCATAAATATAAAAAGCAGAATACTTCTAACAACTAAATAATTATGTTAACAAAAAAAATAACATTTACAATAACAAAATAATTACAGATATTGCATGTAATTTCGAACAACCAAAAAAATAAGAACAAAAATCGATTTTTTCTTCAGTTATTGTTCATGCATCAGATTTATATATTCTGTTAAATAAAAAAATTGGAGTCTAACAATAATATTTTAAAAAAACAAATAATAAGGTAATTGCAGATTTTTCATACAATTGTTGAGGACGAAAAAAAAGCAAATTCATATCTTTTACCATTTTATGTGTAATATATTTTTTATACAACACAAAATTGTATTATCGGAAACGTAATTTATATATTGAAGGTACATTATCACAAAATAATTCTCGATTCAATATATATATTCAAATATATAACAGTAAATAACTAAAAAAAATATTAAAGAAAATCTAAATTTTTATACACAAAGCGAAACAGTAATTGGATCGAAAATAACCTGTCTATGAAAATCTGATTGTAGAATCATTCATGCAGTTCGAAATTTCGGCAATGGATTTGATTTTCTTCACATGCATGTAATCACTATGAAAAAAAAACGAAAACCTTTATAAATGCCCAAAATGCAAATAAATCGGTTTTATATAATTCAAAAAATGCCTAGATCTACAACAATCAAATATAATTTCATCAACCATCTATTAATTTCGGTTTTATATAATTCAAAAAGTTGAAAAAATTAAAAATACCTGCATGCAAGGTTTTATGGATTGAAAATCTTCTTTTGTAGTTTTCGAACCAAGAACCTCCATTTCTTCTCCAATTGTTGAAAAAACTCATCGAGTTCTTCTCCTTCAATTCGACTTTTCATATAATTCTTCCCAAAAAAATCAGTTCTTGAATATCCTCTTTGAAATATCCGAAAAATTCAACCTTTATTTTGTAGTTTCCTCTTTTGATAAATATCGAATAATATATATAGAAATTTGTTGATCATGAACATTTTTTTTGTTGTGGAAATAGGAATTTGTAGATTAGAGTATAATTTAGAGAGAGAAAGAGAGAGAGACACGGATAGAGAGAGAGTGAGTGAGTTAGAGGGAGGAAGGTGAAGAGTTACAGTGAGGGAAATGAAATGAAAAAAAAGGTGGGGGTTAGGGTTTTAAATGGGCCGAATAAGATGGAGAAAGAGAGAGATCCATGATCCCTTTTTTTCTTTGTCTTATTGGGCCTTTGTTCCCCCTCATGGCCATTTTTATGTGGGCTAACAAAATCATCTATCTATCTTAATATATATTACAACACTTATATATGGATTTTAGTTTTTCAGAACAATTCTTCAAATTATAAGGACTAATGAATATGGAATTATAATTTTGGCAGTAAAGTAAATTATATCATTTTCTTAATTGTTGAAATATTATATTATTATAGAGGGTAATATAATAATTTATAAGTTATGGATTGATATAATTAGTTTATAAAATAATTTAAGAGTTACAAATGGGCTTAGTATGGGCCAACTTCTATACATACATGGACTGAGTTAGGGTAGAATTATTTCTTTTTTGTAAAACTATTACAATACTTATGTATGTAATTGACTTATTTCTTTTAATTTTAATTAGTTTGTACATAGAAATTAATATTTTAAACGTTAAGTAAAATAAATCGTATAATGAATTATTAATATATTGAAATATTGATTTGTTTGTCTCTAAATTGTAATTTACTATATTACCATGCTTTTGTAATTACCATGCTTTTGTAATAATAGTATTTACTAAAATACTTTGATTTTCTATATATGCTTATATATGTTTAAATACGTAATCATTACAAAAAAGATTATCGCATATTTTTTAAGTTAATGCAGAATCATTCAATTACTTGGAGAAGAATAAACTAGAACAGAAGCGTGCAAGATAGAAACAAATGCTTATACTCTCAAGCAAACGTAATAAAATATCACCAGATTTTCAGAGTCAGCAAGGCAGTAATAATGTTGAGAACTCACTTGCGTTATCCACTCTTTGTCACTCTTATGGTAATTTATTGAATATAATGTTACTTCATATTTTATATTCATACTAAAAATGTATGGTGACATTGTGTTATAAGTAATAAGTACGTCTATGTTGTTCAGGTTTTCAATCGAACTATGGACGTCCTGTCGTTAATAACTCAATCAATAACTACATATCTCCAAGCTCAATTGGTAACATGAAGTTATACTTTTATGATAATTTTTCTTCTAATTTATTTTTAATGAAGTGAAAATATAACTTTTATTTTATTCTATATACAGTATTAAATGTCTCTTTTATGACGCTAAATATATACATATTTTTGTTAACAAAGTATGTTTATTATTTTTAGAGAGTCAATCAGCATCAAAGAAATTTGAATAGAAGCGAGCAAGACAGAAACGAATGCTTCTACTCTCAAGTAAACGTAATAAAATATCACCAGATTTTCAGAGTCAGCAAGGCAGTACTAATATTCAAAATTCACTTGGGTTACCACCAATCTCAACTGGTAAGATCAAGTTATACTTTTATTTTACTTTTCTTTAAATTTATTTTTAATGAGGTGAAAATATAACTTCTGTTTTATTCCATATACAATACAATATTAAATGTCTCTTTTATGACGCTAAATGCATACATATTTTCGTTAACAAATAATGTTTATTATTTTTAGATAGTTAATCAATATCAAAGTTATCCAGAATGAAGAGAAAGTCATTATCACAAGAGAAAATTAATGAAGGTACTTGAATCAGAAAATTAAATGTGTTCTAATTTTATAGCATAGTAGTAACATTATTACTCTAAAGTCGTTTTGAAATAACATATATACTGGACACATATACAGCAGGGACACCAAACGAAACCACAAGCACGATAACTTCTATTCCAGTAAGCAGTTCTTATCAATCAAAAAGATATGTTACTCGAAGCAAAAAGTTGCTGCAATCTGTTGCAAGGGCAATCATTCCTGGTATGTGTACTAATTAATGTGTTATGTTGTGATTTCAATCTTATATGCAGTTAGTATTGTATTTTCTAAACTCTTTTGGATATATGTAGATAAAACCGACCATTTAGATCTAAATACTGAATCAAATGATGCTTCTCAACAACAATCGACGATCCACAATGATATTGATAGTACTGAACATCCATTAGAAAACATAACAGGTACACTTCATAACAACCATTTGATATGTTGATGATAAGAATAATGTGACAATAATGCCAATTTAATGTTTAACATAACTTTTTTTGTAGAACAATATTGGGATATAGGATACCCAACATGTGTGTGTGAGTTCTGTGGAGCAAAAATGTGGTTCGAAGAACGAGTTAATAAGCGCAACAAATTAGGCACCCCAAAGTTCTGAATTTGTTGTATGCAAGGAAAAGTTCTACTTCCTAAACTTAGGCCCCCACCACAACTTATTGAGGATAATATGAAGAAGAAACATAGTAAAAGCAACCATTTCTTGGAGAACATAAGACCATTCAATATGATGTATTCTTTTACATCAATGGGTGGTAAAATTGTGTGTTCAGCAGATCAAGGACGTGGTCCATACAATTATAAAATTGGTGGACAAAATCATCACTTGATAGGCAGTCTTTTGCCTAATGATGGAGTGCCTCCAAAGTTCTCTCAATTGTATATATATGACACTGAGGAGGAAGTTAAGAATAGAAAAAATGTTGCTTGGTATTATTCTCTATTAACCTCATTGCTTTCCGTAATCCGATTTGATTAACACAATTTATATGTACTATAATTGATACATTTTGTTTAATTTAAACAAGTGCCTTAGATCCAGACAAGTTTGATGATAATTTAGTAGCCGAACTACAACATATGCTTTACGAGAATAACCCTTTGGCGAAAGGTTTTAGAATGGCTAGAGAATGTCTTACTTCAGACACATGTGAGAAATGGCATTTGAGACTGATTGGGCAAAGGGAATCGGATGGGAGAACTTATAATCTTCCAACAACAACAGAAGTTGTTGCTCTTATTGTTGGGGATATTGATAGTGCTGATAAAAGGGACATAGTTGTTGAAACAAAGGGTGGTAGACTAAAATCTATTTCTGAACTTCATCCATCATACCTCCCCATGCAATATCCACTCTTATTTCCATATGGAGAAGATGGATATCGAACAGACGTTATGCACAGGCACAAAACACCTTCCACCGAGCCTACAAAGAAACGAGAAAGACTTACAATGCGTGAGTGGTTTGCATATCGATTTCAGGATCGTGATGATGAGGCTGATACGATAATGCTTTCTCGAAAGTTGTTTCAACAATTGGCAGTCGACGGCTACACCATGATTAAGGCTGAAAGGTTATCATTTGTTAGGAGGAATCAGGACAGTTTTCGACTAAATAATGTTAAGAATATACAAGGCGCAGCAGCAAGAGGTGATACAAAAGGGTCTTCTACTGGAAGTCGTATTGTTATATCTTCCTCGTTCACTGGGAGCCATAGCTACATGAGAGAAAACTATCAGGATGCGATGGCCATATGTAGGTGGTATGGGTATCCCGATCTATTCATAACATTTACATGCAATGCTAAATGGCCGGAGATTACACGCTTCTGTAATAAAAGAGGACTAAGGCCTGAGGATAGGCCTGACATCATCTGCAGGGTTTTTAAGATGAAGCTTGATCAATTAGTAAGAGACTTAAAAGAGAATAACATTTTTGGCCGAGTAAGGGGTGATAAGTATTTTTTCATTGAATTTAAACATATATTGAAAAAAAATTGAATAACTACACAATGTTTAATGTTTATTTACCCTTTTATTGTCACAGTTGTATACATAGTAGAGTTTCAAAAACGTGGACTGCCCCATGCTCATATACTATTGTTTTGCATCAAGAAGATAAGAACCCTCAACATGCAAACATTGATAGGATTATTTCAGTTGAGTTGCCAGATCCTAACCTCGATCCTGAGTTGTATCATATTGTAAGCGAGCTAATGATGCACAGCCCGTGTGGTGCCGCAAATACTGATGCCCCTTGCACGGTGAATAAATAATGCTCTAAACATTTCCCCAAAAGGTTTGTCGAAGAAACAAAGGTCGATGACGAAGGATATCCAGTTTATAGACGAAGAGATGGAGGATGTTCAGTAGAGAAAGGTGGTGTTCAACTTGATAATCGTTTTGTTGTTCCACATAACCCATATCTGCTTCGTAAATCCCGTTCTCATTAGGGATGGAAATGGATGATGGATCATCCATCATCCGCTTAACCCGGTTTTATTAAGCGGGTGAAAACCCGAAATAAACGGATGAAAAGCGGGTGGCGGGTGAAACGGGTGATGGATGCGGGTCAGATGCAGGTGAGATTTTTTTCATCCGTCACCCGACCCATCACCCGCTTAACACCCACCCATCATCCATTTTGTCAATTACACATGTTTATTTACTTAATTTATTAAATTTTTTAGTTGAAAATTTAAAAAAAATGTATTTTATGGCATAATTTTTTTGTAAAAATTGTTATATATCTCCTCACCCGCAAACCACCCGACTCACCTGTTCACCCGGTGGATGACGGATGGATGGATGTGGGTGATGGCTTAGCGGGTGATGGATGGATGCGGGTGGAGCGGATGGATGCGGGTGAAGCTCCACCCGCCCCGAACCCGACACATTTCCATCCCTAGTGCTCATATCAACGTCGAATGGTGTAACCAATCAAGATCAATTAAATACCTGTTTAAGTACATAAATAAGGGTTATGAAAGAGTCACTGCCGCAACTTATCAGAATAACCAGAATGCAGGAAAGCCATAACAAATAGATGAGATCAAGATGTACTATGATTGTCGGTACATATCTGCATGTGAAGCAATATGGAGGATATTTGGTTTCATTATCCACTACCGTACCCCGCCTGTGGAAAGATTGAGTTTCCATCTTCCTGGTCAGCAGTATGTTGTATACAATGACCATACTGATCTTGAATCAATACTTGAAAGACCCAACATTGACAAGACTAAATTCTTATCATGGATGGAATGCAACATAAAATATGCTGAAGGTAAAAAAACTTAGTTATGTGGAGTTTCCGACTAAGTTCGTGTGGAAACAAGATAAGAAAGAGTGGATTCCTAGAAGCAAAGGATTCACAATAGGAAGGATCTTTCATGTAACTCCAGTTTCTGGTAAGAAGTATTATCTTAGGACATTGCTTAACTTTGTTAAAGGTGCCACTTGCTACGAAGATATTAGGACAGTTGATGGTGTTGTATATTCAACATTCAAAGAGGCTTGCTATGCTAGGGGGTTACTTGATGATGACAAGGAGTACATTGATGCAATAACATATAGTCATTCTCATTTAATTAACCCATCAAAGCCCAACTCTTTATTGGACCCCTAATGGGGGAAACAATAAATACCCTCAATTACACAAATCCCCACTCATTAAACACATTATTTTCTCTCTCCTCCTCCCCCTCACTTTCGGCCCTCCTCTTAATTCCTTCCTTCTCTCTCTTTTCTTTTCTCTCTTCCTTCTCTCGGTTTTCTCCACCGTCGGCACACGCCCGCCACCGCCGACACCACGCCGGAGCCGCCGCAACCCGCGTCCCCCTCGGTTGCCGCGAGCTTCATTACTCCTCTTCTTTGTTTGGTTGTTATTTCTTCCTCCTCAAGTTTTATTTAATGCAAAGTTTGTATCTTTAGGGTTTGTTTTAATAAGTTTATGTTTAAAAAGTTATGATTTGATGGTTTGTTTATGAATCTAAGATTATATAAATTATGTATTGAAGAAATAAAATTTCAGATTTACTTGTTATGTTAAAATAGGGTTTAAAAATATCAAAGCATGGATTTTTAGGGTTTTACATGTTGGAAAATCATAGTATCATGTTATAGTTTATGATTTTGGGTTAACTTACGAATTTAAGCATGTTTAAGTATGTTTAAAGGAGGTTTTAATAATTTATAAGTTGCTGGAATTTTAGAAAGGTTGCTATTAATGGAGTTTTATGGATTTTATTGACTAGTATAGTAGTATTATGCTAAGTAATATAAGTAATTGAGGTTTTAATGATAAAAACAACTTTTAAATATTTTTAAAGGGGATTTAAAGTATTTTAAAGTTGCTGGAATTTATTTGGAGTATTGATTTTAAGTTCTATTGGTTGTTTTAGGCGGAGATTACTCTTTAGGTGATTTTTAAGGTGATTAAAGGTGGCCTACCAATTTATCTACACAAGGTACGTTCATACCTATGTGTTGTTTGATGTAGTATCATGATTTTAGGAAGGAAAAGTTATGTAGTATCATGTATAGGAACTTTTGTGAGTTCATATATGATTTCTATTATGATTGGATTTTACATGTTTTATGCCTGTGAGCGAACATGTTGATTTTAAGAATTAGTTATGAGTTGAATATCATGTTTGTATGGAATATTGATGCAAGCATGTTGGTTGGGAACTTTATTTATTAATTCACATGGTGGAATTAATATATTTATTGAGTTGAATCATGTGTTCCCTTATATTATTATTTTCACTACTTTATGAGGACTGTGGGCCTTATTTGGTAAGTTGATAATTTATGCCTATGAAAGGTAAGTTGGTTGTTGGCTAGGTTCAACAAATAAGAATGATTGAAATAAGAAGGAATTAATCTTGGGTTGTAAGTTGTATGATCACTTATCTAATCCTAAGATAAAAAGGAATCAAGTTGAGAATGTTAGATTATATGTTATCTGTATTGCTTGTGAGTCATAACAAGTAATAATTGGTAAATAATCATGTAAAGTGTAACGTGGATAGTAATAATCTTTAGACTGGTGCACGTCTGAAGTTGGACAATTAGGAGTTGGGGTACATGGTGAGCGGGCCATGGCTTTTTCTGGGAATTGGATTGATCATCGTTCCTATTTATTTTATATGTTCCTCGATATCGTAGGTCATTTTGGAATACGGAGTCGCGCCCGTATTTCGTCTTCCTACACTAGTGGAAAAAACCTTATATGTCACTTAGTAACAGATGCGGATTTTGTAAAACCGCATCCGAAAATCAACCAAAAAATGGGAGGGAAATTTGGCAAACAAAATCTGATGCGGTCCTTAAAAAACCGCATCGATTTTTAAATCCGATGCGGTTTTTCATGAACCTCGATGCGGTTCATGGGACCGCATCCGAAAATCCGTTCGTGGCCCAAGTACACTCGTGGCCTCATAACCTTAGGCGTCCATTTCCTTAGGCGCCCCTCAAACCCTAATGCCTCTCTCTCTCCTCTCCTCTCCTCACTCAACCCTAATCTCTCCTCCCTCTCAAACCCACGGCGCCATCTCTTCTCTCTCTCCTCATTAGATCTGCTCTTCCCTCTCAAACCCACGAACACCGTCGTCGAATCATGGCAACACGTCGAATTCATCGTCCTTCCTCCCTCCTCAACGAATTTGCAAACCCTTATTTCCTTTTTCTTTCTTTCAAATATTTGAGATTTCGGAGCCACGAACGACGAACGACGAACCGTTCATTTTCTCCATCATCATCAACTTCGTTCATCATCAACCACGAATCTTTCATTTTCTTCATCATCATCAAGCACGAACCGCAAACGACGAACCACGAATCGTTTCATCATCATCGTTTTTTTCCAGATCTGGGTTTATATTTTTTCGTTTTTAATTTTCGTATTTTGTTCGATTTTTTTTGTTCGGTTTTGTTCGATTTTTTTTGTTCGATTTTTTTATGTTTATTTCTTAATTTCGGTATTTTGTTCGATTTTTTGGTTACATTTTTGTATAAATTTTCGGTTTTTACTTGGTTATATTCATCTGAATTTTTTAGTTTGTATAATATTTGTATAATTAAATACATTTTTAGTTTGTATAATATTTGTATAATTGAATTCATTTTTAGTTTGTATAATGTTTGTTATTAGATCTGAATTTTTTTGAAGTTTCGTTACTACTTTGGAGTTTGACTGCTTGTTGTTTGGGTGTTCCTGCTTTGTTCTTTGCAGACTGCAAAGGCAAAGCGTTTTTTTTTAATTTCCTTGAGCCCAAAATCGATGCGGTCTTGCAAAACCGCATCAGGTAGTGAGAATCTGATGCGGTCATGGACCGCATCAGATTATTTTCTTAATCTGCTGCGAGCCCACCTGATGCGGACCAAAACCGCAGCAGTAAGCCCGATTTTGACCGCATCAGATGGGCTTTTTTCCACTAGTGCTAGGTGAAGGCTGGTTTTTAGGTAGACAACTCGGTCCAATAACTATTCCATCAAAGTATTAAAAAGATGGTTAAAGTGTAGTTCAGTAAAAGTTGTATGTAGATTGTTAGATTGTTATGTTATTATTTATCCCTGCTTATCGTTTATTAGTATCATGTTAGGAATGTTTATGTATTATTATGTAGTACTCAGCTTTGCTGATTACGTGCTTTGTTTGTATGTGTTGATCATGGCTTTGCCTTATTGATCCTGTGATGACACATTTTGGTGAGATCTCTAAGGATCAATAGTGCATAGTCCATCTAACAGGTTCGAAGATGGTGCATCATTGGGATCGGGATTTGGAGAGCTTGTGTAGTTATGCATTATACTTTTGAACTATATATTTTATAGTGGGTTTAATTTGGTTTAAGGTTGACTTTGGTTGTTGGTTGGTTTTGAAGTTGACTTTATGGTTGACTAAGTTTATTTATAAAGTTTATTATTATTGTTTTCCGCTGCAAAATTCTGAATAAGCCGATACGTTTTCACACGGGCGATAATACTTTGATAATTCTCTATTATTTATATTTAAAAGGTATTTTAGAAAAGAGAGAATTATTGGGGTGTTACAAAGTGGTATCTAGGAGCTTTAGGTTTTTATTGGCCTTTCGTGCCAACTTTAAGTCTTTAGGCGCCTAACTAGTTAGTACTTAAAATGAATTTCTTAGAATTGAGCTCCTACTTATTCATGGTATTCAAATTATCTTCGAAAATTCTTTTTCACGATTGCGATAGAATTTCGCATTCGAATTTATATGTTTTTTTTAGTAGGTCCGAAATATTTTTTTTGTTATAAGGTCCGAAATTTTTTTTATTTATGAGGTTCGACTTTTTTTCTTTTATGTCCGAAAATTTATTTTTTTTGTTATTGAGTCCGAAACTTTTCGAACTAAAATGTAAAAGTTTTTCATTTTTTTTTCGTTTTTTTTTTCGGATTTTCTGTAAATTCAAAATTATTTATTTCAATAATTTTCAACACTCTAGTTTATTTTATGAGAGATGGGTAGTATAGAAAGGACATATAAGATAGAAATATTATATGTCTGCATAAATAGTTAGTTCAGCATGATTATATTTTTCTTCCCTGCTAACTGTTTATGTTATTCCTATGCTTTATGTTGTTGGTTATTCTTGCTTCTTGTTGGGATTATACGTTAAGTGAGCGTACCAATTGCTTATAGAAGTTAAATTTATTGTATAGATTCCTAGCCATGTCTGAAAGAGAAGCTACTAGAGTAGGGTTCTATTACAACCCTATTGTGCTCAGTGATGATGAGGGTGATGGAGTTTATGAGTCTGATGATGATAGCTACACCGAACTAGAGTTTATTATGCGTAATGTATTAAGAGCAGGCATGCCTGATAGTGATGATGAGGTTCTTCATGAGTTTGACCGTGCTAGAGGGCAGACCAGAAGTGACATCTACCATCTTTGTTATGAGATGTGAGGCCGATTCGAGTCAGAGGAGGACGAGCCTCAACCTAAACGGAGATCCACGAGATGTAGAAGATATGTTTATTATAATACTGAGGACATCGATGAATTTAAAGATGAGGTTTTCACTCCAGAAAACTACAGGGAATCAGAGGATAGGACTGATGATGTTTCACCTTATGTATTTATGCTTTAAAGAATAATGTTGGATAATTCGTCCAGCAGTGGTTTAAATTTACTTCATAGTACCTTTATTTTATTCTTAGGAAAAGTATAGTATTATGGTTGAGAAAATTGTTATTAGCATCTTTTGAGGAATAAAAGTTAAATATTTAGTTATCCAAGTGAGCAAGAATTTATTTTGGGCACGCGAATGGGAATATTTTTATTTATTTGTTATGATTGAATTTTATTCATGATTCCTAAACTGTGTGTTCTTGATGTGAATTTTCTTCATGGATGATTGATGATGATTATTTTATAGTGTTGTTGTAACTTCATGAGAAATTGTTTGTTGATGCGATCTTTATGGTCAAATCAAATGTTGCCTTCATAGGGAATGGCATGTAATTATGTATCGAACCTAAAGTAGAGTACGTTAATTTCAGGTCACGCACTAGAATGGCAAACAACAATAACGATTTAGCTGCTGCTATTCGCCTTTTGGCGGAGAAACTGACTCAAGATAGAACTGAGCGTCCCGATTCTGCTGGGGACATGTTTGAGAGACTAGCCAAAGTTAAACCACCATATTTTAAGGGGCAAGCTGATCCTACCTTTTTGGAGAACTGGATTAGAGAGTTTGAAAAAATCTTTGGGGCTGTAAACTGTCCTGAGAATATGAGAGTAGGTCAGGTCGTCTTGTACCTAAAGGATGAGGCCGATTTATGGTGGAGAGAAAGTGGAACTAGACCGAGTGCTCCTTGAGGGATTCAATTGGGATTCTTTTGTTCTTGCCTTGAGAGGAAAGTTTTACCCCTGTTTTTATGAGGAAACAGAAAGCCCGGGAGTTTATTAACCTGAGGATAGGGACTATGACCATTTCTGAGTACTATAGCAAATTCATAGCACTGTCGAGGTTTGCACCTGAGGTAGTAGCCACTGAGGAGTTAAAGGCTCAAAGGTTTGAGCAAGGTTTGACTGATGAAATCCAGCTGGGGTTAGGTGGTGAAACTTTTTCATCCCTAGATATTGTTTATGGAAGAGTCGCCCACATTTATGGTCTTCAGTCGAGGCGTGATAAGAAAAATGTTGTAGTGGGTGAGAAAAGGAAGGATTTCAATGCTGGGGGAAAATCAAAGTAACTTCAAGAAGAGTAGAAATGGGAATTTCCAAGGGAGGAATAATCAGGGCTACAACAATAAGGGTCAATCTGAGAGAGTGTACCACTGTAAGAAGTGCAGTATTAACCATCCAGAAAAAGACTGCAAGGGAGAACCAGTGACTTGTAACTACTGCCAGAAGAAGGGCCATAGGGAGTATGAGTGTTTTGCTAAGCAAAAGAAAGACCAAAATGGCAATGGGGGTAGTAATCAAGCGAGGTCTGGATTTAACCAGTCAGGAAATCAGGGTTCGAAGCATGTAGGGGGACAAAACAATCAAGGGAGCTACAATAAACCTGCTAGTGAGAGCAACAATCAGAACAAGGCTCCGGGTAAACTATTCATGATGAGTCGCAATGAAGCTGAACGATCTGCCGATGTAGTTTCTGGTACTTTTTCTATTAACTCTATGCTAGTTAAAGCATTATTTGATTCGGGGGTGACTTATTCTTTTGTCTCGTTGTCTGTTATTAAAAGTTCGGGGTTAGTAGATTTTGAGGTGATTGATTTGCCTGTTAGTATACCTACTGGGGAGACCATAAGGTGTACCAAGTTGTTCAGAAATTTGGCTCTGAAGATAGGAGGCTGTGTCTTTCCTTCTGATTTGATAGAGTTTAATCTGGGAGACCTAGATGTAATTATGGGGATGAATTGGCTAAGTTTAGACAAGGCCAAAATAGATTGTGAAGTTCAAAAGGTAGTTTTAAAGAACCCTTTGGGAAAGTTGACCTCATATAGATGTTTTGGGAAGTCCAAGAACTTTGGGGTTATTTCTGCAATGCAAGTAACGAAGTTGATGAAGAAGGGGTGTGAGTTATTTTTCTGTAGTGTGCAAGATGTGAGTAAAGAAGCTGGGGTAAACATTGAAGATGTTCCAATCGTGAATGAGTTTATGGATGTATTTCCGAGTGAGATTTCGGGTATGCCGCCTACTAGAGCTGTTGAGTTCACCATAGACTTAGTTTCCTGGAACTGCACCTATATCTAAAGCACCTTATAGAATGGCACCTCCTGAGATGAGTGAGTTGAAGACGCAGTTGCAAGAGCTGTTCGATAAGGGTTATATTAGGCCTAGTGCATCACCTTGGGGAGCTCCTGTATTGTTTGTTAAGAGGAAAGATGGGAGTATGAGGTTGTGTATCGATTATAGGGAATTGAATAACGTAACCATCAAGAACAAATATCATTTTCCTAGAATAGATGACCTATTCGACTAATTGAATGGAGCGAGTGTGTTCTCGAAGATTGATTTGCGTTCAGGGTATCACCAGTTGAGGGTAGCTGATAAGGATATACCTAAGACTGCATTTAGGACTCGTTATGGTCATTATGAGTTCACTGTAATGCCTTTTGGGTTAACCAATGCACCTGCCATATTTATGGACTTGATGAATAGGATCTTCCATGAGTTCTTAGATAAGTTCGTGGTTGTATTCATTGATGATATTCTGATTTATTCGAAGAATGAAAAGGAGCATGACGCACACTTGAGGATTATATTGGAGACGCTTAGAAAGAATCAATTGTATGCCAAGTTTTCTAAGTGTGAGTTCCGTTTGGATAAAGTAGCATTTTTGGGTCACTATGTGTCTAAGGAAGGAGTCTCTGTAGATCCTGCTAAGACTCAACCTGTGAGTGAGTGGCCAACTCCAAAGAATGTGTCTGATATCCGAAGTTTCCTAGGTCTAGCCGGCTATTATAGGAGATTTGTGAGAGATTTCTCGAAGATAGCAAGGCCAATGACCAATCTGATGAAAAAGGAGTCAAAATTCGAGTGGAGTGAGAAGTGTGAGGAAGCTTTTCAGATTTTAAAAGAACGTTTGACCTCCGCACCTGTTTTGACCCTGCCTGATGGGAATGAGGGATTTGAGGTGTATAGGGATGCTTCAAAGAATGGTTTGGGATGTGTGTTACAACAGAATGGGAAGGTGATCGCGTATGCGTTGCGTCAGTTGAAACCTTATGAGGCTAATTACCCTACCCATGATCTAGAGTTAGCTGCTATTGTGTTCGCCTTGAAGATTTGGAGACACTACCTATATGGGGTAACCTGTAAGATCTTTACCGACCATAAAAGTTTGAAGTATATTTTCACCCAGAAAGACCTCAATATGAGGCAGAGAAGGTGGTTAGAATTGATAAAGGATTATGACTTAGACATCCAGTATCATGAGGGGAAAGCAAACGTGGTTGCTGATGCGTTGAGTAGGAAGTGGAGTCATAACATGAATGCCTTGATAGTTCTTGAGGAGTTGTGTCGAGATATGCAAAGACTTAGCCTAGAAATCTTAAATCCTGGGGGAGATCGAGGCAAGATTGAGTGCTTTGTCATTGGGGTTGTTAATTTTCGACGAGATCAAAGAGGGTCAAGTTGGGGATGAGCACCTCGAGAAGATTAATGTAAAGATGGGTCAAGGAAAAGAAGTCAATTTCAAGATTCATGATGATGGGAGTCTGCGATTCAAGGGGAGGTGGTGTGTACCACAAAAATGTGATGAGCTAAAGAGACGTCTTATGGATGAGGGCCATAATACACCGTATTATGTGCACCCTGGGAGTGACAAGCTGTATAAGGACCTTAAGCAGATCTATTGGTGGCCAAACATGAAGCGTGAGGTTGTCGAGTTCGTATCTAAGTGTCTAACCTGTCATAAAGTCAAGATAGATCATAAGCGACCCATGGGGAAGGTTTAATCCTTAGAGGTTCCTGGATGGAAGTGGGATTCCATTTCAATGGATTTTGTGACTGATTTACCTAAGACAAGGAATGGCAATGATACCATTTGGGTTATCGTGGACCGTCTGACGAAGTCGGCCGTTTTCATTCCAATCAAGGAGACATGGAAGAAAAAGCAACTTGCGAAGACGTATGTTAAGCATGTAGTGAGATTGCATGGGGTTCCAACCGATATTATTTCAGATCGTGATTCGAGATTTCTTTCGAAATTTTGGCAAAAGGTCCAGTTAAATCTTGGGACAACATTGAAAATGAGTACTGCCTTTTACCCTGCGACTGATGGTCAGACTGAGAGGACTAACCAAACCATGGAAGATATGTTGAGAGCATGTGCTATTGATTTTCAGGGTAGTTGGGAAGACCAATTAGATTTGATTGAGTTTTCATACAACAATAGTTATCATGCGAGTATTAAGATGGCACCTTTTGAGGCATTATATGGAAGAAAGTGTAGAAGTCCCATTTGTTGGAACGATTTTAGTGAGAACATAGTATTAAGGACAGAGTTCATTGAGGAGACTGTTAAGAATGTGAAGTTGATTCAAGCAAGAATTCAAGCTGCTCAAGATAGGAAAAAGAGTTATGCCGACTTGAAGCGAAGGGAAGATGAGTTCGAAGTAGGTGATAAAGTGTTTCTGAAAGTATCACCAACTAAGGGTGTGATGAGATTTGGGAAAAAGGGTAAATTAAGTGCCAAATATGTAGGTCCATATGAGATTCTACAAAGAATTGGAAAGGTAGCTTATAGGTTGGCTTTGCCAATGGAGTTCGAGAAGATGCACGATGTATTTCATATTTCCCAACTCAAGCGTTATATCCCTGATGAACGTCATGTCTTGGAGCCTGAGAGAATCCAGATGGATAGTAGCCTCACATATGAGGAAAGGCCTGTGAAAATACTTGATAAGAAGGTGCGTAGTACACGCAATAAGGATGTCAATATCGTGAAAGTGCTTTGGTCAAACCATGAGTCCGAAGAGGCGACGTGGGAAGCTGAAGCTGAAGCTGAAATGAAGAAGAAGTACCCAGATTTATTCCTTGAGGTCAGTTACGAGGGCGTAACTCGTTTTCTTTAAGGGGGATAGAATGCGATAGAATTTCGCACTTTTTACCAATTTTTACGGTATTTTTATGCTTATTTTGGCGATTTGCACATGTTGGTGCAAAATAAATAGATTCTCCGCATAAGAAAAGGTGTTCATGAGTAACACAATTGTTTTTAAGATGGCAAAAGAGTGCACATGAGTGGCACAAGTATTTTCTCCTTGGGGAGTTGAATTAAAAACTTTTGAAAATGTGTGAAATTTTTTTTTTGTGTCAAGTTTCGCGACGAAACTTCTTTTAAGAGGGGTAGACTGTAATCCCCCGTAAATTTATTGGATTTTATAAATATATTTTAATGTATAGTTATTTATATTTGAATATATTTAGGTATTTTTAACGATTTATTTCTTCAAAGGTTGATTATTTGAAAGTCAAAGGATTTATATTAATGATTTATGCAAGTCAAATATTTTATTAAAGTCATGCTTTGAAAGTATTTGAAATTTTTGAAACACTTATTAGATTTAGAAAAGAGTTTGTAAATGGGTGTGAGGAGCCCAAACCTTTTGGCTTAACCTATAGTCATTCTCATTTAATTAACCCATCAAAGCCCAACTCTTTATTGGACCCCTAATGGGAAAAACTATAAATACCCTCAATTACACAAATCCCCACTCATTAAACACATTATTTTCTCTCTCCTCCTCCCCCTCACTTTCGGCCCTCCTCGTCCTTCCTTCTCTCTCTTTCCTTTTCTCTCTTCCTTCTCTCGGTTTTCTCCACCGTCGACGGCAACAGCTGCCACTGCCGCCGCCGACCACGCCGGCGAGCCGCCAGCACCCGCGTCCCCCTCGGTTGCCGCGAGCTTCATTCCTCCTCTTCTTTGTTTGGTTGTTATTTCTTCCTCCTCAAGTTTTATTTAATGCAAAGTTTGTATGTTTAGGGTTTGTTTTAATAAGTTTATGTTTAAAAAGTTATGATTTGATGGTTTGTTTATGAATCTAAGATTATATAAATTATGTATTGAAGAAATAAAATTTCAAATTTACTTGTTATGTTAAAATAGGGTTTAAAAATATCAAAGCATGGATTTTTAGGGTTTTACATGTTGGAAAATCATAGTATCATGTTATAGTTTATGATTTTGGGTTAACTTATGAATTTAAGCATGTTTAAGTATGTTTAAAGGAGGTTTTAATAATTTATAAGTTGCTGGAATTTTAGAAAGGTTGCTATTAATGGAGTTTTATGGATTTTATTGACTAGTATAGTAGTATTATGTAGGGCTGGCAAAAGTTGCCTAACCTGATAACCCGACCTGAAACTGACCTGAAAATTTCGGGTTTTGGTTGAGATTTTCAACCTGAAATAAAAAATGGGTCGACCCAACCCGACCTGAAAATATAATGGGTTAAATTCAGGTTGACTTTTTGGACCTGAAAATAACCCGAATAACCTGATTTAGAAGTCGGATTATTTTCAGGTCGGGTCAACCTGAAATTAACCCAGGCTTTCATAACTTATACAACCTATCTTTTGTTATTCTTATTTGTATTGGGCCAAGCCCATTTCTTGGATCACCTAAATTTCATTTCAGGTCATCAACACATGCTTTCATAACTTAGGGTGTATAGTTGCATTTCATTTCAGGTCATTTTGGGTTGGTTTCGGGTTAACTCGAAATCGGTAAGGTCGGGTTTGGGTTACGATTTTCGACCTGAAATTAGAATCAGGTCGGGTTTGGGTTAGGGGTAAGTGACCTGAAATATAAATCAGGTCAACCTGAAATTGACCCAACCCGACCTGATTGCCAGCCCTAGTATTATGCTAGGTAATATAAGTAATTGAGGTTTTAATGATAACAATAACTTTTAAATATTTTTAAAGGGGATTTAAAGTATTTTAAAGTTTCTGGAATTAATTTGGAGTATTGATTTTAAATTCTATTGGTTGTTTTAGGCGGAGATTACTCTTTAGGTGATTTTTAAGGTGATTAAAGGTGGCCTACCAATTTGTCTACACAAGGTACGTACATATCTATGTGTTGTTTGATGTAGTATCATGATTTTAGGAAGGAAAAGTTATGTAGTATCATGTATAGGAACTTTTGTGAGTTCATATATGATTTCTATTATGATTGGATTTTACATGTTTTATGCCTATGTGCGAACATGTTGATTTTAAGAATTATTTATGAGTTGAATATCATGTTTGTATGGAATATTGATGCAAGCATGTTGGTTGGGAACTTTATTTATTAATTCACATGATGGAATTAATATATTTATTGAGTTGAATCATGTGTTTCCTTATATTATTATTTTCACTACTTTATGAGGACTGTGGGCCTTATTTGTTAAGTTGATAATTTATGCCTATGAAAGGTAAGTTGGTTGTTGGCTAGGTTCAACAAATAAGAAGGAATTAATCTTGGGTTGTAAGTTGTATGATCACTTATTTAATCCTAAGATAAAAAGGAATCAAGTTGAGAATGTTAGATTATGTGTTATTTGTATTGCATGTGTGTCATAACAAGTAATAATTGGTAAATCATGTAAAGTGTAACGTGGATAGTAATAAACTTTAGACTGGTGCACGTCTGAAGTTGGACAATCAGGAGTTGGGGTACACGGTGAGCGGGCCATGGCTTTTTCTGGGAATTGGATTGATCACCGTTCCTATTTATTTTATAGGTTCCTCGATATCGTAGGTCATTTTGGAATACGGAGTCGCGCCCGTATTTCGTCTTCCTAGGTGAAGGCTAGTTTTTAGTTAGACAACTCGGTCCAATAACTATTCCATTAAAGTATTAAAAAGATGGTTAAAGTGTAGTTCAGTAAAAGTTGTCTGCAGATTGTTAGATTGTTATGTTATTATTTATCCCTGCTTATCGTTTATTAGTATCATGTTAGGAATGTTTATGTATTTTTATGTAGTACTCAGCTTTGCTGATTACGTGCTTTGTTTGTATGTGTTGATCATGGCTTTGCCTTATTGATCCTGTGATGACCCATTTTGGTGAGCAGTCTCTAAGGATCAATAGTGCATAGTCCATCTAACAGGTTCGAAGATGGTGCATCATTGGGATCGGAATTTGGAGAGCTTGTGTAGTTATGCATTATACTTTTGAACTATATATTTTATAATGGGTTTAATTTGGTTTAAGGTTGACTTTGGTTGTTGGTTGGTTTTGAAGTTGACTTTATGGTTGACTAAGTTTATTTATAAAGTTTATTATTATTGTTTTCCGCTGCAAAATTCTGAATAAGCCGATACTTTTTCACACGGGCGATAATACTTTGATAATTCTCTATTATTTATATTTAAAAGGTATTTTAGAAAAGAGAGAATTATTGGGGTGTTACATTGCTTAACTTTGTTAAAGGTGCCACTCGCTACAAAGATATTAGGACAGTTGATGGTGTTGTAAATTCAACATTCAAAGAGGTTTGCTATGCTAGGGGGTTACTTGATGATGACAAGGAGTACATTGATGCAATAACAGAAGCAAGCTTCAGAGAATCAGGCCATTATGTAAAAAATCTTTTCTACATGTTACTCTTATCTGGTAGCTTATCAAAGCCTGAGGAAATATGGCAGAAGACTTGGCATCTATTGTCTGATGACATCCTGTTCAACCAACGTAGGATACATAAAAACCCAGGTAGTGTAAACTTACTATGTTTTGTAAACTTAGATTTTTGTATTATTCATCTGATATAAGTTATTTTAATAATTTGTGTTAACCATTGTTGTTAGAATCGCGATCCGGATCGTAGGATCGTACGATCCTACGATCCGGTTTTAGTAAAACGATCCAGATCGTAAGCAGAATCGCAAGGCTGGTAGAATCGCAGCAGGATCAGTCAGGATCGTAGCAGGATCGGTAGGATCGTATAGGATCGGTAGGATCGGACGATCCTGTTTTTCACTTAGATTATTGCAGGATCGATCAGTATCGGAGTAGGATCGGTCAGGATCGGAAGATCCTACTTCTTTACTTATTAAAAGCAACTAACTTTTCCTTTAAACCTAATAAATGATAACCCAACTTCATACACGCAAATATTTCTCTTCTCTAATATTTTATGACTCTTGCGAAGCCATATTAACTTTGAAATATCAATACTATGTGAGAAAATCTAGGTATTTAGCATCCATATTGTTTGAAAGATGTGTATTTATTCATTTGGAAGCATTTTTGTTACTCTTTTTTGCAATTTGATAGGATCTTACGATCCTACGATTCGATTCCACCGATTCGATCCTACCCCCATTACCGATCCAAACTGGGATCCCGATCCTAACAACATTGGTGTTAACATAATATGCAGCTTTGCAATAACTGATGAACAGATACAAGCTTTTGCGCTGGCTGAGATTGAAGCTAAACTTCAAAGCAACGGTAGCAGCCTTCGTAAATTCAGCGAAATGCCTTTTCCGGATGAACTGGTCATTTTTGAAAGACAAAATAAGCTTATCCTTGATGAGCTTTCTTATGATATAGCAGCATTAACTTTTGAGCATGATAAGTTATTTTTAGGTTTAACTGACGAGCAACTACAGATTTATCATGAAATCATGAATGCCATCTCAGGTACAGAAGGAGGTGTCTTCTTTGTTTACGGACACAGAGGAACAGGTAAAACATATACGTGGAGAACATTATGTACTGCTATAAGGAAGATGGGTGAAATCATAATACTAGTTGCTTCAAGTGGAATTGCATCACTACTCCTTCCAAGAGGTAGAACGGCTCATTCAAGGTTCAGTATACCTTTGAATGTCAGTGAGAACTCTACATGTGCTAGCATTCGGCCGGGGACAGACTTAGCTGCACTACTTATTAAAACAAAGCAAATCATTTGGGATGAAGCACCTATGATGCATAAGTACTGTTTTGAAGCATTGGATAGGAGCTTGAAGGACATTATGCGGTCAGTTTATAGTGCTAACTTGCATAGACCTTTTGGTGGAAAAGTCATTGTGTTTGCTGGTGATCTTAGGCAAATATTACCGGTCATACCTAAGGGAACCAGACATGATATGTTTTTGCGGCCATCAATTCTTCTTTTTTATGGGGTTCGTGTAAAGTGCTTAAACTTACTCGCAACATGAGACTGCAAGCAGGACATTCAAGATCTGATCTTGAAGAAATAAAAGAGTTTTCATATTGGATACTAAGGCCCTGTTCTTTTGAACTTATTTTGGCTGAACTGAACTGAACTTATTTTATTTTTGCTGAACTGAACTTATTTTTGCTGAACTGAACTTATTTTTGCTAAATAATAATAATAATAAATAATAATAATAATAATAATAATAATAAATAAATAATAAATAATAAATAATAAATAATAAATAATAAATAATAAATAATAATAATAATAATAAATAATAAATAATAAATAATAAATAATAAATAATAAATAATAAATAATAAATAATAAATAATAAATAATAAATAATAAATAATAAATAATAAATAATAAATAATAAATAATAAATAAATAATAAATAATAAATAATAAATAATAAATAATAAATAATAAATAATAAATAATAAATAATAAATAATAAATAATAAATAATAAATAATAAATAATAAATAATAAATAATATTAATAATAAATAATAATAAATAATAATAATAATAAATAATAAATAATAAATAATAAGTAATAAATAATAAATAATAAATAATATATAATAAATAATATATAATAAATAATAAATAATAAATAATAAATAATAATAAATAATAAATAATAAATAATAATAATAATAAATAATAATAATTGTTTAGTCCGCTTGTCCAACAAGTAAGCTGTAGATGGTGCTTTCTTGTCGAGCAAGTAAACTAGTATCCCTTAAATGTTCTTCTTTGGAGACTTGTGCAACAATGTCTCGAATCAACCAAGTCCAAGCTCGAGCTTCGTTCCCGAACCTCAAAAAGGGACCCACCCTGGAGGTTTGGGTGGTGGTTTCCCCCTCCGGAAGCTTAAGTCGGGTATCGGGAGTGGTAAGAGAAATGTAGAGTAGAGAGAGAAAGTGAGAAAATAGTTTTGAGTAACTTTACACCGTTTGCCTTGAATTGTGTGTCTCCCGATTTTAGGGGTATTTATAGTGATAGCAAGTTGACGGCTATCCTTAATACCGCCCTAGAATAGTGGCTTCTGATTGGGTGAGAAATCAAAACATGACACGTGGCGGATCATGACTAGTGGATATCTATTAACCAATCTCCTTGACCACCTTACATTGTTGGGCTCACCTGTCGGGCCGAATCTAGACCTTTTAACTCTCCCGAGGGTAGCCCAAAGATGCAAGGCATTTCTTCTCTTTAACTCGGGTGACACGTGTACGGCTCACGATAAGCCCAAGTGCCCCAAGAAGAGTGTAGATGTTAGACTACAACATTTGCCCCTAAAAGGGCTTTTACCGTAGGTCCATCGACGGTTAAGGCCCTTTTACCCTCAAGGTAGTTCAAATCCGGGTAAAGTGGTGCGCCTTCTTCGGGTTCTCTAGGTCATATTCGACCAGTTGTATGATTTTTTTCGGTCATTCGTGACCGGTTCTACAAGTTTCTTATTCCTCTATAAATACCCTTGGAGCCAAGACATTGAATCATTTAGCACTTCGAACGAATTTTTCTAGAGAGAGAAACTCGAGAATTTTCTAGAGAGAGAGAGATAGATCGTCCGGCTTCAAAGCATCTTTCACTCGAATCGCTCGGACGTTCTTAGCGGTATCGTTTCTTTGAACTCTTCACTCTTTATTCTTTATTTTTTCTTAGAAAATCAATAAATGGAATCATCTTCGTCAAATAATCTCGACCAACCAAGAGCTTGTCTTGACCCTAGAACCGATACTTCTTCTTCGGCACATTCTAGAGTTGGGCCTCTTCTGGCCGAGTATTTATATTTTCATAGTTTTGGCCGAGAAACTCGGACGACCCGGTCTTTACTGTGCGGGGTAATCCGCGCGCGTCAAGCAACGGCCCGTCTAAGACGAAAAGCAATAATCCCGTCAAATAGCTCGGACATGGAGGGAATCCACTGGGACGGGTGCCCGAGGAGGCAAGAGAGGTCCAAAGTGCTCGGTCTTTGGACGGGCACCCTGACCATGAGGCGAAGACTCCGAAATAAATCCTGAAACCCGGTACTTACGGTAGGGGCCGAAATGGGTAGAGATCGGCGAAGGCAATAACGGTAGCAACTCCGGAGGCCGCCGAAGAATCGACGAGGTCTCTACTACTTCGTCGGAGATTAGAAGACGTTTAGGTCCCCTTTCGATCCGGGTTTCATTTTGGTCAACCGTAAGTGGTTAGAGAAACTTGGACCGGACCCTAATTACTTATCGTCTTTCATGCCCATGCCTGGCTTTTCCTTTGTCATTCCTAACAAGGACGCGACGATCTTGAGCGCTCCTAAGAACCATTTCGTTGTCTATAAACTAGCCTTAGACGCCGGATCGAGGTTTCCCCTTCATGATTTCATAGAACAAGTGCTCAAGACACTACCACATCGGCCATAATCAGCCGGCTCCCAACGCTTGGCACAACGCCCCGACGTTTATCGCCGTCTGCGAGCTACGTGGCCTAGCCCTTTCTCTTGAGGCCTTTACCCACATCCACTATGCGGCCAAGGTACCCGGGCCGTGGGCCGGAACATGGCTCGGTATCTGCAACCGTCCCCGGCTTCCCGACGGCTTGGGGTAAGCCTTCGAAAATGCATGAATGGAAAGCCGACTTCATCTTTTTTAACGGCCAATGATTCGGCCATCGAGAGCTATAGATTCCATAACCGGTCCGTCACGAATACGGGACGGAAGCGATCCCGGGCTGGAATTGGAGGACAATTTCGATGAAGAAGTTGTGGAGTACTTTAGGACAAAAGAGTACTCCGAGCCCGCCGACGTTCTATTAAAGGGCCATCCAACTGGATACCTTTTAAGGAAATGTTTTACCAAGACGACTTCTTGGTTCTTTGCCAGCTGAGGTTGGCCGATGATAAAGGTACATTTAAAATCATCCAACTAAAATTCTTCGTCTATAGTCCATTTGACGAACACATTTTTGTTTTTTGCAGACTCGGCCAGACAACGCCTCGAAGCATCTTGGACGGGGGAGATCAGCATGTCCCAATTTACCGCCAACCTTTGGAAGGAGTTTGCAAAGAGCAGTGCCGAGAAGAGGGCAGAAACATTGGTAAGAAAATATTTTTTTTTTTTTTTTTTTTTTTTTTTTTTTTGCCGAGGATCATATGAGATCGTCCGAAATTGGCATCCAATTTTTGGACGAGGGTCACCCAAAGAAGGAGAGCGTCCAGACTTGGACGGTCACCTTCTGGGCGCCATACTCGTCCGAAATTGGCATCCAATTCTCGGACGAGGGTCACCCAAAGAAGGAGAGCGTCCAGACTTGGACGGTCACCTTCTGGGCGCCATACTCGTCCGAAATTGGCATCCAATTCTCGGACGAGGGTCACCCAAAGAAGGAGAGCGTCCAGACTTGGACGGTCACCTTCTTGGCGCCATACTCGTCCGAAATTGGCATCCAATTTTCGGACGAGTCGCCCAAAGAAGGAGAGCGTCCGTGACTTGGGCGGTCTCCTTCTTGGCGTCATACTCGTCCGAAATTGGCATACAATTTTCGGACGAGGGTCGCCCAAAGAAGGAGAGCGTCCCGGACTTGGATCGGTCACCTTCTTGGCGCCCATACTCGTCCGAAAAATTGGCATCCAAATTTCGGACGAGGGTCGCCCAGAAAAGGAGAGCGTCCAGACTTGGACGGTCACCTTCTTGGCATCATCCTCGTCCGAAGTTGGCATCCAAAATTTCGGACGAGGGTCGCCCAAAGAGAGAGGACCACCAAAAGTATGAGAACATCCAGACTCGGACGGGCACCTTCTTGGTGCCCTACTCGTCTGGAGTTGCACAATTTCTTGGACGAGGGCCACCGAAAGTATGTGAACGTCCAGACTTGGACGGGCACCTTCTTGGCGCCCTTCTCGTCTGCATATTTGCAAATCATCAAATTTTATTTCGTCTTTCAGACGAAGTCTTTGTAATAACAGTTATAACTTTTGTTCGTAGGACGATCAATTTGATGACTTGTTTACTTTTTTCAGAAAAATGCTCCTACAAACAAACTTCCACCGGGAAGTCGCCCTCGTCCAAAAAGAGGCCAACTACGTGCCTGACCGGCCTTCGGCGAAGAAGCCCAAGAGCTTCACAAGGAAGAAGCGAGATAAGACGACTCCTCTTGGCGAGGTTGGGGAGAGAAGTATGCCTCCCCCATCAGCCAAGGTTCCTAAAAAGGGGCCTTCGGCTGTTGCCCACCGAGGAGGGAGAGGGTGCTCATGCGGGCCATTCCGCTCAACGTGTTGCTTGGCCGACTCTACCGAGGTCGAACCGGAGTCCTGCCTTGGCTATAGTTGCACCCGAATGCTGAGTCGCGGCCGAGAACTATCCAGGGGTTCAGCGGCTCAGTAGCTAAGCTTGGTGCCACAAATGCCCTTAGCTGTTAGGGACGGCATCTATTTCGTCCAGGTGAGTCGTATTACCCCAATATAGTTAGGACGGTGCGGGTCGGTGGACGGTCCATGAGTCCGTCCAGATAGACAATCCATCGTCATTCCTATCAAGATTACTGACTCTCCCCTCTTTCGGATAAGGGCAAAGGCCCCGTTATTCCCCCTGCTCCTCCTCTCGCCGATTCGGACGAGGAGTCTTCTCCGCTTCGCCAAAATGTCGAAGCGGGAGAAGGAGCGACTTAACGGGGAGCTCTTCAAGTGCTACCCCGAATCCTACATAAAGGGATTACGGGGGCGTCCTGTGGGCATGTGGGCTACATGTCTCGGCTCTGTCGAGGTATTGCTTTTAGCCTTGCTTTATTTTATACTTCATACAAATTTTAATTCTTTTACTCGTCTAATAACTTGATTTGTTTTCATTGTTCCAGCTTCTGGCTCGCAGCATGCTAACTGAAGAATGGGCGAGGGAGCTCAGATAGGAGAACAAGCACCTCGTCCATCTTGCTACAACGGCCGGCGACAAGGCCATTCATGACATTGAGATGGCGAATACTCTCCATCGTCGGTCACTCGATGCATTGGAGAAAAGGTCGCAGATCTTGAGTCCAAGAACAAGAAATATCTTGTTACCATCAATGATCAATACAAGGAGAGAGACCATCTGAAGATGATCATCAACACTCTCTCTACTGATCTTAAGGGCGAGAGGGACGCCGCCCTTCTTGTCGCTGCTCAGCTGAGAAGGGAGAATATTCTTCTAAGGGCGAGAAACGCTCGTCCTGGGAAAGACGGGTTTCCCAAACCTTTGACGATGCCAAAAAGGGGCTTGAACATGTTGTAGAAACGTCCAAAGTTTGGGCCGTCAAGGCCTTCGAAATGCTGGCTAAAGCCGAGGAGGTCCCGAGCTTTGTCCGTCGCCTGGAATACCAACAGAGTGTCCATAGGGCCATGGTCGTGGCCGAGGATCCTCCGGGAGTTTATAGAGTCGGGCGACGAGGCTTCGCCCGAAGATGAGGAGCCCGAGGACAACCAAGAAACTCATGCTGAAGACGAAGCCTAGTTTTAGGTTTATTTTTCTAGTTTCTTTAGTTATCTCGCCGTTGTAGCCTTCGGTAATCATATTTTGTAAATTTACTCATGATATATATGAAAGACTTTTGCCACTTGCTTGCCTCTTATTTTCATCAATTCCCATTTGACTATCACATTAACTTTGAATTGTTTCCAAGTACAAAAGTTGACTCGTCTTGAACATCGTAGACGATCTGCATAATATGATTGAAACACTTGTTTTGGACGACCTTGTTAGTTTCTTTTGAGCTCGTCTTTTAGGCTTCTACCATTCCCCCCCTTTCTTGGGCTTAGTTCAACTGCACGGTGGGCGAGCCAAAGGTCAAGAAGGAAAGCGACAATCATTGGCCGAGCCCGCTTGAAACTATTGGACGAGCTTGTTATATATGCCGAACGCATGTTTTAGCCGGCTTCCTTGAGGGAGCAACACTCGTCATTAAGTAGCGATCCCTTACTAGGGTCTAGACTACTTAGGCGGCCGTGCTTGTGAAGATAAGTATCCTTTACTAAGGACTTATTTCGGAGCCGGCTTTCTCTCGAAGACTTTGACGTTACTCTTACTAGAGGTTTTGTCGGTTGACGGCCTTGTATGTGCAATACTTTGGCCGGTCTCTTCGATGGAGTGATGTTCGGCCTAAAAATGAGTAATTGTGACGCTATTCTTTTTATCCAAGTTACTTTCACTTTTAGACGAGTAACCGATTTAATGCCCCGCAGTGAATTAACTTGGTGACAATAAACAAGGAAATAAGAAAGTAGAAATTGTATTATATGGATTTTGCTTGACGGAATGCCAAGATGCATGTATACAATTCTTTTTTTCTAACATGTGCCGCGGCACTTTGGATTAACTACAAACTACGTCATAGACATTCGACGGTGGATTGAATTAGACGTGATACTTTTTCAAATTATCGGAATTCCAAGTACGGCGTGCGGTCGTCCATCCATATCTTGAAGACGAAAAGTACCCACTGCGCGGCTCTTGGATAATCATGTAAGGTCCTTCCCAATTAGGTGTTAGCTTCCCTAACTCTTTTGCTCGTCCAACCGCTTCCATCTTTCTAAGGACGAGATCCCCTACTTTGAGCGGTCGTCTAACAACTCTTTTGTTAAACTCCCGAGCCATACGCAGTTTGTACAATTGCATTCTTAGCAAGGCATTGCCCCGGACTTCTGGCACTTGGTCTAAAGCCGTGCGCAATGCAGCCCAGTTGGCATCTTCTCGAGTACAAAGCATAACTCGCGAGGTGGGTTCTTCAATCTCTATGGGCAAGACGCCTTACGTGCCGTAGCCCAACATGAAGGGCGTCTCCCAAGTAGAGTTCTTGGCGGTTGTTACGATGGACCATAACACCAAGCTGCTGACTCTTCAACCCATTGTCCCTTAGCGTTTTCTAGCTTCTTTTTGATTCCATTTGATAGAATCTTGTTGAAGGACTCTACCGCCCATTTGCTTGTGGGTGAGCAACGGCGGCGAAGTGTGCTTTTATTTCTCTTTCTCGCCAACCACTCCTTCGGTTTAGGTGTTTCAAATTGGGGGCCATTATCGAAAACGATGGACTGTGTGGTATGCCAAAACGGGTTATAATGCTTTTCCGAGATGAAGCCCTTGACGTCGTTCGTTGTTATTCCTCGCATGGCCTCCGCCTCTATCCATTTGGTGAAGTAATCAACGGCCACTATCACAAACTTCTTTTGTCCGGCGGCCACTGGGAAAGGTCCTAGGATATCCATGCCCCATTTGGCAAAGGGCAAAGGGAACAAGATGGGGGTTAAGTAGTTGGACGGCTTCTGATGCACATTTCCATGCTTCTGGCAACTGTCACACTTCTTTGCATAGACAAGAGCGTCTTCCTTTAATGTTGGCCAGTAGTACCCCGTCCTTAGAGCCTTCTCCCCTAAAGCTCTTCCCCCAATATGAGAAGCACAAGCTCCTTCATGGAGTTCTTTCAGGGACCTCCGGACCATCTTCTCTCGGTGACGCACTTGAGCAGAGGCCGATTGAATGATTTCTTGTAAAGTGTCTCGTCCCATAGCTCAAACCACTTGTCCCTAGCCTTCACATACTTGGCCTCTACGGGATCTGAAGGCAATCGTCCCGTCTTCTTGTATTCTATGATCGGCTCCATCCAGACAGTCCCGCGACTGAGAAACATAATCTGCTCTTGATCTATGCTCTTTTTGGGTTTGACTTCCCAAAATACTGTTCTTGGCACATCACCTTCAGCCCGAGCTAGCTAACTTCGAGAGTGCATACGCTTGATGATTTTCGACCTTGGTACTGGGTCGAGGACAAATCGTTTTAATGGCTCTATCTCATCTTTGATGAGTTGCATGTATTTGCTCATTGATGCTTCTTTGCATTCAAAATCTCCATTAACCCTGGTCGACCACTAAGAGGGAGTCCGATTTGGCCTCGATCTCAACAAACTCGCCGCTTTGCACATTTTGATTCCCCGCCAAGAGTGCCTCATATTCAGCTTCGTTATTGGATGCTCTGAACTGGAACCTTAATGCATATTCAAACTTGTCCCCTTCGGGAGATTGGCAAATGATTCTCGCTCCACATCCATTGATTGTGGGACGAGCCATCAACCATGAGCGTCCAATGCCTTCTTCCTCTTCTTTGGATCGAGATATCGGCTCATGGCCGGCCGAGTAAGTTCGACTATAAAATCTGCGCCAAGGCTTGCCCTTTAATGGTCCGTCCTTGGTTCAAAGGATATATCAAACATGTTAAGCTCCACCGCCCATTTTAACATTCGTCCAAGCAGCCTTCCATCTTCGGTAGAACTTGCTTCAAAGGCCGATCAAGATAGACGATTATACCGTGCGCCAAGAAATAGGGCCTTAGCTTTCGCCGCCATGACGAGTGCCAATCCAAACTTCTCAACGGGAGTGTACCTATTTTCCGCGTCTTTGAGTACGTGACTCACGAAGTATATTGGGACTTGGACGGATTCTCTTTCGGCCAGGCAAAGACGGCACACGGCTTGAGCGGACAACGCCAAATATACAAACAACTTTCCCCCTCAACTGGCCGACCAACCCAGGCGACTGCCGAAGGTGGTCCTCGACCGGGTTGTAGTGCTTGCTCGCCTCATTTGTCCATTCAAACTTTGCTTTCTTCTTAATTGTGGCGAAGAAGTGATGGCACTTGTCGCCCGACTTAGCACAAGAAACGTCCAAGGGCGGCTAAGCAACCCGTCGGCCTCTAAACTTCCTTCACCTTTGACGGAGACTTCATGTCTAAAATAGCTTGTATCTTTTCGGGATTTGCTTCAATTCCCTTTGATCCACCAAAAGCCTAAAAACTTCCCCGACAAAACTCCAAACACACATTTCGTCGGGGTTCGACTTTAACTTGTATTTCCCGAGAGTTTCAAAGGTTTCTCTCAAATCACCAACATGATTTTCTTCTTGACGGCTTTTGACTATCATATCGTCAATGTATGCCTCCATATTTCTTCCCAATTGTGGCCGAAAACAAAGATTGATCAATCTTTGAAAAGTGGCGGGGCATTGCGCAGCCGAATGGCATTCTCAACCGGCCCATACAGTCCCTTTTCCGTAATGAAGGACGTCTTGTCCCGATCCTCGAGCCACATTGGGATTTGATGAAAGCGAATAAGCGTCCATGAAGCTCACAAAGCATGACCAACTGTAGAGTCCACCAGACGATCCAACTTAGGCAAGCGGGAACTGTCCTTAGGACAAGCCTTGTTGAGATCGATGTAGTCCACACACATCCTCCA